>JARKIE010000106.1:0-270349 GCA_029378255.1 Mycena rosella | reverse complement strand
CTTGTTATTGGACGCATTGAAGACGACGAGTTTGGGGAGAGGAGCGGAAGCGCGTGTGATCTCCGGCGCAAACAAGCTTCGAGAAGCGGTCCGCAGCTGCTCGCGGCTTGGCGGAGGAGAAGGGGGCGGTGAATGGAAGCGAGATCAGCGCGTTGTCGGCGACGTTGAGATTGGATAGGGCGGGGAGGGAGAATAACTCTTTAGGAAGAGATGAGAGGGCGTTATGGGACAGATCGAGTGTTGTGAGCACAGCAAGATCTGCAAACTGGTCCGGCAAAGACACTATCCTGTTTCTATGAAGCTATAACACGGTCAGAGCTGGAGGCTAAACCAGAATGCGATCACATACATCTATCGATTTGAGGCTTCCAAAGAGCGAAATCTCGGGTTGAATCTCGACTATTTCATTTCCCCCAAGCTTTCAAGACTTCTAAATCATGAATCTCGAACCAGGCAGGAGCGGCGGGTTTCCGTCGCCCTGTTTCTGGTGCGGGAGGTAGTGGTGGCTCGTTGAGGGCAGACTTCAAAGGCTCGGGGTGATACCAAGATGAAGATCAAAAAGAGCGGAAGGTATGCACTGCAAAGAGCGAGTCGAAAGGTTTATTGAACCTTTCGAGACCTATTGAGATCAGCAGGACACAGACGTTTTCGGATACGACATACCAGTACTCTTTGCTCGTTCGATAGTCTCCCTGAGAGGTGGACGGCCTAACGGGTCATCGTCCTCTGGTGGAGGTGCATTAGGTATCGCATCCTCAAGGCCCGAGAAATCGTCGAGTGGGCTGAGAGCAGAGCTCGTTTGTGCTTTCTTCGCTGCAGCTCTTTTCAGAGCGATTGCCTCTTTGATGGAGAGGGGCTTGGATGAGGGTTCTTCTGGGGCAAAATTTGGTTTATCCAAAAAGGAATCTGTATCAGCATAAGCCTTTCGTGAAGCCTTTGAAGGCGTCGTGGCTCGTGCGACAGTAGATTTCGTCCGCATCCTTGAAGTTGGTGGGTTTGCGGGGGAGGCCGCGGCCTTTCGCGGGGTACCCCTGGAGGGTTGGGGAATGCGCGACATGATTGTCGACCTTTCTCAACGACCTTGGGAAGCGGCAAGCCTACAGTCGGGTAGTAGTGATAGGCCATCATTGATATGTTTGTGAATATTGAATGATGAAGACGCCACCAAACCTTACTGAAGATTCAGGTGACGGGTGACAGGGCTGAATGAATTTGGTCGCGGTGACAGTGACATTGAGTGATTTGAGACCGAAATCAAGAGGTGAGCGGCAATGTCCGATCAGACACAGACCTCTTTGACAACCCCCCAAATGGGGAATGCCGAAGCCCCTGGCCGATTTCACTTGGTCTCACCTCTAGGTTTTGCATTGCGAGCCCAGATGTTCTACGATTGCCCCAGGATTCGGCAAGACCCCCCATTGTGAGACATTTTACACGAGCCTAGATACTTGTACTATTATTTTTCTATCACGGAGGCCTTGAACCGCAATTTCCGGCCGTTGCCGCGGGATTTGATTGATTGATGGCTTCACGTAATACTCGCGACGTGACGCGCATCGGTGCCATTTTCTTTCATCCTCCTCCATGTACATCTCGGCTCTCGCTGTATGACAGCTATGACACTCTGTCTCACGGCTCGAGCTTCCGACCTCCTTCTCAGCCCACAGGGCTCATACTCTCTTCTGACGAAGATGTCACAACACTTGGCCGACAAACAGCCGGAATAATCCTAGCCCCGAGGCGTAGGTCCCGCAGCATCGAAACGACCGCGAGCAGGGCGAAAGGGAGGGAAGTGCGGTCATCTCAGTCGTTGAGGTGGAGCGGTGGCGAGGACATGTACATACAATTGTCGATAGCTGCCGTTAGCAGTAGTAATTACACAGAAAAGTCACTCAGCATATTCAGAAGCAAGGACGGAGAGATCAGGGTTGCAGCCGACACTATACACAACAGGGGATGGCTGAGCTGAGTCGCACGGGCGACTGAAATACCCTCACCGGAGATATGCCCTTATCCGTACATGCCGGTTGATCCGAGACCCCCCCCCTTGACAAAGGCACTTTTGACTTTCCGCCTCAGATGTCAAACCCGATTTGGGCATTTGATGGTGGCAGTGTGGCGGCACACCTTTCGGCAGCCGCATCGCCGAACAGTGCCCGGCAGCCACGGCAGCTTTCGAACAGGGTTAGGGTTGGCACAAGCTGACAGCGACACACCCTCCCTCTTACCACCACGTTGTTCTTCTCCACCATGCTGCCATAACGCTCCATGTCGTCTCCAAGCACGCTCGACAATACTTTTCACTGTGGCAAATGCGCCCGAATGCTCTCGCTCAAGAAGTGCGCCAACAGGCGCCATGCAGAGCAATATTATGTCGCGGTGCGTCTCTCAATTCTCTGCTTCCCGCCCAGTCTGAAACTCTTTCAAGTGCTTCAGCAGCACCCATGTTGAGCCATTCTACCATTTCTTCCCTCGTGGGCAGACTCCTGTGCCCGAGACCGCTGCACGCCTAATGGCCATGGCCGACCTCCGACCGTGACCACACCCATCCTCTTCATCATCTGCTTCTAGTTGCCGCACCCTGCACTGCAAGATCAAACGAATCTCAAAGCTCTGTGACAGTCGGAAGTGCAAGCAGCACTGCATTGAGTCCGGCGGATGTCGCCTCCACTCGCCGATCCATGTACCAGAAAAACCAGAAGAGCCCTCTAAGCTCAAGAAGACGATGACGACCCCCTCCCTCTCCAACATGCTCTATCCCGAGGATGAAGGCGCGTGGCTTGCTGCACATCGCGCCCAGCAGGCGGCCCTCATTACCAGCAATGCACATTATGCAATGCTCTTATTGCGTCAAGACTCTCCCCCACGCTCACCCATTCCATCCTCGTCCCGAAACAGTGCACCGTCCTACGCGACCTACGACAACGGACTCGACCAGCGTATTCTCTATTTCTGGGCTTCGAACCACACACCCGCCCTGATCCAAGCGATTCACAGCTGCAAGAGCTGGCCACAGACCTGGCCCCGCTTGCGGCTGAGCAACATCTCCCATCATGTAACCTCGCCCCGCCACCCGAGGCTTGACGACTTCTATGAGTGTTATTCCTTCGACTACAACACCTGGTTGAGGATACCTGTGACATATGTGCATTCCCTCTCCGTCAACCGGCCCCTTCTGGTTAGGCGACTCGGAGTTTCAGGCGATGACGAAGCAGACCATCTTCGTCGCCTCGGGGTACCAAATCACTTTCTTCCGAATCCCAGACCACCCGCGCCGCCCGTTCTGCAAAAGGGCAAGAAGCGAGAGCTGCTGATCACTATCAACTCCGACGACGACGACGACGTCGAGATCACACACTACGTCCCTGCAATCAAGCAAGAACGCATTACACCTCCCCGTGCTGTGAAACGTCCGCGCCCCAACCTTGCTGTTACTATCCCCATCCCACACATTCCAGCAATCCCTTCTTTATCCTCGTCTATCACCTCCTCTGTCAGTTCTGCATCACTATCCTCTCCCCGCTCACCATACTTCCCACGCTATCTGTTCGTTACGAAGAAATTAGATGACAACCACGAATACGACGATCACGAATGATCTTTCGTATAGGACACATGGATACAATATCTCTCTCTATATCTTATTACTACCTTCTACACATCTTTCGTCTTTGTCTTAAACCTTTGAGCCCTGTATCAGTCTGTAGACGAGTCAATTTTATTGATTAAAACAATTAAAATGATTAAAACATGTCCTGTCAGCCGCCATCAGTAGCACATCACATCCTTTCTCTTGACGCACCCGTGCGCCCGCATATCGTTCTCCCCGCCTCCACCGTGCCCGCCGGTTTTGGGTTTCTGAACACATGTCTGGCTTCCTCGGACGCTTCCGGCTTCACCGTGCTTCTCATTCCACCGCCACGCCTCCATCCAGTGCTTCAATTTCAAGCCATACCGTCTTCCGTGTACATCCAGACCCGACCCCGCCAAAACCTGCAGTAGGCTCATTTGAATATGACAAGCAATCGTCAAAATATACCATGGAATGGACAACATGGGCTGAGTTTCAAGCCTGGTTGGAAACCGAGCAAGAAAGGCGCGGAATCGAGCTGCATCTTGTCAACACATACAAAGGGACTTCTGCCTACACTCGACAGCTTCGATATGTCTGCTCGCGGAGGGGCACCGGTGGTATCAAGCCCTACACTAGGCTCCATCCGGACTGGAACCGAAAGCGCGATATCAAGCGGACGGAATGCAAATGCACTCTCCTGGTGAAACAATACCCCGGCACCCAGACGGTCTTGGGAAACTACACGGACACTCATGACCATCCACTCGGCAATGTGAATCTCCCATACACCCAGATTCCTAAGCATACGCGCAAATATATTGCTGGTTTGCTGCGGCAGAAAGTGGCACCCGACCATATTGTAAGCGTACATGGTCGGGGCTTCCTACCGATCTCATGCTTCACTCCTCAGCTGCAACTGCTTCATCGTGGTGTTTACCACCAAGATGATCTGTTCGAGAGGGATCAAGATGATCAATGCGTTGCGAGTCGGGCAGAATTCATCGAATTACGGGACATCCGACGAATCGAGAAGCAGATCGAAGCAGAGGCGGTCCGCTTGCATCCGGACGACGCTATTTCCACGCTCCGATGGGTGGAGAAACTGCACGCGAATGGCCATCTCCTTGGCTTCAAATCGAAGATGGACCCACCTCCTCCTGGCTCAAACCTTCCCCTGGACGCCTTTGTTCTCATGATCCAGACCGACTGGCAACGCAAGATGTTCCAGAAATATGGCGACCCTCTGCTCCGCATTGACGCCACACACAATGTAACTATGTACGAGAATTTGAATCTTACAACGTTGGTCGTGCGCGACCGATGGGCTCACGGTAAGTGATCTCCATCATATCTGAGATTCATCTCACGCATCTTCGACAGGGATACCAATCGCATGGATGCTCGCAACAAGTGGATCGCAGGCGACAATCACATACTTCCTTAGAAGCAACCAATTGTTATCTCCGCACACCCTCTCGGGCAGGATCATGTCGGACTTTTGTTGGCCGCAAATCAACGCGTGTATTGATGAGTACCATGCTTTCGTCTTACTCTGCTGGTGGCACGTCCTCCATGCCTGGCAGCAGCATTTCCACATATCAGCTCATCCAGATTTGTGGGAGCTCCTCAAGAAATGGATTCGGATGACAGAGAAGGCTGATTTCCATGCGACCTGGACCGAAATTCAAGCTATCGCGCCGACGGACTTTCTTGAATATCTCAAGACATACTGGATGCCGGTGGAGACCGTCAAGATGTGGTCAGGAGTGTACCGGACACCACGAACCATATTCGAAGCATGCGACACGAATATGCTCATCGAGGCGTATGCAATTTCCTCGCTCATGTTATCAATATTTCTGATTACATTTCTTCAGATGGCACCACGTCCTCAAATTCAAGTTCCTCCTTGGTAAGAGGAATCGACGGCTTGACCACTTGATCCACATGCTTGTCGACGGTGTTCTGCCGTACTATGCTCTGAAACAGCGCCGCCAGGACCTCGGATTCGAAGGCTTGGATATCGAAGTCAAGAAGCGCCGGGACATTGTCGAACGGAGCAAGACATATACGAGAGCGGACATCCAGCACGTTGGAGACGGCGCGTACCTCGTTCAGTCGCAATCCAATCCAATCAAAGTTTACGAGGTCGATTTGGATACATATACATGCACGTGTTTCGACTTCCCTCTGATCTCGTACTGCAAGCACATCTGTGCGGTCCAAGAGCTGTTCGAGGAGCACGAAGATGCTGCAGATAGAACAGTACACTCTAGCCCCTAGGTGTCACGATTTGACCCCAATCTAATCGCTCCAACACCGATCGATGAGCACGTGACCCCAGCGCTTGTTGCACGAGCGCTTCACGCCGATGGCATAACATGGGAGGACTTTGCTGGCTAAAGATCACACGGCAACGGAACACAATAGTCGGAACACAATAGTCGTTTCCATGAACTATATTTAGTATTGACACTTGACACTTGACGTCTCCGATCACGATTCACCTGGTAACCTCATTGTATTATATACTTAGCTATTAAGTTCACACGGTTGACAAACAGTATAAGTAGAGTAGCTATTCACTTGTAGTTCTTTAGTCTTTTATTCGATCATCTTTTCGAGATCACTTGCACCTCCCAATCCACTCTCTTGTAGAGTTGGACGCAAGCCTTGACTGTGACATAATAAAAGACTCACCTTCTTACCCTCGTACCGCCCCACCCCGACCTCCTTTCCTCACCATCCCCGTGCACTCCTTGCACAAAACCTCTACCCACTCGACACTGCACTTCGCAGTCGTCATTTCTTACCTCTACTTGGTTCTCTCGTATCTGAAGTTCCACACTCCCCTCCCCACCATTCACGTCGTCCACACCGACGTAAAACAATTGCAGCGCCCCTCGTGTGCGGTCCATTTAAAATAGACAGACGTCGTGCTACGGGAAACGTTGAGTCCGTCCCAGCACTAAGACAGTCGCAGGAGTGCTAGTTCAACCTTCGGGGAGGACTACCTCGCTATCACCGGGGGTGTCGTAGAAGACCCGGGATAGTTCTATTCGCAAGAGACCGCTTCGAACCCCACCACCCGCCTCGTGCGGAATCGACCAAGCCGCGACGTTTCGCGCACCCTCGGGCTCACCCAGCCCATCCCCACCACCACCAGCGACTACTTCGCTATACGACCTACCCCGACTCCCGCCTTCGCTCCGCTCACCCAACCCGTTCCATTCGACGCCGTTACACATCGACTCGCCGCGAGTTTATCGCAACCCCAGACACCCCGCTCCCCTAAATCCCATCGTCATCCCTCGCGCACTTCCTGCGCCGCTACCATCCCTTACCCCGTCCGAACCCGAAGTCGAGCAGTCGCTCGCACCACCAACCACATCCCCCGCGTCCCAGCTGTTCCACAGCTTCCCGGATCCCGCCGCCATGTCCAGCAATGCCGGATCCCCATCACCCCGCCTTGTGTATCCCACAGGGCAGCCGGTCCCGATGACGGACCAACCAGCCGATTACCCGGCATCACCGCCGCGGCCATTGCCGCAAACCCCTGAACGAGGCTCCCCTGTCTACGGGATGCCCTCGAGACCCGCCGCCCCCATCCACTTCACGTCTCCCCCCCGAGGACTGGTTCCTCAAAAATCACCCTCGCCAAGACGCCGTTCATCTTTGACGGCAACGACAAATCCAAGTGGAACACTTGGATTGAGGCCCTCAAGAATTACATGTGGGCCTACGGCGAGGAGTTCCCCTCCCAGAAGGCGAAGATCGCCTTCACGATCTCGCTGCTTGGCAGCAGCGATGGCAGCGCCTGCCCCGCATCCATTTGGGCGCGCAACTGGCGCAGGACAGTCCTCAGGGAGGACCAGTTCGGAGATGAGGTGTTGCCGAAAGGCTACACGCTCAAGATGTTTTTGGAGGCCCTAGCGGGGACCTTCAAGGACCAGAATGTGAGCCAGCTGGCCTACATTCGCCTCACCACCACGAGGCAAGGGAAGTCGTCCTTAGGCGACTTCATCCAGGCCTTCGAGTTGAATGCCGAGGAAGCGGGATACAGCCCGCAGAACCAGTACGGGGACCACGACCGGTTCCTGTGCGAGAACCTGGAGAACCTGGTCAGCCAGGAAGTCCGAGACCAGCTTTACGCTGGTGGAATCGAAATCCCGGAGAATTACTCCGGGTTGAAAAAGAGGATGATGACCATCAATCGCATCCTCGAGCGGAACAAGCTGCGCCAGGCACAGCAGAAGACCGGCACCCACTTTTGGGTCCCGGCAAAGATCCCGGCTGCCCCTGCCGGTAATACCAAGGGGAGCGCACCGTACTTGGCGCACAAACCGGCGCCCGGGGTGCCAGTGCCGATGGACGTTGATGCGTCCAAGACGAAGGCCTCGGCCTTCAAGTGTTACAACTGTGGTCAGGAGGGCCACATGGCACGGGAGTGCCCGAAACCGCGCCGGGAGCGCGGAAAGATCAATGTCCGCTCGTTGCGGACTGACGATATGTCCAAGGAGGACTTTAAATTCCTTTTTGAACAAGCGCGGGCCAAATACGGCCAGGATTTTTAAAGAGGGCCCCGGTCATGGCCGACCCGGCGCCCCCTTCCCCCACGAACATTATGAACAATAAATACACTGTACTTTCTGTAGACCCAATTTCCGAGAATGAATTTGTAAAATATATAGAGAAACGCACCGCTTTACGTACTAAGAACAATAAAGTAGTAGAGTCTGTAGAAAAACCCCAAAAAATATGTACCTTATCAAAATCCGTTCAGAACAAAAAGGCCCCTGGAACCCAAACCAGTGAGAAAAATAGTGCGGAGAAAAAGGGCAGCTCAGCTGCGATGGCTCAATCCTCGAAAGAGGAGGAAGCGCCAGAGGTGCCGAAAGCACCGGAGCACACGCGGATTCCGTTCGGGCTTAAGAAGCTTGAAGCCGCGAAGTGGCTCGCACGACGTGCGATGGGGATCAACGAAGATCACCTGTCACAGGAGCTCCGGGAGTTCCAGAAGCAACGGAGCAAGCACGAGATGCTGGTTCCAGTCGAGTTGACGTCACTCGACACAGGGAAAACACGCCGGATCAAGGCGTTGTTGGACAACGGATGCACTACCACGTGTATTGACCGGGCCTACGCCAAGGCCGAGGGCTTCGAGCTCAAGGAGCTTGATCAGAAGATCATTGCTCGGAATGCAGATGGCTCCGAGAATGTGGGCGGACGGATCACTCATTACGCTGAGTTGATCATGGGAATCGGAGCGCATCAAGAACGGATGCGGTTCCTTGTCACGGGCCTCGGGAAGGCCAGAATGTTTATTGGTTATGACTGGTTGTTTAAACACAACCCCACAATCGACTGGCGAGGCCAGACAATTAAATTCAACCGTTGCCCTCCGGAGTGCAACATGACCGGCAACGAAGCTGCCGAAGGGTGTGAAAAAGAACCCCTCGAGGAGGGCGAATCAATCTTGATGGTTGATTTCGCGGAACACGTGGACTTGCGCATGAAGGGGACGCAGGCTCAGCAGATGGCGGAGAAGGCATATGTGGAGAAGCAGAAGATGAGGAAGACGCCGTCCCGGAGCAGTATCGCGAATACATCAAGGTGTTCGCCAAGGAGTCGTTTGACAAACTGCTGGAGAAGCGTCCATGGGATCATGCCATCGAACTCAAGCCAGGATCAAAGGCTGTAGATTGCAAGATTTACCCGTTGTCGGTGAACGAGCAGGGGGAGTTGACCAAGTTCCTGGAGGAGAACTTGCAATCGGGACGCATCCGGCCGTCCAAGTCGCCGATGGCCTCGGCGTTCTTTTTTATTAAAAAGAAGGATGGAAGCCTTCGACCGGTACAGGATTACCGTAAATTAAACGAGATGACGATCAAGAATGTTATCCCTTACCGCTTATTTCGGAGCTAGTACACAAGCTTCGAGGTGCAAGATCTTCACCAAATTGGATATTCGGTGGGGATATAATAATATTCGAATCAAAGAGGGAGACGAGTGGAAGGCAGCATTCCGGACCAATCGCGGCTTGTTCGAACCGCTGGTCATGTTCTTCGGGCTTACCAATTGCCCGCCACTTTCCAAACAATGATCAACGACATCCTTCGCGAGCTCATAAACGAGGGAAAAGTCATTGTCTACCTCGACGATATACTTATCTTCACGGACACCCTGGAGGAGCACCGTATTATTGTTAAACGAGTATTAGATATACTCCAGGAAAATCAATTATTCCTAAAACCCCAGAAATGCGACTTCGAGAAGTCCGAGATCGAGTATCTCGGTGTTCTTATTGGCCACAACTCGATGCGCATGGATCCTGTTAAGATCCGTGGCATCACCGAGTGGCCCGAACCCAAGAACCTCAAGCAGGTGCAGGCATTTTTGGGATTCACGAACTTCTATCGGAGATTCGTGCGTGGCTACAGCGAGGTAGCAAAGCCGCTTACGCGGCTTACCGGAAAAGAAGGCTTCTCCTGGGGAGAGGAACAAAAATCCGCGTTCCAGAAGCTTAAAGACCGGATTGCCGAAGACGCGGTCTTGGCGCTTCCCACGGATCACGGGAAATTCCGGCTAGAAGCCGATGCGTCGGAGGGAGCGACGGGAGCTGTGCTCAGTCAGGAGCAAGAGGGGGGGTGGCCCCGGTGGCGTTCCAATCCCACGGCCTCAATGAGACGGAGCGCAACTACGAGATCTACGACAAAGAGATGCTCGCGATCATGCTCGCACTCGAGGAGTGGCGATCACTCTTGATGGGCGCACGAGAGATGTTCGAGATTCTGACAGACCATCAGAACCTCCAGTATTTTAAAAGTCCGCAGAAGGTGAACAGGCGGCAAGCACGATGGATAGTGGAACTATCCGAATATGACTTCACATTGTCGCACCGGGCCGGCGCCCTCAACAAAAAAGCCGATTTATTATCCCGCCGGGCGGACCACGATCAAGGGAAGAACGACAACGAGAATGTCGTCCTTCTCAAACCGGAGTACTTCCGATCTCAGGAGATCACGATGGAAGGGCCGGAGGCCGAGATCATGTCACAGATCAAGGCTACGAAGCGCGTGGACAAAAGCGTCAAGCTGGCGCTTGAGAAAAACCTCCCTGGATGGGAGAAAATCGACAACCTTATCTATTATAACGGTCTAATCTATGTTCCTCACGACAAGGAACTTCGCGATAAAATAGTCGGATTACATCACGACTCGGCCCTGCTCGGCCATCCTGGAGAGAACCGGACGCAGGAACTTATAGAACGAAACTACTGGTGGCCGAGGCTCGGCAACCAGGTTTCTATTTATATCAAGGAATGCGAAGCATGCCAGAGGACACGTATCCACCGATATCAGTAAGGGAAGCTGAACCCGCACAAGATTGCAGAAGGGCCTTGGCAGATCATATCGGAGGATCTCATCGGGCCGTTGCCGTTCAGCAACGGCTTTAACGCTATTCAAGTTTGGGTGGATACATTTTCGAAGATGATCCACGCCGAACCCACAAACATGGAGTTGACCTCCGAGGGAATGGCCCGGTTGACCCGGGATCGTGTGATTAGATATCACGGCGTGCCGCGGAAAATTATCTCGGACCGAGACCCGAGATACGTCTCCGGTTTCATGCGAGAGCTCAACCGGCTACTCGGGATAGAAATGAACCCGAGCACCGCCTTCCATCCGATCACTGATGGACAGACGGAACGCATGAACCAGGAGATCAAAAAATATCTCCGCGTGTTCGTAAATTATCGCCAGTCGGACTGGGCGGAGTGGCTCGCTTTGGCTGAGTTCACTCACAACGACAAACGAAGCTCGTCGACGAGCATGTCGCCGTTCTTCGTGAACACCGGATACCACCCCTGGAAGGGAATAGAAAACGCAGTTGAGTCGCGCAATGAGGCCGCAAACGACTTTGCCGAGAAAATGAAAAAGATCCGCGACGAGGCAGCAGCTGCGCTAGAAAAAACCCAGAAAACGATGAAAAAATATTATAATATTCATAGGCGCCAGGCGCCTGATTTTAAAATCGGCGATAAGGTGTGGCTGGAGGCCAAAGATATCACCACGGATCGTCCGACCAAGAAGCTCGACGATAGAAGGCTGGGGCCTTACGAGATTCTAGGAAAAGTCGGAGCCTCGGCATATCGGCTCAGATTGCCTGAAACGGACAAGTCACATCCGGTTTTCAACGAGGCACTGCTGACGCCTTATGTTGAGCCACCGACACATCGGAGAGAGGAGCGGCCGGCGCCGCAGATCGTGCAGGGTCACGAGGAGTACGAGGTGGAGGAGATTTTGAAGCACCGCAAGCGTGGGAAGGGCTTCCAGTATTTAATAAAGTGGAAAAATTACCCTCTTGGGGAGAGGACGTGGGAACCACGGCGTCACTTGACGAATGCTAAGAAGATCCTTGATAAATACAACAAGGATCACGGGATCGATATTCGCGCAGTCCCAGTCCTGCCGGCGGACATTGGGACTATTTAATCAAAAGATACAAACACCGCGAGGAGTCGCAACAATACTTGACGAAAAAACTATTTATTCCCGAAACCAATATCTTCATCGAAATCAACGAGGACGTTGAGTCTAGAGGGGGGGTAATGTCACGATTTGACCCCAATCTAATCGCTCCAACACCGATCGATGAGCACGTGACCCCAGCGCTTGTTGCGCGAGCGCTTCACGCCGATGGCATAACGTGGGAGGACTTTGCTGGCTAAAGATCACACGGCAACGGAACACAATAGTCGGAACACAATAGTCGTTTCCATGAACTATATTTAGTATTGACACTTGACACTTGACGTCTCCGATCACGATTTGCCTGGTAACCTCATTGTATTATATACTTAGCTACTTAAGTTCACACGGTTCGACAAACAGTATAAGTAGAGTAGCTATTCACTTGTAGTTCTTTAGTCTTTTATTCGATCATCTTTTCGAGATCACTTGCACCTCCCAATCCACTCTCTTGTAGAGTTGGACGCAAGCCTTGACTGTGACACCAGGTCCCCAGTCTATCTACACTCAATGATCTCCCTCAAACCTCTGAGTCTGCCGTTCTCAATCTTGAAGCTCCCAAGCCCCGAGTCCTCGCCATCCTTTCTGAGAAGCTCGAACGATTGGCAGCGCGCCTCCGCAGGCCTCGTATGGATCCTTCGAACCTTTCTCTTCTGGACGACTTTGTAGTCGCACTGGACAGCATGCTCGCCGATACCGATAACGGCACAGTCCTTCCATCATCACAACACCTCATGCCGAACGCCAAGGAGGCGGGGGCTCGGAACATCATGATGCCCGGCGTCAAGACACGGCGTACGCGAGCGGGCGATCCTGCTTATGGCGCTGGGGTTAGTAGCGGAGGCAAGGTGACGGCAAAGAAAGCCAAGAAGAGGTTTGTGTCAGCCTTGCTCGGTTGTATAGTGCTACAGTGCACGGCATCACATCACGGTTCCGCTTTTGGCAGTAGACAAGTCCATATTTTATTTTGCTTATAACATTATGTGTACATCATCAGTTGCTCTAAAAACAGCGGGAAACACGCAAATGGATGGCAAAGAGTACATGTTGTGCTTGGTTAGTCGTTCAGGGAAGGTTTCACTTTTTCAGCAACGAAAAAGTGAAACAAACCTAGGGTTAGGGTTAATGATCCGATCAATTCCCCTTATCGGGAAGCCGATGATCACGTGTAAGTCGGGATCTGCCGAGAAGAATGCTCTTTGCCGGGCCAAAGGGACCTCAGGGTGAGGTACAGTAACATACAAACATGATTTCAACACTCCGGGGTGAAGTCTGGACTGTTTCCATCCAAACAAAGGCCCGTGGGTACCATTTTATTTTTCTCGGACCTTGAAAAAGTGAAACACCGTGGGAAAAAATGAGTTTTTGTGCTCAATCACATTCTTTTGGCGGGTTTCGTGGCTCAGAAAATCAGAAATAAATCACAAAAATTTCTGTGACCACGAAAAACACGTGCAGAGAAGTGGTGACTGGCACTGTAATACATTTCTCAGCACGCAACACAGTACTGTGTCGCCCGCGTCCCAACTACCTCCCCTTCCCCCCCCCCTCCTCCTCCTCTGCTTGTTCTACTGTCCATCGCCCAACTACACTCACAGTCACCACCGCCTCCTCATTTTCCTTATCCGTATCCCCCTGGCGCGACGATGATATATCCCAGCCCATCTGGGGGTCCAAGCTACTATTGGCCTTATCCTCCCATTCTGTACAATGCCCCGTTGCACTCCTGATTTGTGGCGGTCGATTAATGTATCCTATGCCATTTCCTTGAAGGCCACGATGACGTAGCACATATCGGCACTGTTCGGCGATGCGGCTGCCGAAAGGTGTGCCGCCACACTGCCACCATCAAATGCCCAAATCGGGTTTGACATCTGAGGCGGAAACTCGTCAAGTTGACAAAGGTCCCGAAGAATGGAGGTTGATGTCACCGATTTTGATGCCGCTCACCTCTTGACCGAAATGGGCAAGAAAATGGCAAAACTTCCTTCCGGCATCCGCCGGACTACCTTATATGGAGATTTGATGGCCGATTTGTCAGAATGAACCTTCAGAAAAATGAACACATTGACATGGTGTGAACCTTCGGTCGAAATAGTACAGTATCTTAGGCCCCCTCACGTTTTTCTAATGCTACCCCGCCTCACAAAATTTTGGCCATTTGTTTCTGTCACTTGGATTTGGGGGTTTACTGACCTCCTTCAGTGGTCTACCTACTCCCTCTAAATGTATTCAGTAATTTTAAGGCGACACATTATTAGTTTCTTTGTGCATCTGAGAATCCTAGAATCCTGGTGACTCTTTGGGCACCCTCTAATACTCCTCCATTCAATACTGCCAGTGGAGGCCCGAGGCAAGGGAAATATTCCACTGCGTACTACAGTCATCCAAAGCCCCGAAGGTGCTCCCGTACAAGTTAAAAAAACGAGACCCAGCAGAAGCTTCGAAAGACCACCAATACTGGCAATAGCGACTCTAGGCTTTTGGTTGGCTCGCACACATGACCATTTACACGGTCACATGCTGGACCTGCTGCTCTTATTTAATACGAATGCGCGTCAATCTGCCCGTAAATAGCTGCCAAAAAAAATACAAAAGCAACCTAGAGGCTATACACAAACCACGGGCTCCTATCACCCAATTCCTCGACATCATTAGCCGAGGCCGAGTCCGTGTTCCTTCTCGCATTCGCCTTGCCTCGATTTTGTATCGAAAGATACCATATATTCAGCGCAGAAAATATGCCCATGAAGATGGAGAATATCAGAAGAGTTTGTGTCGCTTTAGTGAACCTCGGGGCTGGAGATAAATCCCCGAAAAGCCATGTCGCAAGTATACCGCCCGAGTTGGTCATGATGAAGCCGAGAGCCATGGTGGTGGCACGGCGGATATAGGGGGCCGAGTTGTTGGCATTCCAAGCAGCTAACGCGGGTTGTATGAGGTATGTTCCTGGGATGGACAAGAACAAGGAGCCATATTGGACATGGTGATTGGATGAACCTAGTAGTAGATGAGATTGGCAGGCGATGTGGACCGGGATTATAACCTACCGAGGAATAGTCCAAAGCCAGCGACACATATGACTGACCCTACAATGATCATAGCCCCACGACATTTGTAAAAATCCGAGATGAGGGCAGCTGCGAATGTTGCTAACAATGGCAGATCAGTTGTTTGGGGGCGCATGAGTCCCAGAGATGCGTACCGACTGCAGAGACGGCGAAGGGAGGGACAGTCATCAATTGTGCTGCCGCTGCAGTGAACCCCAGACTCTGAACAATCGAAGGTGTAAAACTAGGCTACTGCGTGAATTTTCAAACACTTTGAAGGTGCGGGTCCTCTCACTATGCTAGCCCATATAGCGCCACTCCTTGAAATGTGTCAATAAGTTATTTAAACGCCTGCAGAAATAGGTGCGAACCGTTAAGGAAATAAATGATGCCCACCAGAGCCACTTGCGGAGAAGTAAAGGCTCTCCCGACCTCCGACCAGCTGAACGCGTCAAATTTCCGGTCCTTGCTCATCACTCCGTCCTTTCGAAGCTTTTCAGCAACATAATCTTTCTCTTGTTGGTTCAGGAATCGAGCATGGATCGGAGAACGGGGGAGGAGAAAGAATCCGGCAAGTCCACATGTGATGGTGATGATGCCTTCAATGAGGAAAATCCACGCTGAACTGGAATGCCCTCGCTTGCCATCGAGACGGATGATCCCGTAGGCTAAGATCCCCGAAAAGGCGCCGGAAAGAGAAGCCGCTGAGAAGAACGTCGCAATCCTGGAACAATTTGAGTGATTCCGCAATGTGATGTTCAGATCTTCCGTACCTTGTCTGTAGTCTTTGACGAGGAAAAAAGAACGAGAGATACAACACTATCCCTGGCACGCCGCCTACAACCTCTTACTTAAAACCGTGACGAACCAACCAAATGCGAGAACCCACCTTCCAATAAACCGATGAAGAAACGACAAGCAAGTAGTCCATGATAACTAGTGACCACGCCTGGGGATTTTAGGAAAATGAAAAGACTTGTAGTGCATAATGAAGTCGTACCTTGTAGTGTCGCCACCAGCCCCCATAAAATCATAATTGTCGGCAAAAGCAGATCCGGGCCAATTCGCTCAAGATTGAAGTAAATATTCGGTGCGACCTCTTGCATGATACCCTCACCTTTAGCACAAGGTTCGACGGCAGCTCGGAAGCCACATATGCGACATATGTCAAGGTGAGGGCAATTGTGTATTCCTTGTTGGACATGTTCAAGTCCTTCTGCAGGCCCGCTATACGGCTGTTGCCTATATTCGTCCTATCCTGCCAGTGTACAGACAGACACTGTAAGATCAAGACACATTGAATATATTAAAACCGCACTAGAAACGAGAGAAGGTAAAACATCGTGATGACGGGGAGAATCCAGCGGTCCAGTTTGTGCCACACGGTGCGCTCGAGGACACAATCAGTCGCATCGCTAGTGTCATACAAGTTCTTATCTGCATCCCGGGATAGTTTCTCTGCCATTGGGCGTGTACGCTGAGCGCTGCGCTGCGCATGGTTTGCCTTTTATAACATGACCGCCAACATAGCTGAATGCCGGGTGAGAGTTCGCCGTCCGCTTATAGACCTTCCTTTCCGTTGTAGGAGGGCCAAGTGCATTGTATATCTGCTATCTGCGCTTCCAAGGATAAAAGGACGAGCCAAGAGCGGCTTGCCTGTCAAATAGGCTTGAGATAACACACAAGAATCAAACCTCGTGACGGTTAGTCTCAGACTTTCTCCCTCTCCCTCTCCCTCTCCCTCGTTCTGAAAGTGCCGGTATCAAGGAAAGAGTCCGGTATTGAGTGCGATTAGGTCCGGTTTATGATGGCAAGTCCGAGGGTGAGCGCTGAATGTGTATCACTGTAAGATTCCGGGTTCCCGGCAGTCTTGGCATCAGAGGTCAGAAAAGAAGATTATGCTCGCGGCCAGAAACAACATGCCAGGAGTTCCTTGCCAATTGGTCGGATGAGCCGAAGTTCGATAAGTTCACGGAAAACTCTTTGCGATCTCGGAGCTAGAGAGAGAATAAGAAACTCCGCTTATCAGATATTTGGGAAACTAGAATGCCCAGAGACAACTTTGAGACTCAGACTCCGAGTCGTCTCTGCTTGAAGCCTTTAGGCTTTCCGATTCCAGTTGATCTACTACACTGCGTGGATGGGCTGAAGAAATTGCTGGCCAGTAAGGAAATTCAGTCGCATTTAACTAGACGCAAAAGCGGTGGAGGAACACCGAAGAGTCGGAAGACTTGCCAAAGACACGAACTTGGACACGAAATAAGAAAGGAAGATGCATTCGGAACATAACTCCGAAATGGATTCGTGATGGCATCAATTTTTTGCCACTTGAAGTGAACGGCCATCTGGCAAATCTCTAGTACTGGTCGCAAGGGAGGGCGTGCAGAAACGGTCAAGCGCTCCGCGCTCATCTTTCAAACATCAGGCCGCGAATTTCAACCTGGTATTCTTTACCGGCGCTTCCGGCGGAATACGCCGGAGTTCCTAGTTAAACGTTATATTGCTGCTACGCCGCAATATATAGGCTGCCGGAGAACAAGACAGGCACAGCTAAATTCCCTTGGATATTCTCCGTTCAAGATAGAAAAGGATGTGCTACATCGTTCTTGATTTTGACCAAGAAACGGTGTTGGAGGACGTATGAACTTCCGGATGGAAGCGACATTACTATCGGAGACCAGCGGTGGGTTTCGACGGTTCACCGTGTCGATTCATCACTGATGTAACATTTCTTAGTTTCCGAGCCCAGGCTCATTGAGAGTAAATTCATGGGAATCAACCGTCGAAACCCAGCTTCAGCTCCATTCAGAAATGCGATATGGACTTCCGGCCGCATCTCTATGGGAACGTCGTTCTTTCCGGAGGAAAAACCATGTTCCCGAGCATGGCCGACTGCATGTAGAAAGAACTGAGTGCGCTTGCACCACCACGCGACGCAGTTGCGAAAAAAATTGCACCAGTCCGGCGTACGCTGGTAATTCTGGCAGGTCTAACCGCAAACACTCGGCCTGGATCGGCGGATCCATGTTACTTATCTTCTCTCAGCACATTGCAGAAATTATGGTGCTCGCGACAGGAATACAATGAATCTGGGCCCGGGATCGTGCATCAGAGTAAGTGCGTGCTATCCGTTTGATTCTGACTAACAAATCAATTTTCACAGTGCCTTTAGGTTGTAGGCATTAAATCCTTAATTTCGAAGCGATTCTCGTTTAATTGCCTTTGGACCTCTTTGTAATTCAACTTCAACCATCTTAGGATATTCATCCGCAACTTACGCGAGTAGACCTCTTTCAAAGACAACTAGTATAGCGTCACGGACTCGTATTTCTTATCCAGCTCGACGCTACCGGCGCAGCTCTCACGCCAGTGGCAAGCCAGTGGTACCGTGATCGCGTGGACGCCACGTGCGAGGTGATCGATCGGATTTCGATCCGATATTTAAATATGAGTATACCCTAATAATCATATAGGGATGGCCGTTTCTCGCTCCTCTCCGCTAGAAGGAGGGGCCAGGGGAGGTGTAGTGATCCGGGTGCCTTTATCCCATAAGCACTCACTCAAGAGAACTTTGGTTTTCTTCGTACCCACCATGAACTGGAAGATGATTTTCCAGTCGCCTTGGCCCAAGTCCTCCGCTGCATTTCTCATATTCTTCGCATTCTATCTTCTCGTCCACGAGGCGCACCAGCCCGTATCACGCTACCACGATCTTCTCGCCACCGTAAACCACCTCTCTTATGCGCCATGAAGGAACGAGTCGGCTAGTCCGAACGCTTGAAGGGAATGAGAAGCGATATCAGCTCGCGATTGTTGAAAGAGAGAATTTGATTGAAAAATCTGGTGGAAGGCATATCCCTGCGTGAGTTAACACAAACTGCATTGAATCCCAAGTCATCACCACGCGTAGTTTCCCTCCGGATCACAGCCTGTATAATTTCTGCCAATCGCTCCCCGGAGGTCGTCTCACAACTTCTGTTCAACAGTATAATGTTCTCTGGGATTTTTTCATTCCAGCATTCACATGCCCTTTCCCAATGTACCGTGTCGGTAAGCTTCCTGTTCTGTCCACGGAGAGATACTATACAGCTCACTGTATCTGTCATTTAGGTAGTTTGGCTGACGGTGGTAGATGGGTTTGCGGACTGGACCGCGTACTGCACAATCAGCCAAATTGCGTTGTGTATTCGCTTGGCCACCGAACCTTATCATATTGCAGCTTTGAACAAGATATTCTGAAAAGATCACCTGGGTGCCAAGTGTACGGTACGCTCATCTGATGTTCTCAGGGTTCGATGCAAACGCTACGGAAAAAACACCGCAAATATGGCCTTGGGGAGAAGCCGACGGGGTCGTCGACCCTAAATTGACATCTCGCGTCCACTTCAATCAGTTCTCCGTTGCTGATCTCACAGCGGAGAGATACCGCTCTCTCCACGGAATCATGAATAATTTTGGACATGGCTTTGTCGACATCCTGAAGGTAATACGGTTATATTCAAATATTGTAGCCGACGTACGTCTGACGATTCCTAGGTGGATCTCGAAGGCGCTGAGTTTGCCACGCTTGTGTCAATAATTGCAGATGCCCGGGAAAAGCCGCTACCTTTCGGCCAGCTCCTACTGGAAGTTCATATCGGATGGTCCGAAGGTAAGTCACGGTTGATATTGCTTTCCGAGAGAAGGAGGAAAGCTGATGAAAATGACCTAGAAATGACTACTGTGGATCACTTTAGCAAATGGTTTGCTCGCCTTGAATGTGCGGGGCTTGGACCATATTATTTCGAGGTCAGCATGATGGATGTGAACACGCTACGCGTGGAGCCTGCGGTCGTTTATGTGAGTCGCGAATTCCACGCTTCGCCAAGTTCAACGGGCTCAATATTTTGGCACAACAGTGGTCTTTCATGAATATCAGAGGACGACACGCATTGGTGGATGATGGGCTGCCGGAGTATCCCTGACAGTGCCAATATGTTTTTTTTTCGGTTTTCTTTCACTGCGGGCAGCGGGATGACTGACGGAAACATAAAATCTGTGTGAGCACATAATTCTTGAACAAGCAGAAAGATAAAGGAGCAAAAGAAAAAAAAAAAAAAACACAGCGCTCCAGAGGATCGAACTGGGTACGGCAGTCGAATGACTAGAGCCACATGCACCGAGCACACTCTGAGTCTAAAACGGTTTCTTCTTCGTCTCTGAGTTTGTAACTCTCTATGGATACACGGGCAGTAAAGCTGCTGGGAAATGATGTGTACAATATGCAAATGAAAAACAAAAACAATCAAGATAGGTCGAAACCAGCATTAGCCGTGATCGCCTGCAGGAGCTTTGCTCGCAGAACCTTCTCGCTCTCGTATCGCGGAAGCTAAGGGGCGGTTAAATTAGATGAGGCGTCAAGACAGGGGGGGGCACACACCTTCAAGAGGTTCACGCAGGTGCTTGAGGTCGGCAGTCGCAGCTGGTCCGCGCCCGCATCCCGTATGGCGAAGTTGGGATTCAATTCCTTGAATCCTCTAATCAAAGGATCAGTGTTATGTAGCAATGGCACCGAACAAGAGTCCGTACAGTAGCGGGGGCCGGCTACAGCTGGTGACGAAACGAAGCAGCGCCCTCCGCTGCTCTTGATCAAACGAGTGGACGACCTGTCGAGGTGTGAGCTGACATGCGCCGCGCGGCGGAGCGCAGTACGCACCCTCCAGAACGTGATGATAGTCGGGTGGTTAGAGTCGAAAGTCCCCCCATACTGCGTGTTGCCCTGCAAATCATCCAAATCCACAGGCGAATCGGTACCGCCGATGAGAATCTGCAGCTCCTGCTGATTGAACATCCTGCAAAGACATGAACGGGCAACGCTCGCGGACATGGGACGACACATACTTGAGCCATTTGTGGTCGATAATCTCCGAGAGGCCCTCGAAAAAGGCCTCGCTCTGCAGCTTGATCTGCTTGCTCAGGCGGTAGTGCGATACGAGGTAGATGTACTGCAGTCTGTTCTCTTTGGTCACCGCGATGTTGCTCCCATCGGGGATGAGGTCCACCGTCTTTGTGACGCCAAAGTCTGTTGTCAAGCATAAACACCGAGTAGATATACATCAGAGGGTGGGCGCACCTTCTATTGCGACAGTGAAGTTCAGAGAGAGGTCCTCGGGGTTTCCAGCATAGTGCTTGAGGAAGATCAGGCCGTTATACAGCTCGGGGTCGAGCGAGGCAAGGTCGTCCAGGAAGCTTTGCTTACCCAGCCACTGAGGTGTATCGTCAGCCCGTACGGCTGTCAAGAGATGGCGTCCTTACCTTTGCGAGGAAGAACCCAGCGAATGCAATATCGACGAGAATGCCTTCGTACATGGCCTTGCCAATGATCCGCCCGATGAAACGGTACCAATTGAGGTTATGTGCTATAGAGAGACGCTCGACGAAAGCTCAAAAGAAAAGTGGGGCGAAACGTACATTCAATGGCATAGGCATGGGGGTTGGGGTACAACTCGTTCTTCTTATTCGCAAGCCATAAGCCCCGATCGGTGTCAAAGACCTCTTTACACAGCGACGTGAAAAACTCTTTGAAGACGCCGCCACCGTCGATTCCAGCTCTAGATGAATGATAAGACGGCCGTCAGATGGAGGGAGCAGGGCAAACAGGTAAACAGGGCGCACTCCTCCTCCCCGAACTTGTCGATGAACGTTATCCCAATCCTCCCCTTGAGGTTGGCACCCCGAAGGCGGTCGAACCCGTCCTGCGCGATACTTTCCCGGCGCACCGTGATCTGCAGCCGGCCGCCCATATTGTACATGTCGTCAGAGTTCTGCAGCCGCGCCGTAACGTCACTGTAGATGAAGCTGCGGAACACCTGGACCCGGGTGGAGAATGGGATGGAAAAGGGGATGTTGTGCAGAATCCCGAGACGGGGCGCCAGTCGAGCAATCTGTCGTGCCGTGGCAGCGCGAGCATGGGACGTCGATATCTGTTGTTCTTCGAACCTATGATCGTGTGAGTGCACAAGCTTCAAGAGACGAAAAGAAAACACACAACGCAGCCTCTACGAAGGACCGTAGATCGATTTGTGTGGACACTAGCCAGTGATCCGGAGGCGTGAACGGCCTTCTCGAGCTGGAAAGAGGAACGTTACGCGGAGTATAGACGGGTTTGCCGAGCACGCACTCTCTGGCATGGATCGCCACCGCGCATTTCGTGACCTTCTCCCGCACTTCTTCCCATGTGTACCTAACGCCCTTGGGGCCGGTAGTCCCGGACATATTGATATCCCCACCCTCCGTATCCTGCGGACTCTGATACAGTCCAAAGGCAACGTCCAAAAGCAAGCGACTGAAGACTGTCAGCTCGTCCAAGCTCATAGGATTTCGCGGTGCCGATAGCGAGCCGCCCACATGCGCGGATGTTCCAAAGAATTCGTCATCCCCCATCGTGAGGAGCGCATGGGTGTACAGGTCGGCGAGGAACAGCAGCGGGGGTATCGACGAGTCTGCGCCCTCGCCCGACAGACCTGAGAGGACAGATTAGACAGGACCGCGGGATGGACAGAACATGTCGCTCACGGCTGAATTCGCGAAGGATGTTTGGGGCGCTGGCTTTTCGTACGGACCCCCGCCATAGCTCCTTTATAATGCTCGCCCCGCTTGTGCCGACCACGATCGCACCGAGCATCGTGCTCTTCTTCCCGGGCCATATGCCCTCTAGGGCGAGGATCATGGAGAACAGGGCGCTCCGTGTAGTGTCCGGGTGCTTCTGGGTGACCGCGAGCAAAGAGTTGAGATGGGCCGGCGCCACAAGGGCCGAAATACGTTTGAGGGTCCGGGCGTCGATGGTGGGCAAGGGAGGCGGCGGTGGGGCAGCCGTAAACGTGGAAACGACGGATACGTGGGGTCGAGATTCGCCGTCCGAATCGGAGTCTAGGTTCGCCGACGCTGTCGCTGTCGCAGAGGGAGACTTTTCGGCGCTCCCGTCAAAGACGCCGGTGGGGAGCGAGTCGAGAAGATTGGTGAGAAGGTCAAGGTAGGCCGTGAGCGCAGGGGCGGGAAGTGCGGCGTAACGTGGTGGTGTGAACGCCATAAGATTGGCGACCAGATGGATCTTGTCGCTGATCGGAAAGTTATCGGCGGCGGGAGGCGGCAACAAGGCGAATGCCGGGAGGGGGAGGTGGGAGGATAGCTGGGTCAGGCTCGATAATGGCAAGCGGTTGGGAAGCAGCGGGATTACGAGGATGCTATGTATTAACGCGCCTAGCGCCTCCGAGTACGCGTCAGTTGCCGTCGGAAACGTTGAGAAGGCCACAGTCGCCAGTGGCACCAAGAGAGGCAACGATATCGATGATTTGGAGGCGGCCACTGGCTAATGAGTCGCGATTAGTCCGCGTTTGTGGCGAAGAGGGCAGTGACTCACTATAGACCCTATGGCTTGAGATAGCAATGGGTAAAAACCGCGCTTCAGCACGTATAGCAAGATGTTCGCCGCAACGTCCCGACCCTGCGGTCCGAGGTTTCGAGTTGTCACATCTGCAGAGACTAGCATATTGATAATTTTCAGGTATGCTATTGCATTTAACGATCTGAGGAGACGGCGTCAATCTGCTACCTGCGATTCGAGGAGACGCATACTCACTGAGGCGAGGCGGCTACTGAACGAAGTAATAGAAGGCAGACCTGGCGGATGAGGACCAGCCAATTTGCCTGGGATGGCCCAAGTGCGGCAGAGAAAAGCGATCCTGCAATTCTCGGTCAGCGCTGAGGAATTTTTCGCGAATTCTACTCACCTTCTCCTTTCCCCGCGACCGTTTGGGCCCATCTCCCGAGGACTTCCTGGTCCATCCCGATAAGCGCGAGGCACCGCAGCCCCGTTATGCCCTCGATGTCGGATTCAAACACCCTGCGCATTTCTGCCTTTACAGCGCGAATGGAGGATACACCACGCCACCACGTCTGGATGCGGGTCGCACTGTCATTCTTGCGTTTATTTTCTGTTCTCTCTGCGCGGCGAGCTTTTGCCTGGTCTGTTAACGACGCTAAGGTAGATACAGATGATGAGCCTCCGAGATTAATTTGGCGTCGTTTTTCTTCTCCGAATAGTGGTAGCATAGAATCAGAAAGACGAGAGTAGTACGCTGAAATGTAGACGCGCGTCACGGTCAGCAGTGTTTGACATTGTTGATGGAGTGTTCTGGAAGCAATGCTGAATTATTTAATAGTGAGTTGGGTCTACATGTGTACCATACGGAATACAAAAGAGAAAGAAAAACCAGATAGTAGAAGGAGAGGCATATGTAAAGGAACGAGTTTAAACCGAAAACGTATAAAGAACTTACACGCCGGCGATCAGCAACTATTGGCATCGCCCGCAAACTCTGCCAGAAGCCGCATCTCTTCATCCTCTGGCATCTCCCTGCTCTCGTCCACATGCAGACGCTCCCGAAGCCAATCAAGACGGTCGGGGTCCAATAACAGCCGATTCGCGTGCCCAAGGAATAAATTGAGTATCGGCGTGCGTAGAGCAATCCTGGCCGCCACCAAATTGCACAACATCGCCTGATGTTTCTCCTGGAATTGAGCCTGGCTGAACATAAGAGTACCCAGGTTGGGCCATGGCATGTGCGTCACGTTGCTCGACGTCGGAAGCGGCACAAGGAAATCGAGCACTTCGTCGGTATACGAAGAGTTTAAACAGGCCACCGTCCGAATCGCAGGCAATATACGAGCAATGTCATGGTATTCCTCGATGGAGAACGTGTTGTCGAGGAGGGTCACTGATTCCAGAACGGGGAATTTCGAGACCTGGGATAATTGGAGGAAGTAAGCCAGGTCACCCTCCTCGAAGTTGTTCAGGCGCAAGGTGGATAGTTTAGGCGCCGTTATCGCGGCTAAAATGACGTCCGAGCTGCCTCCATTGGAGAGCATCATATAACGAAGCTCTGGGAGTGTGAACGGTGCAGCATCGAAGGGGATCGCAAGTGGACGACGAGAGCGTATGATGTGTCCGGAAAATGCGAATTTAACGAGGGACACACAAGATTTAAGAGTATCGCATATTGAACGGAAAGGAATAGGGAAGCGCTCCTCCTTGAGGCAAAGTTGAGAGATCCCGGAGAAAGGCGGTCGGATTAAATCAAGCATAGGACCGTTGAGCCGAACAGATGCCAACAATGGGGCACCCTGGGTGAAAGAAAGTAGCGGGGCATGAGGACTTTGGAACTCGGCGAAATCCAGGGGAGTGTACAGGAAACACTCAAGCGCGGGCATGTCGAAGCGCTTGAAGTGGGCGTTAACCGTCGAGGTCGAACGGATAAAATCCGTAATCAGGTGAAATCTACGGAAGCGATGCAGATGAAGCTGCATCTTTGCCACCATGTCGGGCCGCCAATATTCCTTGTATGCGAAGAGGCAGACGCTGAGGGCATGGCCTTTGGATCTCTCGAAGTAGCTATCGAGTTTATCCAGCGCTTCAAAGGGGGAAGCTCTGATAGACGACCACAGAACAGCCAGATTGACTGCAACCTCCCGCCACCGTCGATTCACGTGAGAAACCACGATCTCGATGGGTTTCGGGAAGGTGGAAATTTGGCGATGGGCATTCCGCGCCCCCGCTTCGAATATTAACTCGAGGATGTCGATCGGGATGCGTGATTCGACGGGATATAGAAGGTCTCCCGTCGAATCGCTTGTGATCTTGCTAAGCTGTGATGCTTCATCGGGGTGCATGCTGTTCAACCTAATGAACATTTTGAGAATCGCTGCTGAGGGGTGGCGTCTAAGCTCCTTGGCTCACCTATCCTGGAATTCCAGTGGTCTGACCTGCAAGTGCAGGAAACGTTATACGAAAAGTGACGCTGAGAACATGATAGCGCGATCGATGAGAGGTAGATCTAAGATCCATCAATGCGGGGACGAAGATCACCGGACAAAGATACGACAACAACCTCCACTTGACCGATTAGGAAATATCATTTTCAAGAAGAACCGGTCGCGTGCCTCATGCTCACGGCTCTAAATACCGCAATTCCACCACATTTCACATCCTGAACAGCTTGGCCTGAGGTTGAGATATTATCCGACGAATTTCTGCCCACATCATACATGGAGAAAATCGAGTATATTTACACGCCCAAACGTTCATGTTTTGGAAGCAGGAAAGCACGCAAAGGCGTCATTTGATATGAATCACGAGGAAATGGCGCATAAGAAGCACGGCGCTTTAAGCTTCTCTGCGCCATCCCACACGTGACCGTTTCAACCATACATAGGTTCGAAATCCAAAAGAAAATCCTAAAGGCTAAAGGATTATTTTTGCTCTTCTACTCTTCAAATTTACCAAGTCCAGGAACTCGACTAGGCACAAACTGAATAAACGTGCTCCAGTTATATTTCGTGTATTTGAATTGAGGACTTCGATAGCTATCGCTCCGCAGAACATGGATTACTGTGACAGCGAACCATGACCAAAACGCTCCTCATAGAATTCCTGGGCAGCCTTTATCGTGTCATAGTCAAAGAGACGACTCTGTACTTCTTTAGCTATCCAATGAATTAGTAAGAACTTCACCAGCTTTCAATCGATTTGCTACTCACATCTGGCAAACTCACTGCCCTCCATAATCCGCGAGACCTGCTCAACAGACTGCCTATTCAGGAACTCCCCGCGGCTCTTTCGAAGATCTTGATACGCTTCTAGCCTGACCCGTACATCCTCCCGTCTAGTTCCGGAAGGGAACAAGCACCCAATGGCTCCAGCCTCTTCGATCGCTATTCCCGCGCCTTGGCCTAGGAAGGGCATTGTAGCCTGCGCGGCATCTCCAAGGAGCGCGGCGCGTCCACGGGTCCAGGTATGTAAAAGAGGCAACACCCTCAACTGCCATTTGTGGATGGGACTGTGAGTCGGGAGATTCAAGAGCTTCAGGAACTTGGGGTGGAAACCCTGAAACTTCTCTATGATTTCTTCTCGAGATCCCGTGGGGTTCCGAGCTATATTTCATTCGTTATTCCGTTCGAGTTGAAGGGGTAATTCAAGCCGCTCACCATCTTCATCCCCAGGCAAATTCGTGTAGAAGCCGACGAAATTGATGAGACTTCTATTTCGGCATTCGTACATGAGCAGCATCCGAAATGACCCCTCTTTCGGAACGACCATGCGCGTGCCAGAGATCCCCGCAGTAAACCAGTCAAACTCGGGTATTTCACGCAGATTGGAGGAGGGCTCATAAACAGCGCGGAAACACGAGTAGCCCGAAGGGGGTGCCTCCTCGACGCGACCTAGGATCTCAGTACGTATGGTCGACTGGAAAGTCTGTTAGGTCTGTTCAAAACACTGGAATGGGTTGCGTACGTTGATCCCATCGGCGCCGAGAACAACATCGGCGCGGACAACCTCCCCACTAGTCAAGGTTATCGTTCCTTCTTCGGCATCGCACGCCAAAACCTTGGATCCAAGGTGAATTTTCGCCGGTGGGCCTTCACCTTCGCCTATCGCCAGACGTTTGAGCTCGTCGTGCAGGTCACTGCGATGGCATAGAATGCCCTATCATGTGAACCATCTGAGAGAAATCCCGGGCGACAATAGAGTATAACATACAGGGTTCTCGTTCGCAGCTGTAACACGCCAAGAGTGAGCTGTGCCTTCCCCAGTTTCAGAACTGAACATCACATTCTACGATAACTCAGAGTAATTCAGATCGAGTTAAATATTAAAACATACCCCAGCAAATGTAACCCCCTTCAGGTTGTCCCGAGACACCCCGAGATGATTCAGAACGCGCATTGCATTAGTCTGCACAGAGAGAGCTGCGCCGATTTCGGTCTTGATTTCGGCCGCTTCAAAAATCTGTTACAGTAAAAGGATGGATCAGCATCATGAAAAGTCGTAAAGACGGATGGGTGTAAACCTGAACGACGTGTCCGTTTCTTCTGAGTGCTATGGCCGCTGTCAGACCAGCAATGCCTGCACCGACTATGGAGAAGTTGAGAGCTTGGATCGAATTGTTAGAGCTTGCCATTTTGCAGAGATTTGCCTGGTCATTACTCCCTTAAATACCTTCAACTATGCAGCACACCAGTCAAACCCATTGGGTTGCTTCGCGTCCGTTTATCCAAGTATGTCCGTTTATCTTCTTTCTCTCAGGATGCCTGACATACTTGCCTAACTTCACCGCTGCCATCGGACCTCGTCGGAACCGTGTCGGAACGTCGGAACGTCGGAACGTCATTGGTCGAAATCTGGAATTTTAAAATATAAGGCGAGCACACTCTTCTCCAGAAAAATTAGTGCGGCCAGGCGCTGGCGTCAATTTTACGGTATTCCGTTACAGTGCCCATAGACAAAACTTGAGCGTAAATAAGATCAGTTAAGAACCTGATAAAAATCGGAGTAGTAAACCCACATCATCTTACGCATCGAGCCACACTAAGCAAGGAGCCTCTGGCGAATATGAAAGGCTTCGTCAAGCGTGGCGAGTCATATTACACATGCATATCTGTAAGGGCATTACACATGCATAAAACAACCGCATCCAGGATTACAGCACCTGCAGTACATGTGGAAACTGAATCGAAGCGAATCGTCCGACCGCGGAGCAGTCGAATTCGTGATCTTGCATTGAATGAGACCAGAAAGAATCTTGGAGCGATAGGCTACTGGAGAAACTTGAAAAATAGGCAAACGAGTCGTGTGGGTGAAGCTGTCAACTTGCTGAACGGGAGACTCTCGATTCGAGGCTTTCAGGCCCAAAATGCAGTAGATATTTCGAACGCTACGATAAGACCGGGGAATGTCTCATTAATGGGAGGTCATGGCACTGAGAAGCTCGTCGACGAAAGGGTCAACATGTTTGGCGTTGTTTACCTAAGGCTTCCCGCTGCCTCGTCTCAAACCTCGATGTCCTCCGAAACTGAGACAGAAACCCAAGTCGTCGCGGTCGTCGCCCCCAAAAAGCAAAAGAAGCTAAAGCCCGCGCGCAAGCAGGTCAAGCCGGGCGATGTCGTGAAGACTGAGGCGCCTCAGACGGGGAAGGAATACAGCAAGTTACCTGACTCGCATTCTCGCAACAAACTGACCCCAACCTGCAGATATTTGGTACAACAAATGGGCGGGGGGAGATCGAGAGGACAGCTACTCCAAGTGCGCGATTTTGTTCGAGTTACACCACCAGCTAACTGCGAAGTTTCTAGCAAAGTCAAGTCCCAGACGCGCTGCAACATCAAGCGCGATTCGGGTCTCACGCGCGCGAACGTCACCGGAATAAAGTACACCTGCCTCTACTTTGCACGCGGATGCTGCCCGTACGGCTGGGAGTGCGAGTACCTGCACATGCTGCCGGATCCGGACGACCAGCTCCCCGACAGCTCCAAGGACTGCTTTGCGCGCGACAAGTTCTCGGACTACCGCGACGATATGGGCGGCGTGGGTAGTTTCAACCGGCAGAATCGGACGCTATACATCGGGCGGATTAAAGAGACAGGGAACGGGCAGGAGACGGAGGAAGTCGTCATGCGCCATTTCAAAGAGTGGGGCACGATTGAAAGAGGTGCGAGGGCGAGCTAATCCGGGTCTGCGTTGCTGATTGTTTATAGACGATTCTGCATCGACATGGGCCGTCAAGGTCCTGCAGTACCGCAGCGTCGCGTTCGTGACCTACGTCTCCGAGCTGCACGCGCAGTTCGCCAAGGAGGCGATGGCGTGCCAGTCCCTCGACAACGACGAAATCCTCAACGTCCGGTGGGCGACGGAGGACCCGAACCCCGTGCAAAAGGTCGCGGAGAAGCGCCGCCTCGTCGACATGGGCCAGGAGGTGATCAGGGCCAAGATCGACCCCCGCATTGTCGATGCGATGCGCACCGTGCGCGCGCTCGAGGACGGCGACGTGCTGGACGACGACGGCTTCATACTCGATGGCGAGGACGTCGAGGACGACGGATCGGGCCAGCCGGGCGCGAAGCGGCGCCGGCTGGAGGCTTCACCGCCGCAGGAGCAGGACGAGCAGTCGTCGCTGCCCAAGGGCCTGCTGAGCGCGGACACGATGGAGGGCTTGAAATACTTTGCGGAGATCCGGAAACGGAACGCCGTTCCCGTCGCTGCGCCCCCAAGAGCTGCGCCGGCGCCGCTGAAGGAGGGGCTGGGGCTTGCGGACTACGGCAGCGACGACGAGGATTAGACTGTTATACGATATGTATATGTATGAGTTAAAATTCAAGGCCCTCTGGGCACCTGTAATCAGGAACTCGAATATTTAACCACCGGTGCCGATTAGAGCTTCGCTGCACTGATAGGATATATTTTGAGAGTGTTTCACGGCATGAGAATACACGAGAACAGCAGACAATTTGGGTTTCGGAAGCTAGTACGTGGAGAAAACGATTTTTGAAGCGCTCCTCCTGGAATTGCTCCCTAGTCGGGTATGGGAATATATATTAACGGATGAACGTCGTAATACATTTCTTCGGCACGGCGCATACTCAGTCTATGCCCCCGCCGCTGCCCTCAGCGCCGCCGTCAGGGAGCCCCTCGTGGAGGGAGAGATCCGCGATCCGCTGGGCCTCCGCTGCGGTCTCCTCGTCCTCCTTCTCCCTCCGGTACTTCTCGAGGTCCCAGTCGTCCGACGCGTCGCCGTCGTCCTCGTCTTCGAACCATTCTGGATTGTATTCGAACTGCACAATATAAGCAAACCGATTGCGATTGCATGGAAGGAGACGCACCAGATCCTTGCCGCTCATACCCGTGTTCTTCCCGGCAGAGTGGTGCTGCTCCTTGGCCCTGCGCATGGCCTCCTGCTCCGCCTCCTTCTTGTCCATCCGCGTCTTCTTCCATATCGCGAAGGTCTCGGGCGTGACGGGCGTCAGGTTCGGGCCGAGTTTGTGTCGCTGCGGCGTGTCAGCGTCAAGAATGCGGGAGGTGGGGCCGCCGTACCTCGACTTCGAGGAACTCCTCCAGACTTATGACCTTCGCTTTGGCGGCCTCTTCGGCGGCTTTGCGCTGCGATTTCAAGACAAAGCCTGGCGGCAGGGCATGCTTGTACTGGCACATTTCGCCGTTCGGGCATTCCCAGAACCAGCCGAATCTGGGAGGCGTTAACGAAATACGCATGGGGTGGAGGTCGCGCGCACTTTTGGATCTCGATGGCTTGAATGAAATGCTTGCACACGATCTACGAAAAAAGTGAGAATTGCGAATTCAGACGAGAGGACGCAGAGCATACGTCGGTGGTCGTCCGCGGGTTCCCAGCCTTCGACAGGACGACCTGCGCGAGCTTTTCCTGGTCCCAGGTGTCCATAGTGTCTGAATCCAGCTCGTTTAGCCATTCAGGACAAAAAAAAAAACCGCACGCACCCGCAAGCTTCTCCTCCCGACTGTCGGCGTATAGGTTCTTCTTCTCGACTTTCCGGTCGACATCAAGATCGTGGCTGAACTTGCACTTGTTTCCCTTCTCGCAGTGGCCCGCCTTGAAGAACACACAGAGCACCGTCTTGGGATCGACACCAAACGGCACCTTCTGCGTCTGCACGGGTCGGAGGAGGAGCGCCTCCTCTTTCTTGCGCTTCTCCTCCTCCAGCTTCTCCTTCGCGCGTATCTGCTGCTCCTTCTCCTTCTCAACGGTTGCCCGGGACTTGCCCGTGACCGCCGCCTGCGCCTGGAGCATGGCGACCTGTTGCTTGACCTTCGCAGACTTGTTTTTCTGTACGAACCCGGAGGTCGCATGAGGTGTTTTTAACGACTAGGGAGGCTCTGGACGAACGTTTTTCATGCCAAATGTCTAAAGACCTTGATCAGTCAGTGCCCTTCAGATTTGGCAGGGATAGTCGGAGTCACCTTGTCATCCTTGACCTTGGAGGAGCTCCCCTGTACTGGCTTCTTTGGGGGCATTTTGGGGGGGATATCGACGACGTTGCGCGAGAAATGTGTCACTCTTGGAGCGAGTGACGGAGAGTGACCGTGACAGACCCGAACCGGACATTTTAATTGCGGCGCCACGGCAAGGGTCCGGTCTGTCCTCAACACCATGCTCGTGAGTTGCCCGCAATCTCACTTTGTGCATGTCCGCAAGAACTCTGGGAAGGCGGAGCGAAAGTTCCTGTTCTAGAAAACGAATTCCAACATCAGGAGCAAATGCGAGCGATGCCAAACTCCAGCGGTGTGCCTCGGAGTCCTCCTCAAATACTTGTGATATAAGTACCATGATATGGCTATTCTGAAGCTCGGCTGCGAAATGACTCAACACTATGGATTCCAAAAAATGCATGGGCCATGGGCCATGCCTTTTGCATAAACGCCCCAGTTGTATCCCTATCACTTGGCCTTCCTGGCTTAGATCAAGTGTAGTATCTTTGGGTCTAAACACTATTACGGGAGCACGCTCCCAGCGGTTTTACTATTTTTGGCTCCCTTTTGCCTCTGCTTGCAGAGCCAGCTCGGGGTCTATGACCTTGCCACTGCACTGCCAGCTTGTGCTGCGGGGATCACCTTCTTTCCCAACATCTATTTACGGGCGCGCACATTTGCTCCTTCCTTTGATGCGCCCTGTGGCTTCGCAAATGGATCTTGGTTACGATGCTGCCCTATTTTTCTCAAACTTTGCCTCAGATTCACATCTCGACTCGCAAGGTTGCTTTTCAGGTCGATTTGCGCCAAGGTCACTGGCAATACCCGTGTACAAAGCACATCGTGAAGCCGATGCTCTCCGTCTCCGTCCCGTGTGACCACGCGCCTGATCGCCTGCAACCACTCCCAAGGATAATACAACTCAGGATTGTCAACAGCCGGAACCAAACCGGAACTGCCAGTCGGAACCAATTCGGAACTGCCAGTCGCGATATTTAAATGTGGAGTCGCACAAACTGATAACCGTGTTCCTCTCCATGACGGCGCCCCACGAGGAGTCCCCTCTGCCTTTGAAAGTGTCGATTATCGGCGCGGGAATCGGTGGGCTGGCCGCTGCGATAGCCCTCCGCAGGAACGGCCATTTGGTCGAGGCATGCACTAAGCACCTAACCACCCGCATCTGTCTAATCTTACGCCAGATTTTTGAAGCCTCGGAGATCAAAACCGAGGTAGGTGCCGGGATCGGGATACAAGTCAATGCGCTCCGCGTCTTGGAGCACTGGGGGCTGTCTAAGGACAACTTGAAGGGCGTTAATTATGATGGGGTGTGTCTTGCGAGCTGACTCCAGACTTTTCTTCACGAACGGTGCGACTGCAGATTACGATGTTCGATTCCAAGACCGGTGAAAGCGTCGGCGCTCGCCGTTGGTTGGTCCCAGACCTCGAGATTCAGGTATTCTCTTGAGTGATTGATTTTTGAAAGAATTGCAGCCCTAACATGTAGCAGAGCCTAGTATGTCACAGAAGCGATGTTCACGATGAACTCATGCGACTTGCTGTCGGCGAAGGTGATGGGCCGCCCGTTCAACTTCACCTCAGAAGCAGAGTGCTCGAATGCGACCCCGAGAATGGAACATTAACTCTAGAAGATGGGCAAACCATTCACGCCGATCTCGTTATTGGAGCCGATGGATTGCATGTACAATGAGATCCTCATTATCGTTGATTTTCGGAAACACTGACTCATTCTTTCTCCAGTCCGTGATACGCACTAGCATCTTGGGCGGCGCTCAGACGGCGCCTGCCTCCGGCCTCTCGTGCTTTCGTACTGTCTTTGACGCCTCCAAGCTGCGGGGTGACTTTGACTGGTTCACCGAAGGAGTTTCCGGTGCGCGCAGCGTGATAGTGAAAGAGGGGGAATATCGCCTGCTCTTCCTTTATCCGTGCCGGAGCGGCCACTTAATCAACCTCGTGGCCATCTACGCAGACCAGCACCAGGACGATCCAGGTCAGCACATAATTTTGGATAATCGAGCACCGATCAACCAGTGGTTCATTATTTATCTTTAGACTGGGCCGCGACGGGAACCCGAGAAGAGCTTCTCCAGACATTCCACGATATTCATCCCAAGTTCCTGGCGTTTCTGGCGCTGGCGGACAGTCCCATTCTCAGATGGCAGCTGCGTGTTCTGCCGCTTCTGCCCACCTGGGTGCACGGGCGCGCTGCGCTCCTCGGCGATGCTGCGCATGCCACGCTGCCAACGCTAGGCCAAGGTGCAGCAATGGCAATCGAAGAGGCTGGTGCACTCGGATGTCTGCTTCCCCTCGGTACCAGAAGGGAAGAGGTGCCGAATAGGTTGGAAGCATATCAAACGCTTCGCAAACCGCGGGGCGACTACGTCAACAGAGAATCCCTCGACCAAGGCACGGAACCGTCCAAGCGGGGTCTATATTTCAGATGTGCGCCAGTTTACTGGATGTCTTCTGCTACTGCTTATACTATTCGGCAGCCCGGGAAGTGCAATCTTATTTACTTCAGCACGATGCTATCAAAGATGCTAAAGCTTACTGCGCGAAACATTTTGTGACTAGAGACTAGCATCTATCCCATGTTTGCGTTCCCTGTTTATTCTGCAATACGATATATTGAGTGCTTGGAAATGCTGAGGAATTGGTCAATCGCAGGTTGCGGCAGTTCAACAACACACCACATTCGGAACTCCTTTTCGTAGCACTGGGGAAGAGACTTATCGTCAAGCAAAATTCACAATTATCCGACGGCAGCGAGGTGTCTGGACGCATTTTTAGTATCTCGTACTTTCTACACGTTCTGTACACGCACCAAGTTGCCACCACTCCGAAGCAATGGATCGAAGAGCTTCCTGAACACGTAGACGGTGATTCTGTTCGATGTGCAGCAATTTAAGCAGGCGTACGCCAAGTGGGGCGACCGATAGGTTTGCGCATATGCAATGCAGAAACGCGGGAACGGCATCTCCGGCATCGATTTCAATGATTTCCCAGGTAGGTGGGAAGCGCTGGTTTTTGGCGGAGGAAACATTGTACTCCAGATATTTAGAAAACCGCATTCGGGTGAGCCGGATGTGATTTAAGAGGGGGAAAGCGTTCGCTAGTCGCAGAACACCTTTGAGGTCGTGGAAGGAAAGGGAATGGAGCTCGATTTTTCTCAGGCCAGTTAACCGCGCTAACCCCGATTCGATGATGAACTGTTCGGAAACAGAAAAAGCTGTCCAGTCGATGTTAGAGAGCCGCAGTGAATGTGCGCATGCAAGGCGCCCAAAGGCGGAACTCGTGACGAGGGTATAAAACTGTCTCGAAGATGTGGATGAAGACGTTTCTTGGTCCCTGTGCGGGTCGATGCACAAATTGGACACATACGAGGCGAATTGGCACGTCGGAGATTGCAAGATGTCGATGAATAGGGTGGATTGTGAATCAACTAAGACGACGGACGAGAATAGAAGGTGTCTGCTCCGGACTAGTCCACATAGGCCGAGAGTTGTACGATCCGTGGACAGCTCGTCCATCATGTGCTCGATGAGCTCCGATGGTATTCGAGGTGGCATTTGGGAGAGGTTGGAGCGTAGTCCACAAAAGAGGAGGCACATTATATATGCGCCGTCTTGGGATCAGGTGCACGCCCAAGACGTAAGTTAAGGATGAGAATCTGAAGCTTTTGGACAACTACGGGGGGCAGATGACCCTCGCGTTAATTTTGGGTAAGACCCGGCACCGGGACTTTTGACGTTCAGTCAGGTATCCCCGACGTGTGTTAGCGCCGGTTACATGTAGGTTCCAAGAGCGTAGGTACCGGCCGACTTCAGCGCCAAGCTAGTAAGTTCGGGTGTGCTCCGGCAGTACAAACTGCAATTAAGTGTTGTGTGAAGAGCTGAATGAAGTTCCCCTTTGATTTTTGAATATTTATGTTGCCGGGGATTTTGAGCGGATTTTGACGGCTGATGGTGGTTGGAGTTCAAAAGGGATTGATCGCATCAATAATGCCGATTCTTCCGCTTCCATCGAGTGATCCACCACAGCAGTTAGACCTCGCCAGCAGCGGTCAAAGCTTCCAACTTCGAGCTTGGGTTGCTGTATTGTATGCTAATTCAACCTTAGGTCGTATACCAGGCTAGGAGCCAAACCGCAAATGAAGTTGAGCTCCCCGGTCACGACTCACGATCCCTGAAGCCACGGCCTGCCACGGCTCACGGGTACGTGCCGCTAAAACAAATTGCGAACAACATGTTACTCATGAGCTCTTTTTCACATTCGAGATTAAGTTTTTTTCCATGAGTATGTGCCACCTTTATTACGTTTCACCAGAGTTAATGCTGCCAGCGCACCTACTCTAAATCACTGCATCGCCTCGTATCATCTGGATCTCGGTGTACGACTGATGTAATTCCTCACCGGAGTCTTCGCTTGTTTGACAGGCCCTCGTTGCGAAAAGCAAGGCTTCCCGGGCCCTCTTCTGATTAGCTTCCTTCCTCTCTCAGCCCACTTCAGTTTCACCAACGCTGCTGACTGCGCCCCGCTTTCAATGCCTCCTATTTCCTCTCGCTTCAAAGCCGTCCTACGGTTTTTTTGCGGGCGATCCTCCTGTGAGTACCCAAGCTCGCACGTTGTTGGCCCCGTTCTGACTGTGATCGCTGCGACTTGATAGGGAAATCAGCGCGAAACCTGTCGGCTCGAGATCCAATACACAGCCCTCGCGACCCTCAGAGTCCGAAGTATCCCTCCGAGCCCGAGATGTGATTCCAGCCGATTTTCCCTCGCTGTACCGCTCCCTCACATATATTTTGAAAGATCCTCCCGCTCAGTACTATCGAACAAAGTCCCCGGGGTCGAGAGACCTACCAGATATCGCAGAGCGTCATCCGTGTCTTTCGTATCTATTCCGACGGTACCAGTCCGGTACTAAGAGGTACGCCTTCAAATCAATAAATTGTTGACAACAACTTACGCGCATACACCGGTACTTGTAAAGTGGCATGACTGCCGATTTAATAACTTCATAGATGTGAATGGGATGGACTCCTGAGGGCAAAGACTTGGCCGACAGGCTACATGAACCAGCTCTACAACGCGTGGGTTCAAGCCGAGTCAGGCAAATCGATGAGATCGTTTGTCGAGTATCAGTCAGTCGTCCCTTATTCACCTACCCTGGTCGGAAAACGAAGAGTGCAGACCGAAAGGGCGCTCCATGGCGTGTGAGGAAGTTCTACCATTCTACCCACCGAGCTACGAATGTAAGAACACAGTAACCGCGGGATAACAGTCGACAACAAGCTCCGGTGATGTGCGGCGAGCGCGACTCGCATACATCTGCGCCATTAATGTACTTATCCCACCAAATAACAGCTACGTGTGTCACTTTCATTGTGGTTCGATATTTTCCACACAACTCGCCAAAGGAGGAGGGATAACGGGTAAGGAATGCTGTTCAACTGTTGATCTTCGTCTGGTCACTGTTTCCATCTGAACAATTTCACATGTCACCTTGATGTACCGTACTATCACGCGCTGGGAAGCTAGCGCTGGCCACACGGGGAAGCTGGCCACTTCTCAAATATAAGGACCAATACTACTGAATGTTGAGGGCTCGGACTCGGGGGAGGGAGTAGTACCTCTGACGCCCATGTACGTCAAATTTCGAGTCAAAATGATGAGTTGATCGAAAGTTGTGGCACGTTTGATTGCGGGCCGAAGGGTGAGAAAAACATTTTCTTAACTCCGAGTGGCCATCTCGCTCATTTCTCCACCAATTCTTCGTCAATCCACGACTTCGGGGACTTTTTCTTCTCGCGTGATCTCGGGCTTTCTACTAGGCATGAAAAAACCTTGGGAACTGCATCCTTTCTATGTTAAACTCGGACATATGATTGCAATACAACCGTGAGTGCCCAATGCGACGACCCGCATAGCAAAGGATCCTTCCACACTAAAGGTCCAGCACTTTGCATGGGCCATGATGATGATGGAAAATTCATTTGTACCTGTATGCCTTAATTCTATTTATTTAATACCTCTCTCAATGTCTTCCGATTCGCTAATCACCCGATTTTCGGTGGTAGCAAAGTTTAAATGTCGGGTTCTCAGCAGTGCAACTTAAATATGGAACAGAGGGTCCAGATATTTTCATAACAAGTATATGAAGCCGCGTGCAGCTTTTTTAGCCAAGCATGCCCACTCGCTGCCACGCGGCCTTCGTTTAATTAGAGATATGGATCCCGCTGTTCCCCCTTTTCATCAGAAGCACCCAGTGCTACCCTTTTTACGGGTCCAGTGTAACATTTTAAGGCCTGTAATATATCATCTACATCCGTTGAAAAATATTATACACTGCGAAGCTATCGATTGAGCCGGCAACAATGAATTTGCACGGGTGGCCAGGTACCGTGTCAATTGCCTATTTGGGAGTTCTGACCGAAATAAATTCGCCACACAGTCAAAACATAACTAAAATTGGTGCAAGTGGGCTTCACTTGTTCACAGGATGTATGCCTTCCATTTGAAGTCCTCGGGCGCTCTGAAAGACTCTCAAAGAGTTACTAATAACCGAAATTAGCTAAGGTGGCCAGGTACCCGGCGGTTGATAGTATGCTATCTATCTTGCTTTTCGGATTCTTTTGTACCAGGAGGAAAACATTATGGTCAGCGTGATTTTGGCGAATGCACATTTCCCTTGAGTAAAAATTTGAACGTTACAGAGAAGATTAGCATGGCCCCTGCACAAGGATGACACACTTTTCCGGAGTGGTAGACCTATGGGTCTCAATATTTATGCTCTTTTTTCCAACCGTTTGCAGAAATATTAGTCAGGGTGGTATACATATTGAACTTCTGGGCCTGTTTTTTTGTTCCTTTATGATCTTCGGCAAATGGTTGGAAAAAAGAGCATAAATATTGAGACCCGTAGGTCTACCACTCCGGAAAAGCGTGTCATCCTTGTGCAGGGGCCATGCTAATCTTCTCTGTATCGTTCCAATTTTTCGTATGACACCCCGAAGGGGTCAAAGAGCATTGAAAAAGTCGCCGTGTGACTATCAGAATGATGTCCCTTGTTCGGTGCACCGGTATGTCACGTGATTAACTCAGATTTCAATGGTTCAAAGCGTTATTCCGATTAGATTTGAGCCATTGCAAGCTCTAGTGCATCGAGATTCTGTATATAATGCCCAGTATGAGCATTTACAGAAGACTTCAAAATAACTCGGGACACAGGTGTGCGACTCCCAGCAAGAAGTTATGTAGTTTTCTGTAGTTCTCCATTCCTCAGAATAGAGGATTGAAGCTCACAAGGTACCCAAATTTGATTGAGATTGATTACTTCGACCACCGGGAAAAAGAGACTTAAAAAGTAAATGGCACTCCAGTTAAATGTCCACCTTTGTTAGACTCCGGAGTACTGGCCGGAAATGAAGTCGTGCTAACATGCATGCTGCTGGTGCTGTATTACAGGCTGCTCGGATGTTTATTAAAAAAATTCTGAGAATGTGGGAGAGTATAGTTTTCAAATTATTAATAATTAGCATGTCCTTCCAAGTGATGTTCGGAATCCGAACATCAGTTTCTTCCCAAAACCGTTCGCCATCTGGTTGCGAATACAAATAGGGGCAAAATTTACCGCATTTCCCGAAGGATCCCGTGCCAGGAGATGTTGAAATTTTCTGGCGGGCCTGCGAAGGCCAATTGGGATTGTTGATGCTGATGCGGCACGGCGGGCCAGCTGAAGGAAACAGACAAATCGGTCGCCTGGACTACATTAGGATCTCATAGGTAATATCAGAAAGATAGATTGAACCAAAATTGAGCAAGGGTCAGGAAGGCAGGAGGGCGCTTGATGGGCGATAGTCTTTTTTTGGATCTTGACCGATCGCGATAGACTCGTAACCGGTCCACTCCTGACTTTCCGCCTCAGGCCCCTATCCGAATTTGGGCATTATTCTCGGCAGCCTCGGCATTCCATCAGATTCATCAAACTTCCCTGTCAAACGATCAAACGATCACCAAAAAGATCTCTTCTTCCCCTTCTCCATTCTGCGAATTAATGGCCTAGCACCAGCCAGCATGTTCATTCCGCGGTGGTAGTTAATTGCCTGGCCCTTCGCATGCCCGTCGCTTTGCACCGGCGCGCCTCTTGACATTTGACATTTCGTCATTTGATCCGATCACGTCTGCCCCCCTCCGTGTTCACCACTCAAATGCAAGGACGTTGAGAAAAGTTGAGAGCTGCTTTCTTAGTTCTGGTTCATACACAGGTAATATATTATCAGTCTCATGAAATTCAATGCATTTGCCACCGGGGAAGCCTTGAACGGGTGTTTGATGGAATGCCGAGGCTGCCGAAAATAATGCCCAAATTCGGATAGGGGTCTGAGGCGGAAACTGAGCGAGTTAACCGGTCTGCCTACAACTGTGGCAAGCACTTTGCCGTAGGCAGACTGGTACTATTCGGACCAAACAAAAGGCATGGGCGGGATTTTGATGCCGTCCGCCCTGGGCTCAATTTAACTCTATTACACAAAATGCAAAGAGATGGAAGGCGGCAATTCTTTTTTACCTAAATTCTGTCTCCTCAGAATTATTGGTAGGTATCTGAGCGGCCAGTACACAAGACTCAAAGTTGCATCGAAATTGATGGCAAGGTTCAGCCACCGTGGTGCCGTGATCGGCACCGCCCAAAAAATTCAAACTCAGGCCCGTCTCAATTGACAGCAACAGCCTGAGTGTTCGCCACATTTGTTGCACTCCGACTCCGTAGGCAGACTGGTTACGAGTCTACGATCGCGATTCATTTCGGTAATCAGCGCCGTTCGCCTCCGATACCACTCCTGAGTTTCCGCCTCAGGCCCCTATCCGATACACCTCGGATTCTCATGAAAAAGCGCGGCGGCAGCACTCGACGGTCGGTCGACCAACATTCGAGTACTTGACTCCCGCCATGTCAGGCTCCAAAATCGTGCTCATCACTGGTGCAAACGACTCGCCCATAACGCTACACAATTACTCACTCGTACCTCGCGTAGGTGCCAATAAAGGAATCGGCTTCGAGATCGCAAAGCAGTTCGCGTCGGAATACAAGGGATACCACATCCTCCTCGGGAGCAGAGATGTTGGGCATGGGATGAAGGCGGCGGAAAGCTTGCAGAAAGAGGGTTTATCTGTCGAGGCGCTCACCATCGACGTCGCCGACGACCGGTCCATCGAAGCCGCAGCACAGACCGTAAAATCTAAGTTTGGCCGCCTCGACGTACTCATTAACAACGCAGGCATCTCACTGGACAGTTTCACCGGCCAGCCTCCCACCCGCGCGATCTTCGAGCAAACATTCGCTGTCAACCTCTTTGGTGCCGCCTCCACGACCGAGGCGTTCATCCCGCTTCTCGAGAAATCCGCCGCTGCACGCCCAGTGTTTGTATCCTCCGACCTGGGCTCCTTGACGCTGCGTGCTGACCCAGAGGGCCGGCACAATCCCATGTCTGTTCCGGCGTACCGCCGCAGCAAAGTGAACATATCCTCTCCATAGTGCCTTTATCGTCGCTAATTATCCACAACCCTGGATACACTGCGACGGATTTGAATCGCCACAGTAGACCCGGAACAGTGGAGGATGGTGCGAAGGGCGCGGTGCGACTGGCGACTCTTGGCGAGGACGGCGAGACGGGAACATACTCGGAGAAGGAGGGCCCGCTGCCATGGTAGGCTGGAACGACGTGTGCAATTTTGTTCAGAACCAACCACGATCACATTGTGTGTCGATTTCTTCTTGTTGAGGATGATAGGTATCGTCCGTGTTACATTGTACAATCAATAACCTGTATTCCGTCTCCATTCCCCAGAATCCAATATTCAGGGCATCTATCCAACGACGGTTCTGCCGTGGTTCGGCTATAAATTGGTGACCTAAAACCGCGGATACGGGAATTGGATTACCGCAATGACAGGTTGCCGTCCGAGATCCGTTCTACCTGCTCCATTATAATTTCCGGGAGCACCTCCAATGCTTTCGAATTTTGCAGCAACTGCGCAGCGGAGGACACGCCGAGGATGACGGTGAACGTGTTGGGGCCCTTCACGACCCATGCGAGGGCAAGTGCTGTGGGCGTGGATCTGAACCCTGAAACGTCAATTAAGCCGTTTATGTTGAAAAAAGGCAAAGTAGCTCACCCAGGGTCACCCTCTGCAATTCTGGCCAGGTCTTTGATCTTCCTGATTTTCCCTACCTTTCTATCACCTGAAGCCCATCGGCGACCTCCTTCAAAGTAGACTCTAGTATGGTAAGCCGTGAAATTGGCGGAATGCTGTCGTTATACTGCCACCAGGGTTCAGCACGTAAATCAATCTCGAGTTAGTAACCCCCCTACCCTGCGGTGAGAAGCCCAAAATAAAGGGAAAATGCCATTACTCCGAGGCTATGTTTCTTGTACAGCGGACTGTCCGATTCGGCAGGCTAACGTCCGTGAAGCTAAAAGGCGCACACATATTCCTTCTCCGGTCGCTCCCGCTCGGACATGGTCAGGTTGAAAGCACAGAATAAATGACGACTTTACTTACTACTTCCATTGGCATTGCTCAGCAACTGGGCCAATGAGGTTGAGTTTGGTACCGATGTCTAACTAAATATTGTCAGCGATGTCCAACGGCTGGGAACGACATACGGTGGGCCTCTTCGATTTCTTGTACAGCCCATTCCGATGTTCCCCAGTAAATTGAACCCCCATACAATTTCTTCCATCGGGACCGCACAAAATCAAAGGTCCTACTTGCATATGCTTTAAATTCTCAAACTTACCGGTAGGATCGCAGCGATGAGCGAATATAACATCGACGTATGTAGGTCGCAGGCGCTCGAGGCTTTCCTTTGTTCCTTCGATAATATTGTTGGCATAGGCCATCAAGCTCGGAATGTATGCGCGAATAAACACAACTAACTGTTTGCGAGACAAGCCCGTATCGTTGGGTCCGCTCCAGGGGCCCCAGAAAATCTTTGGTTGAAATAACGAGATTCATTTGTCGAAGGCCAAGCTCTTCGATGACGCGGCCCCTGTGGGGCAAGTCAGACAGCCTGGGGTATTTTCGTTCACATCTCTTCTCCCCGCACGTTTCGGCCGTGTCGAACTTCATGTTGATCCCATTTTCGAAAGCCGTCTTTATAATAAGTATCCTGCAGAGTTAAATTGTCATGCCGTGCACGAAGATGTAGCAGGGCCGCGGGTTACTTACTCCGACTGGATCTCCAACGACAGTGCCCCCGATGGTAAGCCCTGATCACATAACGTTAAAGACACACCTGGAAACAGAGGCCATTGAAACATATAAGCGAGAGGTACGCGCAAGCCGCTTGACGATGGACCCCCAGCGCCGAAAGGGCATGCCATTAGCCGAATATTCGAGTTTCAGAGATGGGAGAGGAGCTGACGCGTGGACTCGACTCCCGCGTTTCTGTCCGCAGGGGCTTCACAGAGGGCAAATATTATAGAGGATACCCAAGATGAAAACTATAGTAGTACACGCTTGGAAACTGAGGCAGAAGTTGAAGAGTGCTGCATAAGGTTTGTTGCTGGCACACTCAATTAGTCCATTAGGATTTGGAAAGCTTGACAGCACGGCTTTCCCCGGCGTGCCGCTTTCGCGCCGGCGCGGACGCATCAGTTTAAAGCAAGTCGAACCCAACGACTTAGAATTATGTGAAATGGTGAAAGAATTTCAGCAGTAACTATTATAAGCAACTTGTAAGAATAGCCGCTATCCGCCCGGCGGGTCCCGACAGGTTCATGTATGAACATGGAGAATAAATAGCTAGAGATCTTCGCAATGTTTGCGGTGCCTGGTTCCTAGGCTACCACTCGCGATCCGCGTTTTTCTGGCGTTGATCGGTGGATCGGCCGCCGTCTTGCAAATTTTCCCAGGGATTTCCACGGTCCGAACCACGGAAGGCCGAGTCGTTCCGTCACTTCGTTGTCTCTTGACCTGCGCCGCCTCGAGTTATTAGCGTGGAGCATGACACGGGTGCTTCTATAGCTCTCATATGATACCACTAGCCTAAACTCCCACTCACGTCGCTGTGTGGTGCTTAGTCCATGTCGCCGTTTCAGCTGGGTCTCTATGTTTCTCTCGCGACACTCGTGGCTTTTCTCGTCCTCAGCCTAAGGCCAAAGAAGGCGAAAGGTCTACCTCCTGGTCCAGGCAAGTCTTCATATTCTGCGAGAGAACGGCCGGCGTCACTGCTGACCATGAACGATAAGCCCCAACTAGCTGGTTGGTGGGCAATAGAAACCAGGTTCCTCGACAAAAACCCTGGCGATGGTTCCAGGAACTCAATAACCAGTACGGCCCCGTCGTGTATCTCCAGATGGGCCGGACTCCTACTGTGGTTATCGGAACCGCGCAGGCTGCTTGGGAAATCCTGGAAAAGAAATCCCCCTCCACGAGCTCCCGCCCTCGATTTATCATGGTCCGTCTTTTTTTCGGAACCTCCGCAATAAAAGTATCGATGGTCAATACAGGGTCAAGAGATCATGAGTAACAACATGCGAGGGTTAATGGCTGAGTATGGGCCGTCATGGAGGCGGTGGCGTCGGGTGGGTTTTCTCCATGTTTGACGGTAATTGATCTCATTCGATACCGGCTTAGGTCCTTCACGGTATGGTGCACACAGTCCATCCGGCAGCTAGGATTCTTATCCTTCAAATGAGGTTCCTTCATGCAAAAGGCATCGGACACTTACAAGCCGATCCAAAGCCTTGAATCCAAGCAGCTTATGGTGGAGCTGACCAAATCCCCAAAGAAATACCGCGAACACATCGAACGCTATGCGACCTCGGTCACCGTCGTGATCACTTACGGTAGAAGAGTCCACGATATCTATACTGACGAGGTCGTTTGTCTCAATCGACAGACGCAGCAATTCTTGACGAGCATCAAGTGAGTTAATTTAATTTAATCTCAGCTAATATCATTAAAGCCAGTCAGCATTCCGGGGAAGTATCTGGTCGAGAGCATCCCCGCCCTTCTGTACCTTCCCAATATCCTCACTCCGTGGCGCACTGCTGCTTTGAAGCAGCGTGCAATAGACATAGAGTACCTCACCCGGCTGGTCAAAGAAGTGCAAACGAAGATGGAAAATGGCCGCGCACCCCATTCCTTTTGTCGTCAGCTCATCGAAGACCGCGAGAAACACGAAATGAGCGAGCTCGAAATCGCATATACCTGCGGTGGGTACCCCCTTGATTTTCATGCGCGACACTAATAAATCGAACAGGAACCCCGTTCGGGGCCGGAGTCGAGACCACCGCTGGTACCCTTGCGTCTTTCTTACTGGCATGTACTGCGTTCGGGCCGTCCTTCATTCCGAAAGCGCAGAAGGAGCTCGACACCGTCATAGGTCCCGACCGCATGCCAACATTCGACGACTTTGAGGACCTCCCATTCATCCGCGCCGTAGTGAATGAAACCCTGCGTTGGCGGCCGGTGGCAGTTCTGGGCGGGACACCCCACGCGAGCACGGAGGATTTCGTGTATGACGGCATGTTCATCCCAAAGGGCAGCACTATCATCGCCAATCTGTGGGGCATCCACCTGAACCCGACGGATTTCCCTGATCCGCATCGGTTTGACCCAGAACGGTTAGACCCGCGAATTGTTGTTCTCCGACTTACTTACGCTTTTATTTTAGATTTATGTCAAAGCGCGATTATCCTGGTCCTTGGCAACACTCGGTAGGACTCCTCCGTCGGCGTTTTTTCTGTTCGAAACTCAGTGGTTTCAGAGCTTTGGTTACGGCAGGAGGGTATGCCCGGGCTCGAACCTCGCGTCGAACAGCGTTTATATCAAGTACGGTGATGTATCGTTGCGTTACTCCGACGGCTACTCATGTGGGGAATAGCGTCGCACGAATCCTCTGGGGGTTCAATCTCAGTAAGGCCCGGGACCAGAACGGCCAGGAGATCGAAGTCGACACGTTTGCGTACACGAATGGTGAGCGGATTTTCTATGCACGGAACTGAGGCTGATCATGACATTGTCTTAGGTTTCAACAGTGTACCTCTTCCGTTCCCAATTTCCATCACACCAAGATCTGCGGCGCATCTGGCCATCATTGAACGAGAAAATGAAGCAGCGCAGGAGGAGATGAAGACGTACGACTCCTGAAACATGCGGCGACGGTAAATGAGCTCACGATATGACTCACTATTCTAAGTAACGTACATTTCGATGTCTTAGGGACGCGCCAATTATGCACAAATCGTGGTTGAATTTCGGTCTCGGCTTTGCAAAAGACCATGATTTTATGGTCTGGCTGCAATCTCAATGGCCGCCCGGTCTTCGGCTACGTGGAAGGTGAGTGGCTCGACAGACATTATAAAACTGGAAGAAGGCCACATCCTTCCCTCCACGCTCAACGTTTATCATGGCAACTTGTAAACCGATGCCTGTGTTAGCACCTTGTACAATATGCGGAGTACGAGTGAGAAATGATGTAACATCTGCTTATAGAATACTAGAGTTCCGCATCTGTGATGAGCACGATTTTTGAGTTGGTAAGATGGACGCCATGGATAGCCACAACTTGAAGTGCCGTGCCTATATCAGAATCCGGCTAAAACACCCCGGCGAGTCAAAGAGGAGAACACAAGAATGGCGGGTGGGTTGAGAGACGAATGATTAAGCCGAACTTTCCAAAGGCTCGAACAAGTCGAGCCAAGCTGTTTCTAAACAGGGGTTCGGTTTGCTTGATTGATTGATTGATTGATTGAAGTTCATTATGGTTGCTGTAAGTAGTCAAGCAGACGAAGACAACAGTACGAGTGGGGGGGAAGGTGGTAGGTAATTTGTTGTGGGTTGGATGATAATGATAGACGCATCAAATAGTCACGTGGGCTGCTTTTTTTGTTTGTTTCCCGAACCTCCGACTCGTTCTCTCCGACTTGCTTCGGTCCTCATGGATGTTGTTCGCTGCTGTCCGGTCGTCACCGTGGACTGAATATATGCTGGTCTCCTCATCTGTTCCTTTGGCGGCCGGCCGACCAACGGTCATTTCATAATTTCCATTCCGCTCGTCAATCATGAGCGTCAATGTCATTTTAAGTTAAACGAATCTTGACTGTTCCCAGAAGAAGTGACGGACCAAAACGTCTGTTTCACAGGGTACATAGCGCCCTTCCATCGTCAGCTTGTATTCGATGTCGGAGTTGAAGGCTAGTCCCAAATTCTACGCAGTGGCAATCTCGTAACCTACTACGAGCATCAAGTGGTTGTAGCGTCTGTCTACGAGAGACTAAGGATAATCCAAGGTACCTTCCTATTTTGTGTTGTCATTCGACGCCTGATTATATTCTTCCATCTGCCAGACAGCGAGGGCTATCATTCAGGTTCTTGTCAACATGGGTGTGAATCTAGGCCTTGCCGAGCGGTATATAAATGGATGAGCAGACCTGAATGGAATGACTGAACTGTGCTGCAAGCATGCCGCCGACTACAGATGAGCGCGCAGAGAGGATCCTTCGCTCAGCTAAAACTGCGGTATCCACCCTCAGCGATATCGCACACTCATCACAGACCCCATTCCTCAACACCGCTGCTACCATCAGCTTGTCGATCTTAACTCGGGTCGAGGTACATCATCCACTTATCCTATCAACACTATTATTGACTTATTTATCAACGGGCTCAGAGTCTCAAATTAAATAAACAAGACCTGGTGCAGATGACGGGGGATATTCACGACATCCTCTGCCATATCATCACCCTGCATGTCGCTCCCGGCGGTGGTGTCCTCCCATTAGCTGTGCTTCAGGACATTGGTTACTTCACCGAGTAAGTAAATCTTCTTTGATCAAGTATAAGACAAAGTAATGATAAATATAGGACACTGAATAAAATTCAGATCTTGATGCAAAACCAGCTGAGAACGAGAAAAATACGTCGACTGTTCCGGCAAAGCGAGGAAGCGGCGCAACTGGAGGCCTGCAAGGCAGGGCTCAAGCGAGCTCTGGATATCTTCGGCGTATGTGGCCCGCATTCAATCTTTTATTAGCCGAGTCTCCTAACTCCTTCCAGGCCCACTCGCGAATGTCTGTCTCGGCAGGTCTGGAAGTAATCCGACAGGATGCCCAAACCAAGCACGATGAAATTCTCGGCTTGCTAGAAGATGCGCTCGCTGACACGGACACGGATAGCTCGTATTCAGTACGCCATTAAAGTGTGCGCGGAGACGTGATATTGACGGGCTTGCAGGCGCGAAGGACACTTTCTAGTTTGGGCGATAGGTACGTTAGCGTTTTTACGGACATCTAGAGGTTTTTTTAACTCATTGGCCATCGCAGCTCCGGGAGTCTTTCCTTACTTCCGGGATCCCCCAAGATTTTTCATGGCCGTGAGGCGGAGTTGCGGGATGTGATCAATATCCTCTTGGGCGACCGTCCGCGGCTGGCCGTCCTCGGACCGGGTGGAATGGGGAAAACCAGCCTCGCGATGGCTGCTCTCCACGACCCAGATATCACGAATAAATACCTCACCCGCTACTTTGTGTTCTGCGACTCTGCTGTCACGAGCAAAGATCTCGTTTCCCTTACGGCTTCTAATCTGTCCCTCGAGCCCCCGAGTAGATTGGCCAAAGTCGTGGTTCACCATTTGTCCTCGGGACCCCCTTGTCTACTCGTCTTGGACAATTTTGAGACGCCATGGGAGCCAGTGGACGGTCGGACTCAAGTCGAAGAGTTCCTTTCGCTGCTGAGCGATGTCCCACACGTAGCCCTCCTGGTACGACGCGCTTCTATCCCGGCGCATCCAGCCTGATACCTCCTCTTCAGATTACGATGCGTGGAGCTGAGAGGCCCAGTAAAGTTCGGTGGACCCGTCCGTTCCTGCCTCCTTTGACGCCTTTGTCACGAATTGCGGCTCGACAAACTTTCATCGATATCGCGGATGACACGCACGATGATTCCGACATCGACGAACTTATCAGCTTGACGGATAACCTTCCTCTGGCCCTTAACCTTATCGCAAACGTCGCAGGCTCCGAAGGCTGCGCGATGACTTTAGCCTGATGGAAAGACGAGAGCACCGCTCTTTGTCTGCCGGTTACGATAAACAGTCTAATTTGGAGATCTCCATTATGCTATCCCTCTCTAGCCCGCGCATGGCATCTTCGCCTGCTGCGCAGGAGCTCCTTAGTCTGATGTCGCTCTAAACGGACGGGATTTCCGACAAAGATTTGCTTCAGAGCAAACTTCCTATCCCTGATATTCACAACTGCAAAACGACATTGGTCCGCACCTCGCTAGCATATCTCGATCATACCGGGCGACTCAAAGTGTTGGCGCCGATCCGCGAATACATCCAAGCTGCGCGACCCCCCTCCCCCCTACTAGTGCGGCCTCTGCGCCGCCACTTCAATGATGCCCTTGCCCTCTGGGCTAATTTCCTGCACCGTGCTTCATTCGTAGTCGACTTGGTACCACGACTCCTCGGGAATCTCGGGAACCTGCGTAATATGCTGCTTCACGGATTGGACTCGGATCATGTCGATATCACGGCGACCGTTCGGAGCATTATTTCCCTCAATCATTTGAGGCGGGTGATGGGCCGTGGCCTCACACCTCTTTTGCCCCGTCTGCCAGAAATCCTTGACCACATGGACGAGCATGAGCTCCACGGCCTCTTTATCACTGAAGCGTTCCAAGCGTGGCAGTTTTACACCATCCCTGATTCGAGCAAGGCCATAACTGAAGCTATAGAACATTTTCGCATCATCGACGATGCCAAAGAGGAGGGAAAGGGTCGAAATATGTTCTAGTGACTTCCGGATCCTAATTCCTCCTCCCTTTACAGCCCGGTTTTACAACGTGATAGCAGAATATCATCTGGACCGCCTCGGCGACCTGACCAAAGCACTGGAATTCTACGGCCGCGCACTGTCACTGGCAACCCAATGCGGAGACACGCGTTCACAAACCAGAGCGCTGGGTGGCCTTTCAGCAGTGAAATGGTTTCAAGGCAATTATCACGAGGGTCTGCGGCTCGGCGACGAGACGCAGAGAATGGGTGCCGCAAACGGCGACTTTAACGGCGAATCCGTCGGAATCAGAGTACAGGCCATGTGCTGCACCGCCCTCGGCGACTTCAAGCGCAGCGCACAGTTCCTTGCCGAGGGGCGAGAGCTAGTTCCGAGAGCGGGCCTCCAAGGCGGAGACCTCGACCACATGTTAATGAGCTCGACCGCCGATGTGCACCAGCTGAAGACAGAGTACGCCGAGGCGCGGAGTATGCACGCGGTTATCGCGCGGAAGACCTCCCCGGTGTTTTCCCCCGTGACCCACGCGTACGCCCTCGTCAACATTGCCTTCCTCGACACGATAACGGGCGCCAGCGCGGAGGCCGTTTCGCGCAGTCTCGACGCCGCGACGGCCGCCTTTCGCGGGGCGCATTACCCACGCGGCCTCGCCGCTTGCGAGCTCTACCGCGCGGACCTATTGCGCCGAGAGGGCGCGACGGTGCACGCCCGCGCCGAGTACGTGCGCCTCGTCGCAGCGCTGCGCGGCAGCGACGAGGAGCTCGCGGCCTGCTGCCACGCGAACTCGCGGACTCCACGCATCCCCTGCACATGGACGCAGAGTGCGCGCGATGGGCCGTGGTGTTCGCCGCGTTCGCAATGCGCCCGGCGGCGCGCAATACGCTCACAGTGCATCAGGTGCTGCGGTGCCTCGGGGACGTGTTTGCGCGCGCGGGTGAGGACGACGCGGCGCTCAGCGTCCTTGCGGTCGCGCTGGATGGGTTCACGTGGATGGACGTGTACCAGAGCCGGGGCGAATGTCTGCGGAGCATGGGGGAGGTGTACCTGCGGCGGGGTGATGCGCACAGAGCTGCGACGCTGTGGACGGCCGCGCGACCACTGCTTGAGTGCGCGCAGCAGACAAGCGCGGTTGCGGACATCGACGCGCTCGTGGCCACGTGAAACCCAAATACATTCCAAGAAGGGTACATACAAGCTAGAGAATTACACAGGTACACGGGTACAAGTTTTGTGTGTTTGAGCAGAGGGGTACAAGTACAGTAGTTATACAGGTGTAACAACAAAACGAGAGGATGGAATAAATACCATGAGTCCGGCCCACCCAAGAAGAAGCGGAAGATGATGCAGAAGGGAAAGAAGCCTGGCTAGCGCTCCCACGCGCCGTCGACCCACCAGCGCTTCTCGGCGCCGCGGACGCCCCACTCGGCGACGCCCGTATCGCTAGCGACGTAGATGAACGCGCCCGAGGGGTCGAAGCACGCGCCGGCGAGGTTATGCTCAGCGTCCGGGTCCAGCTCCTCGCGCGACGGCGGCGGCGGAGTCACGCACTCGAGCGGCTCCTCGTCGATGTCCATCTCCGCCTCCTCGTCGACCTCGTCGATGCGGAAGCGCGAGGACACGCCGTGTTGTCCGAGCACGCGGCGCACCTCGCGCTCGACGGCGCGGTCACCGAGTGGCGGGATGACGAGCACATCGTCCGCGGCGGTGATGCGGAACGTGTCCTCGAGGGTGCGCACGATGCGCGCGGTTGCGGCGGCGGTCGCGGACGGGGATGGCGTGGATTGCGTCGTGGCTGCGGCGGGGCGCGGGCGCGGCTGCGGGGGAGCCGGGAAGGCGGGCATGTGGAGGATCTCCTCCGTCTCGAACGTGCGTGCGTCAATGACGTGGATGAGCGACGTGTGCTGGGGTGATTGGGTCAGTTGCAAATGGTGCGGACGGAGCCGAGACGTGGACAGACCTCGGTGAACATCATGAGCTCGCGCCCGGGGCGACCGCCGAACTTGACGTTGCGCGCACTCCAGCCGGGGCCGCGCGACTTGTGCTGGCTCCATTCCTGTGGGTCTTCAGAGAGCCAGGTGGTGCCGGGCCCCCCCCGGGAGCAGCCACGGGTCTTGTCGGTGTAGAAGACCTTGAGCGGGCGCGTGCTGCGGACGTCCCAGACGGCCACGGAACCCTCCTGTGAGGCAACGGCATACTTGCTGCCGTCCGCGGAGAAGGCGCTGGAGAAGGACGCAACAAGGGCGTGCGAGGAGAAGGGGTTCGGCGTCGGGGGAAGGGTGAGGGTCGCGATGGGCGTCGAAGTAATGCGCGCGCCACCGGTAAGGCGGTGTAGAAAGACCTTGGACGAGTCACCGACGGATAAAAGAGTGCGTCCGTCGGGTGAAATCGATGCTGGAGATAAATGTCGCGTTCAGAGCGAGTTTTGGGTGATGCGGTGTTCGGCTTACAATGATTGACGGGGTCGTGAAATCTGACCGCCCCGACCTGACTGATTGTGCTTGGGCGAGCGCGAATCGGGACGTCAAAGAACATTACTACGCGGTCGTTATTATTAACTGCCATGCGGGGTTCTACGCTGCTTTCGTTGGAGTCCGTGAGACTGAGCGACGTGAGCAGAATAGAGTTGTTGATCGAACCCTCCAGATGGGTGTTGAACTGCCAGGCACTCTTGTTGTCCGCTGTCAGAAGCGAGAGGTGGATTTCGGCGTCCTGACCCCCTGCTGCAAGGAGTGTGTGGTCCGTATCCGGTACTGGCAGCGACGCGAGGGTGTTGGGCAAGAATGCGAGGTCCGCGAGCGTTCGCGGCGGTTTCTCAGGCTCAAGCAAATTGTGCTCGACAATAGACCGCGACTGAACATAGTTCACGACACCCCGCTCCCCGGGGCATATTATAACGTCCCGCAGCTGGCTGTAGTCCGGAATTAAAGCAAAGTACGGAAGTAAGTGCATTTCACGCACACATGGCCTATTGTCACAGTCGTCGTTGACCGTAGAGTGGGCGTCGGCGAGGCCAGAAGCGGCGGGTCTCTCGCCATCGCGGGGAGCGTCGAAGACGATGAGAAGGAGGTGGAGGAGGGAGAGAAGGCCGGAGAGGCGAAGCCGAGCGGTTGCCATCATCACAACGTGACTGTCGTGAACTTAGGCTATTTATCTCTCAATGAACGTCGCTCGGATCCAGTTGCAATTACATGCGCTCGTTTACATGTCGCCTATCTCAAAAACGGAGATCATTCTAACCTCATGTTATCCTCAATTCGGGAAACTTCCCAGATGGGCTTGAGATGGGCCGCCGGGCGTGCCTGTGTAGGTCAGCAGATCCTGGGACTAATAGTGACCTGCGCAGCGACTTGCTGCGCTGGACCAACGCTGGACCGCCTTGGACCGCCACGGGCGATTATCACGGTATAATGATTCTCAACTCCTTCCGATCGCATCTCCGCCTGGCGTCGATCTGATCCTAATATAACTATAGGGAGAGCTTGCTTGGACCGCTGTAGCTAGCGCTCACCTATATTCAACCTAAAGCTCCTTCAGCCGAGGACCTGGCTCTGAACTTGAAGGAATCCAAGTGAAGGAGATGCGAGGAGCATGGAAGAATTCCGGGCGAGTAGCGCCGCACAAGTGAATCCGAATCCGGGAAGAACACGGGCACACCTATCCGCGGACGGTATGCGATTTGGGGAACTCGGAGAGGGCTTGGTTATCGTGCGCCGGGCAGGGAACTAAACCTAGGTTTTTCGAAAAGCAATTAATACATTCCTGGAACCTGGTAAACTGTGTTGAAAGGGGAGAGTCGGACACTCACTTATATAGGAGGCAACGTCGACGAAAGGGTCCATAAACCAAAGCTCAAGCCATCATCAAACGACCGACGAAAGGATCCCGGACCCAGTGAAGTGCCGGCACATCAAGCATACTATCAACGACGGAGGCGGACTCGAGGGTCGTGAGATTCCAGCAGGTTGCCAACTTGAAGCCGCGAAGGAGAATGCCATTGCGGGAGGTTGGATACTGAATTGTCGAGCGTGCCCGCTGGCCGTTACCTTCAGCTTGGGAGCACTACTCAAGAGATAAAAATAAGAAAACTCAACAAGCGCGGCCGATAGTAGATGTAGCGAGACACAGTGAGACAGCCGCTGCTGAAAGAGCCCGCTCCTTCATTAGTTGATGATGTCGTTGAAGGCACCTCATTCGAGACCGAGCCATCTCCACCGCTGTTGAACAATTTCAGCAACGCGAAGGTCAATGCCGCGTGCATATTACCTGGTTTACGGTGGGGCCAAGATGCCAACCCAGGTGTGCTGCATACAGGGGAAAATTTTGGGAGACGCTAAAATGTAGAATCCGCTCACTGGCATCGTCTCCTTCAGGCTCGCGGAACTCCTGCGGAGCCCCACTGCGGAATGTGCTGACACTTGGATGTCATAAGCTCAGTAAGTTGTAGCTCGGGGACGGGCTGGAGGCTAGTCAGCAGCGTACTTACGCTTGCGTCGTATGCGAAGGAAGGAGTCAAGGCTGACAGAGAAAGTCCGCAGAAGGCCGCCGCGAGAACTGAGATGCGCTTAATTTGGATATTGATGCGCCTGGCGGTATTTGTAAATAGAACTTTGATCGAATCTGGACCGGAGATCTCAACTTCAAATCTCAACCAGATCTCACAGGCCTCGTAAGTTGAGACTGTCTCTCCGGGCGTGCATACATTTAAATAAGTTTGCATTACAGGACCTGCTACAGTGAAATAACAGTGAAATCTATATCATAATTTAAGCAATTCAACTACGGTTCAACAGAGGATGTAAGTAAAGAAAAATCTATCGAAACAGGTCTAGAATGAATCAAAGTCCTAGCGCATCGCATTTCTGCTGAATCTTGGCCAACTGGTGTTCTACAAACCGAAATCAATCCAGCCGAGTATAAACAAGAGATGAAGGTACTCACGAACAAGCGGGCTATCTATGGAATAAATGGTCATCGAAGTCAGTCCATTCTGCAAATCGACGAGGAGGCCCGCCTCCTCTCTGTTCCTTGGCACCTCCACGTTCAGTGTACTCCCGAGAGTCGCACGGAAGTATCGTGTCCTCTCTATCTCGCGGATGACCACCTGGCAAGCGAGGAGGAGAAGCGTGCCAACGACGGGTCCGGCACACATAAAGTCTGGCACGTTAGTGTCCCCGAGCACGGCGAGGATTTCGCGCGCGGTGTTGACACATACCGTGTTCGCGTCCGCACCGTTCTTGTGCAGCTGAATTACTGCCGCACCGAGAAGGGCATGCGTTATGGCGAGCGTGCGCGCGTCGGCGCCGCGGTTGTAATATTCGCGAACGAGCGGGATGCCCGCACTGAACTGCTGGATGCGCACGTCAAGCCATCGGCTCGCGTTAGTATGCGCCGCGGAGGCCTGGGGATGCATAGCTGGAATTTTCGTGAGACAAGAGCAAGGCGAGAACTTCAAGCAGCGTACCGGGGGACCACGCCTTTACGAGCTGTGAGGCGCGCTGCAGGAGGACTGAAGCCTGGATCTGGAACGCGAATACTGAGTTGGGCCCAGGCACACCACGGGCCACAAAACTGTTCACGGTATCGTTGCCGCGCAAGTCATTTGGGAGCATGCCTGCCTCGTATTCGGTAATATCGAGCGGCCAAGGCGTGTCTATGTCGAGCCCCGGAGAGTCGAGAACGCCCACGCTGTTGGCGCTCCGTAGGGTCATGAGTAGGTTATTCTGGTGGTATACGACCATCCAGAAACCCCGGATGCGTTCTCCTTCTTCCACAGCGTCACGAGGCGGCTGGGGGAAAACCTCCACGATTCCAGGTGCGCCGAGCAAAGGAGGGGATGAAGGACGGGAGGAGCGGATCTTGTGAAGGTGGTATCCCAACGCGAGTGTCACAGCGCCATTGGCATGGAATTCGGCCTCTAAGAACTGTTTATTGCGCAAAAAATAGGTCGAAAGGAGAACGTGGGCCTGAATGGTGTGGATTCTATGAACGGGATGGACGCTGGACGATAATTCTGTGGAGAGGTGTTGTTGCGCGCGTCGAATAAAGACTGCTTCATACGAAATCATGGGTTCGGAGTGAGAGAGATGTACACCCCATAGGTATGCAGCACACAAGAGGGCGGGTGATGGGCGGGCTGGGTGACCAAGGGGCAATTGGAGGAGAGCAGATGTACGGAAGCGATTAATGTGCATAAAGAAACCAAATTGCGATGCATGTGGTAGGAATCCATCCAGACTAGAATATGATCAGTTCCTTGGTACCACCAAACTATAAAATTACTGACAGCGATTGCATCATTGCAAAAGGAGGCTCCTGAGAAATCATTTAATGACTGGGACTGGACGAAGGACAAACACAGTTACTTGGACACCAAGCAAAAACTGGTCCGATTCTCTGTCAGGCGATGAAACTAAACTGGATCCACCTGGCCGTCTAGTTTATAAAAACGCCAAGGAGGTTGTGGAGTGTCTTTACCTGAGATAATGCTGGTTGTGGGACTCGAGGGACGGTTTAGAAAATAGTTGAACGAATTGCCAAGAGCGCCTGCACCGGAAGAAGAAGCGAAATTGGATGACAAGCTGCCGTCCGTGCTTTCCAGCTCCTGGACGCGGGCTTTGAGACGGCTGATCGTTGCTTGAAGTTCTTTCGTCCGAGAGTGAGCGTCGCTAAATTCACACTCGTCGTCTTTTGGGACTCGAGTACACGGTCCGCATACAGGGCGCTGAATTCCAGTCAGCAGCGCCGGGTATATCGGAGGACAGCGACATACAACACCGTCACATCTCTTCGGATGCGTCATTGAGAAAAGCTAATTATACAGAAATTTCATTTGACTCACTATTTTCAGGTGCCTTTTGAACAAAAAAAAACCCTTTGATTCGAGTCCATGCCACGAAGAAGGAAAAACGCACCTGCAGTTCAAACACGCTTTCCCCCGCCTAAGTGGTTCGGTCCGGGGTTTAGGGGGACGCTTCCTTGGAGGTGGTTTGGTATTGCTTCCACTTGAAGACATTTAATCTGAAGAAAATGAAGTGAGAAAGTCCACCGCGCCGTCCTCCCATGTTATACCCATAACGAGGCGCTCGAAAGCCTGAAGACCATAGGCGTGATCTGCTGCATAATCGTAGCCGGACATACTAAGCAGCAACTAAGCAGTTGCTGCGGAGCACCGTGTCCGTATTGGGACGTGCAATACTTCCGCCGTGGTGTTGATGGACATTTGCACCTGACCGTGCTTCCCGGGAATCCACCGGAATGCGGTGCCGAAAAGACCCACGTGTCTGATTCAGAACACTGCCACTTGCGCCGCGTCAAAAAAACTTCCGTGGATCCTAATATTGATGCGTCACTTCCTGTGCTACCTGGGTTTTCTGGCGGGTTTCTTTTCAATTTATCAAAACTGCGGTACAGGTTCCTGCAGATCCAGCCCAAGTAACGCTACAAACTGGCACGTGCAGCGCCAATCGATGAGTGGCTGAGCCCACATCTCAGGGCCACAACTCCTACCGAGCGTCGAGCTGATCAATATCGACCGCCTAGGGTATGACTAGACACAACGACGCATTAAATGAAACATCGCTCCGGTATTTCTATGTGGATTTTGAAATTATGTTCAACGCTCTGTGCTACGAAGTGATAAGTGCACTCAATGGGGAAATCCACATCGTTACTTCAGTGAGACACCGGGTCAGAGTCAAGGTGCGTTTATACGTGATTCAATCGTGATCTACACGGCAGGATTCATCCAGCCATAAATATATCGGGGTAAACTTTAGTACGACACTTATCCAGACGTGAATCCATCCCTACTTTTCCTCTGGTTGTCACCAGAATGATTGTGACCTTCTGCCAGAATTACCTATAACGGTGGCGGGCGGTGTATTCCGCTTTGGGCCAAGTCACCATGGACAAACAGACTCACGTGGCCATCATTTTTTCAAACCACACCAAAACCTCACTGCCTCCGAGTCAGTGCCTGCCAGCTCGTCTTCGCCTGCGGTAAATCTGTAAGCATTCCATTTCCGAGCCGCAGACTCGTTGAAACCGTCATATAGGGCATCAATGGACGATGATGTCCCTTTCACGCCAGAAGAAGAGGTTATTCTGCAAACATTCGGCGTGCGTCAAGCGATCTTCTTCTCCGATATCGCATTCAGCAACCCGCTTCGACCTCAATATTGTGCCAAATGCTTGCAAGGTGTTTGGATGCATATTTTCGAAACAGATGATGAGGCCCTCCCAGCTGCCTTTAATTTCATCGTTCATGGCCGTACCGAGGCCCAAATGACGAGCCTCATTAGCGGCATATCTCATTGTCGCTATCTGGACTCTCCTCACGACGAAATCGAGACTGAACTCATACTCGGGTTCCACGAGAACGCGGAAGAAACGCAAGCCATGACCGCGAGCCATCCCGAGCTGGCTTCCCCTACGCACTTCCACTCACTGATGAAGATGCTCTCTATCCGTCTTCTCACGACTCTCCGAAACACTAATCCCATCAAACTCGCTAAATATAAAGGGCGACAGGAATGGCCTGTTTCTCTGGAAGACATTATCCTCCCCAGTGTAGGCGCCGAGACAACGGTCAAATCCTTGGAACAATGGATTCGTCACATGACCATTGTGGATCCTTGGCCGATAGAGCTACTTGGCTTGATAGCCTACATCTCCCGCTCTCATCAGCCCGGCTATCTTGCGTTCCCCCATTTAAATTCCGACCCTCCTTCGCACTACCCTCGAAATATGCGACGACGTTGCCTTATATCTGTCGCCGCTATCCCCGGCACCCAAAATCATCGAAGCGAGTGCCCAATTCGTCTGGCGGTTGCGTTTCATCGGTACCTTCTTCCGCAATATCTTCCTGCGATCGGGCGCTGCCCCCGGGGCATTGGATGACCTGCCTAACCACCAAAAGACAGGCTTGGTCCGAATATGCTCTCGGGTGGTTGATCTCCTCAACTCGGCATTAATTGTACAGCACGCTCCTAAAGAGAACAGGACCGCCTTGGCCCAGGAGTTTACCGCAGCTTTTACTCTCTTTTTCGACGCCGATGTGTCGCCTGAAGGAATCAATCCCGCCCTCATCCAGCAAGCCGTTGCCGAACTCAATCGTGCCCTGAATGGACCGCCTCTCACGATTATTCGCGTCCTCTTGATTGCGTGGAAACAGTCTTTGACGTGTTACGCAATGTCGTGCCCGGAGTCGCTCCAGACCTCACATACCTTCAGGCGGTGTTCCGGGTACAAGGTTGTGTCCTATTACGGGACAGAGTTCCAGAAACGCGCCTGGAAAGCCCACAAACCGCTCTGCCGGACGATCGCAAAAATTATCCAAGACGGGGGAGGCGACATTCACTCGGAAACATTTAAAGATAGCTGTGTAGCGGGAATCGTGGACGCTGACGAAGCGCAGACTGTGATTGACGCGTTCAGTGTTTGGCGGAGCTCGCACGGGGGCGCTCATGCGTAGAATGCGGGGAGTAATACTTTGGTTGTTTTGGATCCTCGAGCTCTCGGATGCTCGGTGAGTTATTCTTACACCGGGTTTATTCGGATCTGATAAGATAAGTAGGAGACTTGTGATCATTGACGGCGATTCTATAATTAACCACATTTTGCCATCAACTCAGCTCTCTCAATTGAATTCCCGCGCAGTGGGTGGCCAGTATTCAAGGGAATTCAGTCCATGTCGCCACGGTTCGCGCGCTGCACCAGCCGGTGTGGTGTGTCTGTCATTTTTCTCTCTTCTTCTCTCTTCTCGACCAACCAGGCACGAAATCCAAGCGAGATCAGGCTTCCTTTCGGGAACAGCAACCGCTTAAGCAACCGCCGGCCACGTATAAAGGCGCCGATTTTCATCTCGTTCACGCAGCTTCCGCACCCCTCCCTTTTCATCCGCAATCGCGCAAGTCGCTTTTTAGCTTTCAAATACATTCTTTCAATTTCGCTCCTTCGTTATTCGCAACCTAAAGGTTGTCCAGACGCTTGCTTTGTGCCGCAATCTACTCACTCGTTTGAAGATGTTCTTTGCTCGCTTTATCGTCTTCGTTTCGGCCCTCCTCCTGGTGTCCGTCGTGGATGCACTCCCCGTGGCACCGCGTGCTGCCGCCGTGGCTTTGAATGTCGCGCAATGCACTTCACCGGCGACCAAGCTCGTCACTCATGATTGCAACGTGGCTCTGCTTGGGGTGCGGCCCCACTGCTCCGCTCCTTGACATACCGCTGACCTGTCGTTTCAGCTTGGAGGTGGAATTGCCGGCACAATGTGAGTTAAATTTTGCCTGCGCGTCCACAGACTGACTTTGTTTATTCGAAGTGAATTCCTGCGCGTGAACGCGGCATCTACAACGGCTGTCAGCGGAACCTGCAGAGTTACCGCTACCGCGGTCAACGGCGGTAAGTAAATATGAGCTCGTTGTTTGTCAAGGTCCAACGGCGCTGTAGGAACTACCATCGATATCAGCAAAGGTCGTCTGGAGGGACACGGGTCGACGAACGGTGGATTCGACGTGAGCTTCACCAACTGGCTGCTCAGAAGCCCTGCTAATACGCCCTTCAGAACCTCCTCACGGCGTGCGGTGCCTCCCCGGGATCCATGATCATTGGTGGAGGAGCGCTCCCCGCTGGCAACATTGAAATCGCCATCTCTGCGGCTTGATTGGGGGAACTAAGTGGGCGAAGGGATGGAGAGGCCAATTATGGCGATCTTTTGAACAGGCTTCACTACATACATCCTGTTTTTGGACCAATACCAGTGCAGTTTGTGCTCGCTCTTGTCCGAAGCTCCTTCTTTCCAGGGATACTCGATGTATAATCCACCACTGATGTAAGGACGTGTTTATCGTGGATAAAACTGTTTGAGCGCTGGATTTCCTAAAACGGCCAAACAGGCTTTCTTCCACTCCATGATGAAGATGGATCCAAAAATCGCCTCAAAATCCCGGCATCATCTGTTGCGGTCAAGATCTCGAAGTTTTGGCTCGCCTCCGTCGCAAATTGAAGAGCTCGAAGTTTGTGAAAAGCCCAACAATCCGCCCAGTCGCCGGGTTGCTTCAATCCGCAAGGTTTCCGACACGCCCAAGGTCTTCCTGCCTGTTATCCTCCTCGCCATCTTCGCTCTTGTGATCTGGCGTGCCGCCTCAATAGAGCTTCCTACTGCGGCAGAACACCATACGGGAGTCTCAAATCCGAACCAAAAGAAGATCCAGTCACTTCCAGATGAGACTGTTTCGTCCAATCCTCACAAGGTCCCGCTCGTAGACCGGTCTATCCTACAGCGACTGGCCGACCTGGAAATCTATCCCGACCCCGAGGAACGCCCGTATTTCGCTACAAGCCATGACCGGCCACCTATTGTGACACGTATCCCAGAGGCCAAGAAGCCGTTGGTCCCTCCTCTTCCGCCGCCAGACATATGCAGCCCCGAAGCCTGCCGCTTCCTTCTTCCTCTCCGAATCAGCGAGCAGGAATCGAAAGCCCGGATCCACTTCATGGAGATCCTGCAGCTCGCGCAGAAACTGGACCGGATTCTGGTCCTTCCGAATGTCGGGAAGAGCCGCATCGGGGCGTGCTTCAAGTCGGATTTCGACATGTACTACGACTTGGAGAGATTGACTGGCGACCTGGACACGCCCAGCGCCAACCACACAAGAACGGTAAAACTAGACCTTTTCCGACGCTGGATCGACGCGGAGACTCCTACGGCGCAAATGGTCTTCCTTGCCACCAAAGAAGACGCTCGGCCAGGAGCGGACTTGCTGACATTCTCCAACAACGACGTCTCGGTTCGCCTGGTTGCCAACGACAGCACCATGGACCTCCCTGCTTGCTTCGCCAAAGTCGACGCGCTCCGCCTCGACGCCCACGCGCCGCTCCACATCCACCTCAAGCCCAATGCCCACCGCCGGCCCATCGACGCCTCCATCCTTGACGCTTTATCCCGCTCCGAAATCCAAGCCGCGTCTTCCCTCTACGCAGACCCCGCCGTGCTCGTCCTCACATGGGACCTGCGCCACCCGATCTTTGCCCCCATACCCGCCCGGCCGCGCCTGCACTACGCCCCGCAGCTGCACGCCCTCGCAACCGCCCTCGCCCCGGCCGCGCCCTTCGCAATGGTCCACTGGCGCATGGAGTCTGTCCCGCCCGCCGTGCTGCCGCAGTGCGCCCACGCGCTCATCGACGCGCTCGCGCGCCTCCCGGGCGGCCTCCGCACCGTCTGGTTCGCGAGCGACTACCCGCACGCCGTGCACCGCAGCGCGCGCCCGGGCACGGATTTTGGCGCCGCGCCCGCGGGCGACACCCGGAAGTCGGGGACGTTCCGTGACGTGGGGCCGCTGCACGCGGAGGCGGTGGGGATATTTGGTGATGCGTTTGCTGAGGGCGGCGAGCTGGAGGGCTGGGAGATCGCGGAGCTGACGGATACGCGACTTGCTGCGCTTGACGGCACGTGGGAGTCGGAGGTGCTCGAGGATGTAGGCGTACACGCCATAGTGGATAAGATCATCGGCACGCAGGCGACGATGTTCGTCAGCGGAGCGCCTGGCTGCGCCCGCAAGAGGTGAGAGCATCCTCGCACACCTCAGGTTAAGGTCGCCGCTGACGCAGTTAGTTCGTTCACGCGACAGGTACTCGAAGAGCGGCAGGAGGCACTTGCCCGAGGCAACAACGAACTCCTGACGGTGCAGAACATGGTCGAGTTCTTTGGCTAACATGTTACTATAGTCTGGCAGATACGGCATGGGTAAGCGCATGGTCATTGCAGAAGTACGCAGAAGTATCATAAAACAAAACGCATAAACTCCCACTCGTCCGTCCCCGTCCGATCGATTCAACGAAGCTTTTAGGGAGCGAAGAGGCTGGCGGTGAAGGCCTCGCCGGCAGCGGTGGGCTGCTTGGGCTTCTTCGCGTTCTTCTTCTTGAGGCGCTCCTGCTTGACTGCGAGGCGGTCAGCATACATAGGCAACGATGAGGCGAGAAAAACGTACGGAGCTCGTGCCTGCGGATGGTCTTGGCGTACGGGTTGAGGCGGAAGAGAACGGCCTTGTTGACGAGAGGGTTCTTCTTCTGCGTCCAGGGGCGCTTCTGGACTTTCTGGCCGGCGGGACGGACAACAGACTGGATCTCGTCGCTGTTGATCAGACGGGTGACGTCAGGGTTGGAGATCTTGGACGTGGGCAGCCTGTGCACGGGTGAGCAAGTGATTCTCTTCGGAAAAAGGAGAGACGCACAGGTAGTCCTTCTTGTGCGTAGAGACCTTGTCGAAGGTCCCGAATACGTCGTCGAGGAGCGCGAACGCACCCTCAGTCCAGATGACGAAGCGGCCGAGATGGCCACCGGGGGCGAGCTGGAGGAGGTTCAGGCGGCGGACGTTGACGAGCTCAACACCGGGCAAGTTGCGGAACGCCTTGACGATGCCGTTGTCCTCGTTGTAGACGACGAGGGGGCCGCGGCGCTGGCGATGTCTGCGGTTGCGCATCTTTCCCTTGCCGGCACGCAGCTTGCGGGAGTTGGACACCTTGACGACGTCGGCGTACGCCTTGAGCGACTTCAGGAGAGCGACGGCCTCCTTGGTTTTGGTGAAGGACTCGGCGGCGGAGGCGATGACGAGGGGGACTTCCTCGATCTGCTCGATGCGGTGGCCACGGGCGAGGACCAGCGAAGGCAACGCCGATGCAGCGAGCGCAGAAACGACCGCAAAACGGCGCTGGTTCTGGTTCACCTTGACGTGCCACTTGCGCCAAGTCTTGGTGGGGGCGAACATGCGTCCTCCACGGCACATGTTTCCGAACGCGGCCTGCGCGTACATCAGAACAATTCACGTCGAAACAAAACAAAAAATTAACGCACCTGGCCAGCACGGTGGGTACCCGAGCCACCGACACGGGGGATACGAGCAACAGCACGACCAGTTCCCCACGACTCAGCGCTGGTCTGGTGTCCGGCCTTTTCGCTGACGGAGTACGCCTGCCTTTTGTTCTTTGCGATGCTCTCTGAAACTTGTTGAGCATCTCATTCTCTCGCGAACGACTCTCTTAACGCACTGTGCACCTGCGAAACGACATCGAGCCTGATGGGTGCCGTCAAGACCGCCGGCAGCGGAAGGGAGGTCGACGCCTCTGAAAAATGCGCAAAATTCGGTCAGCGCCTAGAAACGTTGGAAACGATGCACATGCGTACCTCCAGAGGCGGAGTGAACGTTTACGGTGGGGCGGGAGGCCATGGCGGGTGTCTTGAGGGTCTTGAGGAGATGAGGAAATTTATTGGCGAGTCACGTTACGGCTATACAGGTGCCCCACAAGGCCAAACTTTCCCTCACTGCCACAATAATTCAACTTTCGGTGTCGCCTTTGAAAATGAATAGCAGGAATTTCTTTCCGCGGCCGTCAATAAATTTTATGGTGGGTATTTAAAAGTTGGAACACGAAATTACAAAAGATGTGTTCAAGACCAGTACAAGCAAATTACACGAGAACCTTTCGGGAGGAAGATTGGAATAGTAAGATACGGGAATAAAACCTATAGGCACTCTGAAAAACGACTCGTTAGCCAGGATTCACGAATAGCATTAGAATAGCATGCACTTACTCCGATGAACTATCCCGGGCCCGAATTCATCGTACTCCTGTCGCGAGCACCACAATTTCTGAAATGTACTGAGAGAAGATAACATGGATCCGCCGATCCAGGCAGAGTATTTTCGGTCAGAAGGCGCGTAAATTTTGACCTACAAGAATTGTCAGCGTGCGCCGCGGACTGATGTAACTTATTCGCAACTTCGTGGCAGGGTGGCGCAAGCGCACTCAGTTCCTTCTGCATGCGGTCGGCCATTCCCGGGAACATAGTGTTTCCTCCGGAAAGAACGACGTTCCCGTAGAGGTACGGCTGGACCTCCATATCGCATTTCTGAATGGAGCTGAAACTGGGTTTCGATGGTTAGCAATGGCATGGATGAATGAGTTCGAGAATTGCTTGCGTTAGGTCATGGATGCCGACTAATTCACTCTCCATGAGCCTGGGTCTGAATAAGGCCTCCGGGGTACGGAAACTAAAAAGTGGTACATGAGTGACCAGCCGCACAGTTAACCACTGACACGTACCGCTCATCTCCGATGGTAATGACGGTTCCATCCGGGAGTTCATACGTCTTTTCCGAGGCCGTTTCCTGGTCAAAATCAAGAGCGGTGTAGCACAACCTTTGCTTGATATCTTCGACGATTTCCCGTTCAGCAGTGGTCGTGAACGGATACCCTCGGTCCATGAGGGTCGTAGTCAAATAATCCGTTAACTCTCGGCCCGCGATGTACATGCGGAGTATTGCATGCCGCAATGCGAATCCTTCGTAGATTGGAACGGCATGAGACACGCCGTCGCCAGAGTCCAGAACGACACCAGTCGTCTGTCCGGAAGCGTAGAGCGACAAGACGGCTTGGATTTGCATGTAAAATGCGGGGACATCGAATTTCTCAAACATGATTTGTGTCATGTGTTCCCGGCTTGCGTTAATTTTGGCAGGCGAATCGGCCAGGAGAACAGGATGCTCGTCAGGCGAAACATGGAGCTCGTTGTAAAACGTGTGGTGCCAGATTGCTTCCATGTCGTCCCAGTTTGCGTAGGTGCCTCCCGTGATGGGGTATTTGAGGGCGAGAGCGCCTCGTTTGGCCTGTGCTTCGTCGCTAGAGCTATTCAGTCACCCAAACGACGATGGTATGGTCAGATCCTAACCCAACGTAAAAAATATTGTCGGACATGGCGGTCTGAAAGCGAGAGCGGCCCACAATGGAACTAAATCGACAGAGTCAAATTGCCGTCAGCATTCTAGTCAGGGAATATCGCACGGGAAGACAGAATGGGGTGACTCCTTGCCTGTAAGAGATAACTTGAGGTCAGGGGCTTTTTATTTCAAGTTCATATTATTCACCAGCAACTAGAGACCGTCAGGGCATCGGAAAGCTATTAGTCAATGGATCGCTTACACCCAACCTTGCTCGTTCCTGAGCCATTGTCGAAAACCTACCCATACTCTCGTTAAGAAGAAGAAGACCCTGTATACAAAAAATCGTACCAGGGCTGTATTGTTGGCGTCCATGGGAAGAATAAAATAGGAGACCCAAGTTCAAACTTGGTCGAAACGTAGCCTGTATTCCTATCCACGGGGACTATCCACAGGGAATTAGTAGCTGTGCCTGTCTTGTTCTCCGGCAGCCCATATATTGCGGCGTAGCAGGAGGTTTAACTGGACTGACTCGGAACTCCGCTGCCGGAAGTTGGGAAGATTGCAAGAAGATTGAGCGTCAATAATGAACACCAGGTGCGCCCTGACCTCTGAAAGATGAGCGCTGAGCGCTTGAATTGCCCTCCCTAGTAGCGATTTGGCAGATGCCAGAGATGGCCGCTAACGTTGAACTTCAAATGGCGAAGTGATGCCATCACGAATCCATTTCGGAGTTATGTTCCGAATGCATCAATGCATCTCCTGTCTCAAGCCCTGGTTGATCTACTGCACTGCTCAGATGGGCTGAAGAAGCCGCTGGCCAATAAGTAACTTCAGTCGCATTCAACCAGACAAAAGCAATGGCAGACACGAGAGGAAGTTCCGAACACCGAAGACACGAAACTAAATTCAAGCACGAAAGAAGAGTGACTAGTAGCCGCGGTGAGTTTACCACTAAAGAGTTTCGCAAATATCCACGCGAAGAGTTCTTTCCTTATTTTCTCCAGCTCATCGCAGCCACACTCGGTCCACGGGCCACAAAGTGTTTCCGTGAACTTATCGGACCTTCGGACTTTCGCTCATCCGGCGACTGGCAGTTGGCGATTAAAGCTACTCAGATGGACCGCCCCACTGGACGTTTATAATTTCCCAACCTAGACATGCATACATCATGCGGCTGAGGCCTCGATTACTCTGCTCCCTTGGACCACCGGAGCTAAACAGAGCAACGCGTTGAACGCATTTCACTCACCTCAAGCCCCAAGTTCCTTCATCTTTACTTAGTTCTTCTTCTTCTCCAATGGCGCCAGTACCCTTTGATGCCGACCAAGCTTCAAACCTCACGAGTGGCCTTACCAGCGTTTTGTCCTGTTTGCTTCCCGTGCTCGCTCTTCTATATATTGGCGGAGTCTTCTGGACCCTCGACTATGCCCGACGTATCCGTAACCCTCTGGAGAAAATGGTCTCCTCTGAAAGCCGTCGTTACACTCCAAGTGGGTCCAGAATTGATATTCTTTTTGCAATTGAACTAATTTTCGACGCCCACAAGTTGCCTACGCGTTGGTCGTGATCACTAGTCTGGTGGCGGTACGCGAGTCTGCTATTATAACGGGCCTACTCAAATGTAAACCGCAGATTGCAATTCCGAGCTGGATACTTCTTCAGTACACTTTGCAGCAGAACTACCCGAATATCGAAGCTCGAACGGCAATGCGACTCGTTCTGTTCGTCTATTTAAATTCCCCACAAAAAAACGAACTCATTCTTTAGGTTTACCGCCTGCTGGACGAGCGTAACGGCAGCCACATTCACTATTCTTTTCGTACATCCGGCGTGGTCCAGACATCCCATTTCCTCCGTTGGGACTCAGTCGATATGGATCCTCCTCACTTGGACGTTCTGGATCGCCAGCGCAGCGCTTCTCAACAGCGCTATCCCCCGTCTGTTCAATGAAGACACATGCCGACAGTTGATATATTGTGGCCACATGCGAGCGGTTTTTGGTAAGCCCTGTATTCACGCGTGCATCATTCGTATTGATTGCGAACAGTCATTTCTGTGTTCGAGATGTGAGTGAATACCACCTGTAGGGTGCGAAAAGTGCGTCTAACCTTTCCTGCTGCAGTGTGGTGTTCACAGCAGGCATGACTACAATGGTGTGGCTTGCCTGGCGGTGTGCACGCGACGTTTGGTATCCCTCTCCGACGCGTAGCCAGGCTGTTTGACGCGTGTATTTTTCGATCGTTTTGTGGCTCCCGGTAGGCGCCAAATGCATTTAAGTTATTCTATGTCCAACTAAGTAGCAAAGCTACTAAGGTTCATACATAACCAAGAACGATGGCCGGATCGCATCGTTGGTATACACAACCAGCTCGTCATAATTTAAACTTCCGCCCTTCTCCGCCAAAACCTGATGCGGATTAGAACCCTGGGTTTATGCCACGGGAAGCACTCACAGAATCGTAGCCAGTCGGCGGCGCAGTGAGGGAGGTGTTGTCATGGGTGAGCTTGCATCCTTTACCGACAATCACTTTGTTGAGAAGAATGGCCTTGAGCGAAGAAGTGCAGTCGTTATGCGAATAGTCGTTCGATCTGATGTTGGCGTCAGTAAAATGATCAGCCAATATTAAAGGCGTACTTTGAAGACGTGGACGACGTGTATATTCCCTTGCCAAATCTTCTCCAAAATTGAGTCAACGGAACAGACGAGAGGGGAAACTGCCGCACCTGCCCCACCCCGTCTTCGTTCCCCAGAGGCTGATATCGAAGGAAGATCTGACGATGCAACACAGTGAACAAGTAGTCGATGCGCAAAATTGCGTCTGGCCCTTGTCCCCGAGAGTGCATTCACGTCGTGTCCCGTGCCAGCGGCGATTCTCGTTTCCTGCCGATCGTCCCGACGCGACGAAATGCCCGGAACCTTCTACCTTCGTCCTAGAAATAGAGTCAAGATGTACCTACGAGTAATCAACAAATTCCAGGCGTACTGGTAAGCGTTGTAGTTCGCCAGCGATGCCTGCGTTGCTACAATCTTGTAAATCCGCCGCACAGGTGGACAAATGGTCCCCGTGTGCCTCCAGGACGCCTGAACCATAGTCGTCAAGGATAATCCCCAGATAAACGGAAAGGATAAACGTGCCTTGAATTGATCCGCCACTGGAGAAAAAAGCGTTGGTATAGTTCTGAAAGGGAAAGAAATTATGGCGCGCACCGCTTTTGAAAGTTGCATGTCCCAGCGGCACTTCCAAAATCATGGGCGCATTCTTCTCCGCGTCATCGGCACATGTAGAGCTGCAGAAATGCGATTGCGCCTGCTTGGGCGCTTGTTTGCACATCAGACATATTGTCTCTCCGAGTCTAGTACTCGATACATATAAGTCTGGATCGAAAACCGGGAAAGAGCGCCCTACGTCTTGTGTGCTAATGAGCAATAGCTTCCGGCTGTCCCGTTTGCGTTGGTGTGAGCCGCCTTCTGGCATCCAGGCGCGTGGCATGTCCCTGATAGGGATCGTGGTTGAATTTGTGTGATCCAACATGGGTCAAAAATCGTTGCACCTTTCGCATTCGATTTCAGAAGCGGGTTTTGTGCCGTTGCATTCTTCGAGCAGGCCTTGCTGCAGAAAGGATGCGTTCGTTTCCCGTCGAAGAACTTAGGTCGAACACCGCAAAACTAGAAGAAGAAAATCAGGCGCTGAAAAAACAAAGAAGAGCATGAACGTACGTCGCAATTTGCAGACTTGGGGATACTGCCGGTCAGACTAGGCGGCTGGGACGGCAGCTTCGCCTGATTTGCGCAGCTCTTCGAACAGTAGGGATGGACTTTATTCCCGTCCGAGTATTTCGGTCGAAGTTGACAGTTCTGAAACGTAAATTTAAGCAGAAGAAAAGAATCAATAATGCCCACCTCGCATAGGTTGGAAATAGCGGTTGAAGCAGGCGGGCTAGCGCTAGCAGAAGCAGCACTGCTCGCGGTGCTGGTGCGTTGAGGTTGAGGTTGAGGGACGTTGATTGGCGCAGAAGGCGCTGCCGGAGGACTCTGGCTAGCAGCGGCAGCGGGCGCAGTCGCGACGCTCGGCGGTGTCCACAATTGCTTTCCTCCAGGGTATTGCGTTGCGAAGGTATGAAGAAGCGACAGCGCCATCGGAATATGGGACGCCATTAGCGCTGGCACAGGATGGGGGCAGAAGTTTGTCTGAAAGCGGAACACGCATGAGCCAGTATCATAAATAGGTGAAATCGATGGGGGAGACACCAACGAGGCTAGAGCGTGTAGTTCATGACAGCACAACACACGCAGCTTCCGCAAGATTGACCTTACCTCTACCTTGCACCTAACTCTCACCATGCCTTCACTACTGCACTGGGCCCGACAGAAAGCTCAAACTCCCGTTCAAAGCGATATGTGCGAGGTAAGGCCTCGGTTATGGCGGACGAGCTTGGGACTCACAATCAGTCATTTCAGCAATGCGGCGAAAAACCGAAATTCATCGAGCCTGGAGGCTCTCGGCATCCGTATTGCAGCCGGAGCTGCGCAAAAAAGGCCCAAGGTCCGAGCCCGTCCGCCTGCGCACTCCGTGGGTGCCGCGCCACAGGAAAGCCGGCGTTCTCGAATTTCTGCTCTGATGACCATGGGAGGCGAGTGGTCGCCCGACAGTCTGGACGGCAGTTAAATGCGATGGCATCGTACAGACAGGCTGTCCGCCAGGGGCAGGTAGAAGGATGCGATTCGTGTCATGAAAATCCTCGCGCCAGCGGCGATTTATGTATTGCGTGTGATCGCAAGTCGACGGGTCCGCGGTTGAGAGAGGTCAGCATCGGGGGCGCTACTTTCAAGACCGGTGAGTGTGGATCTCTCATCGCCGACATTTCATTGTTGCTTACCAATTAACCCAGTCCGCGCGCAATTTCTCAGCGAATGGGACTGCCCCGGTGCCGCACCCCCGAAAGTCGCGAAAGTGTACCAAATCTCGGTCCCCCGGGAGATCCGGGCGCGACACGACGCATACCGGTATGACGGCTAGCTGGTTGCTGCAACCATGTGTCTAACCGATCTATTTCGGATCTATAGCGCAAATCAACGTGCAACGGAGGAAATTCGGGTTTTTCATAGCTCGCAGTGCATTTGCGACATGGGTACGAAAACGCCCGCGTTATGCAGCTTCAAGTCGTGCGGAATATGCTGCATCGTCAAGTCCTCATTCCATCAATTTGCATTTGGAGAAACATTCAACCACGGCCGGTACGTTCCGTGTTCGCATAAATTCTGCAGACAACGTTAACGATTGAATGCGCAGATTCGGAGAAGGAATTTATTCCTACAGGAATCCGAGCCTGGCGGACGTACATGCAACTTCGGCCACGACCACGCCGTACCGGGTCATGGTCGCCTGCGATGTCTCCGTCGAGTCGGACTTCAAGGTAGGCAGTCGATTTATATCCGATCCTGCGTCCCCTTTGAATCAATTCAACCAGGTTCCCGACGAAGAATCCGTTTTCGTTCCTACCCCCGATGCCATCGTTCCTGCTTACATCGTCATGTACACCGTGTGATCTATTGTCGTCGTCCGTTCCACAGATAAAATATATGTAAAGAAAATTCAATGACCGGTTCCAGCCGATCATGAAGTTATGGGTGTTTTGAACAGCATCGAGATCATCGACTTAAGATCGCTGGACTTGAGGTCAGCGGCCTTGATGTCACTGTGACGAAGCTCGAGCCGAGGCCCCGGTACGGTGTAGACGATGAGATACGCCGGTCGGATGGCGTCGTTTGTGTAGACGACGGTTTCTCCGTAGTTCAGCACCCCACCTGGGAGGCCTACAACCTGTTGAAATTGTTAGCCAAGCGAAAGGGGTCGAATAGGATACCCACAGAGTGGTATCCAGTTGGCGGTTCCGTCAGCTCTTCATCGTTGTGTTGCCGGTTTAAGGGATTGCCTACAACTACTCGGTTCACGAGCACCGTACGAAACGGAGCGTCGGGAAGGCCCCTGAAGTAATCATCTGCCTCTGCCACGAGCGTTAGAACATGTGTTGTTTTCTGGGAGTCAAACGCACTAGATGAGCATGCCGTAGTATATACACCCTTTCCGAATCTATAAAGCGACATCAGGAAGAGGAAATGCCAAAATGAAAGAAGACAAACCTCCGAAATTTATGTCGCTTGCCTAGAAACACAAAGGATCAAGAAATGCTCATAACCAGGCAAAAAAATACTCACCGCAATTTTCAACCTCGAAAGAGTTGCGAAGTACAGAGCAGAGCAGACATTCGGGTATATTGCATAGACGCGGTCGCTGTTTTCCATCACCAAGCGAGCACCGTTGATTGGTGCCATGAAAAAGCAACTGCTCGTTCGCGTGTCTCGGGACGCGGGAAATTTCAACGAGGGCGCTGTACATCCTGAACGTGAATACCAAGAGCCGCAAGATGAAGATCAATTCATACCGGTATCTCAGGTATGAAATCAGGCTCTCCTCGGTCAATACTATCTCGAAGATAGCTTGAACATGGGGCTTTGGTTTCTTGGGATGCTTCCAGCCGTCTTGAAAATGGTTTTCCACTGTAGTAAAAGTCAGAAAAGACGAGATTGAAGGAGAAAGCAGATGCGGTACATTGGATGTATGTTGCATCCTTGGGATTCAGAGCAACCAGGCGAGTAGTTTTTTTCTTCGTCCAATTACCCCGCCCTTTGATGTTGAGACGATGGAAAATCATAAGAAAATGGCGGGATAGGGCTGAAACAGGCACTGTACCATCTGCATTGCAGGGGCTTTTAGCCTGCAAGACTGCGAGAAACGCGACTGCGGCACCGACACTTTCCCTCGAACTATTATTCTCTACGCATGTGGATCGCGAGGACACATTCCACGGTGAAAAGCAGTGCCGTACAGCAGCTCAGGCGCCCAAACATGAAACAGGAACTGCGTCGCAAGTTTCGTTTGAGGCAAGGTCGAGGCGCGACGTGACGCCGTGACATTCAAACCTTTTCCCATCCCACACGCACTGGTCGCAGATTCTGAGAACCACGCGCAATTCTGTTCATTTTACGGTGCCGAGATGATACGAAGAATCTCCCGCGTCGGAACTGTCGCTGCGGAGCATTTCCAGGCTACATAAGGTTCACACGTGTGCCCCGAGTCAGCACAGTATCGCCCCACCCCACCGTGTTATTAAAGGAGCCAATGCGCAAGCTGTAGGCTTCATATTTCATTATGGAGTCCCCAACGCCCATCATCGTAACCCGCACTTCATCTAGTACCACCATGGTCTCTCCTTGGGACTCTCCCGACCCCTCCCCGACGTCTCCTACCGCCACCTCGCCCATGCACTATCGCATAGAACAACGTAGATCTATCTATGTGACGACGGACATTGCCCCCTCCCAGTGGGACGAAGCCCAGCTTAACCGCATCCTTGACCTCGGAGAAATCCCAGCAGGGGATCACGACTCGCGGGACATTCGGATCCGTCTTACTCGATCCATGCCGGACAGACCAGTTATCTTCTATCCGGAGATTGAAGCTAAACCAGCGGCGGATATCGTCGAAGCTCCTCGGCGCGCCAGTGCATATCATCGTTCGAGGGCCGACAGTGCGATGAGGATTCCAGCTGCTTCCCCTCGCCGAGGCTCTCCACGCACCCCGACGCGCGCTCGTATTCTTTTCTATCATAAAACCGATCCGCATTACGGTTTTACCAACTTCTCTGCACATCCTGTATTTTATGACAACAAACGATATCCTACGAGCGAGCATCTCTTTCAATCATTCAAGGTGGGCAATGTCGTCATCCCCAGATTTTTTCACTCATTTTTATCCAGTTCCAGCCGCATCGGCCCAAGCTCGCGGAGCACATTAGGACCTGCTCTGAGCGTCCCAGTGTCGCCTTCTCCGAAGCTCGCCGCTTCCAGCCAGAGGTCCGATCTGACTGGAAAGACGTCAATATTCAGATGGTTTCTATATTTTTCTCTGGTCAAAATATTCTCGTTGACTAATCGGCGCAATCCAGATGGACCTGGCGCTGTGGCACAAATTTACGCAGCACGAGAGCCTTAAGAAAGAGTTGTTGGCGACGGAGGACGCGGAGCTTGTCGAGGTTTGCCTATTTTTACTTTGCGACAGTTCAGCGCCTGATAAACGTGCAGGACTCGGACAAAGATGCCTTTTGGGGGGTCGGCGCGGATCGACGAGGTCGGAATGAACTCGGGAAGGCGCTAGAAAGACTCAGAACCAAGCTCCGGGACCTGTGATCGCTATCGCCTTTCATCCATCTTACTTCCATCCTGTTCCCATGTTTTCTTCTCGGTGCCTCCAACACGTGCAAGTAATATACCATTGCGAACGCATGCCATCCATTCTGCGCATCCCATTTAAACATGTCTCTGTTGCGCCATAAGCACTCCTTGCATCCCAAATGGCTGCCCTCGCCTCTACTGCTCCCACTGCACAGCTATGCGATGTAAGATGTCCTGGACTACCTGCCGCACGTCGTCTGTGCTGACCCCAGACCCGGCAGTACTGCCACCAGAAGCCCAAGCACGGCACCCACCCGTATTGCTCGAAAACGTGTGCAGCCCAGACCGCGACCCTCTGTAATGTCCGTGCGCTCCAAAAGTCCTTGACCATTCCCTCACAATTGGCACCCCAGTATTGTCAGAAGAAACCGAAGTACCAGAACTTCGACTTCTGCGGGAAGAATTGCGCAGCCCTGGCAGCAACGGCGCCGACGTCCGGGAATCGCGCTGTGAAAGCACCCTCGGCGTCCCAGGCGTCGGCCAAGTCCGCAGGCCGAGCTAGCGCGCACGCAGCTGCAGCTGCTCCACCGGCGCCCGTCAATCCTCTCCTGGACCCCGTCCACTTGGCCAGTACGTCGCTCCTCGGTCCAGGATCGTCAGTATGGTTTAGTAATGGGCTACAGAACTGGTAGTGCAGCACATCCCCCAGGTGCAGAGCTTCTTGGCCGCCGTGGGCCCCGCGCAGCCCGCCGCCCCGCCGCCCGTCAGCGCTAGCGCTCCTGGGCCCTTGCCGCCGGCGGCCACTTCGCAGCCGAAACCGCGCAACAACCCTTTCCTCAACCTCACCAACCAGACGCCGCCATCCAACGCGCCTCAGGCTGCAGTTGCGTCTTCTGGCACTGCGGCCCTGAGCACTGCCCCACAGGCCGCGGTGCAGCCTCTCGACTGTCTGATCCCGGGATGCGGGCAGCCCGTGCACGTCGACTCCGCCGGGGTCATGAGCGATTATTGTTCTAAGAAGCACCGCGAGTATGTCTGTTACCCATCTTGCTTCGAGCTGTATCTCATTTATTAATTCTAGGGAGGCTGTCTCGTCCGGGCTCGTGTCGCCTTGCATCATGTGCTTGGCGTTGCCACAGAGCGACGCGGATTATTTCTGCGGGAGGGACTGCAGGGAGGAAGCGATGAACAAGTCGTTGGAGCCTTGAGCTTGAGCCTTTTATTTTCTCAGTAGACTTATGAGCTCGTTCAATACATGTTTTATTTGTCTTCCTAAAAGTACAAAGCAACTATAAGAAACTAAGGGGGCAAGGCAATAGTAAAGCCGGTAGGCATCATGTCGTGCTCTTCGACGACAAAGCTCGAAGCGCCGGTATAGAACGCCCTGCCCTCGACCTTTACGATCACGCCTTCGGGAACCTGCTCGACGGCGGTCCCGCGGAAGCCGTTCCCTTCGTTCAGCAAGCTGACAACCGACTCGTACTCACACCCTTCGCCCATCTTCAGGCGGCCCTGCTCGACCGCCAGCGCGACGCGAGCCATGACGCACGAGCCAGTCGGGGAACGGTCGATCTGCTGGCCCGCGAAGAAGCAGAGGCCGACCTCCCCCTTGGGCGTCCGCTCCACGACCATGACGCTGTAGAGGTACTCCAGGTCGGGCTCGGTCGGATGCGCGAACAGCGCCTTGCGCGGGTACAGGATCCGCTTGAGCGCCGCCGTGGCCTCGTCGAACTCCGCGAGCGTCGCGCCCGAGGCGGCGCGCACGCCCCCGGGGAAGCCGAGCTCCTCCGCCGAGACGAGCGCGTAGAACGCGCCGCCGTACGCGATATCCACCTTGACGCGGCTGCGCTGGGCGTCTCGTAGCCGTTTCCACTGCACGGCGCGCGGGATCTCCACCTCAAGGTCTCGCGCGGTCACGAAGCTCGGCACGCCGAGGAAGCTTACGGAGCGCGTCGCGTCCGAGTGGCCGTCGTCCGTGTACACGCTCAGGTGGACGACGCCGCACGGCGCGTGCAGGCGCAGCGCTGTCAGACCCGTCGTCTCGTCGTGCTGCAGCGCGTTCCGCCGCGGGAAGATGTCGAGGTCGTGCGTGTCAATCAAAAACCGGCCGAGCGCGATGGTCGCGTGTCCGCACATGGTCGAGTACCCCTCTTTCACCGGGTCAGCAGTACCGCGTATTGGATGTTTCTGGGCCCACCGTTATGGCAGAACAAGACGCCAATGTCGGCGTCCCCCGAGCGCGTCAGCTCCGTCTCCGGGACGAGGATCGCGCCGTACATCTCCCCGTGCCCGCGCGGCTCGCGCATCAAGCTGCAGACGAGGTGAACACCATACAGCAGAGTCAAGCCAGGCTCGACTTGCCGTTGCCGGATATCGTCGTGCTTCTCGCCGGCGCAGCGCCTCTTTTCCAGGAGGGTATTGCCATCGAGTTCCGGATACCCTTTCACGACGATCCGGGTGGGCTGATCAAAGAGATCGAGCGCCGGCAGGGCAAGGAGAAGGGCGGCCCACCTCCCCCGAGGTGTGCATATCGACGACATTGACGGTCCGCGTGGCGGGGTTCTGGTCGAGTAAAAGCTCAAAGACGTCCATGGTGCGAGATCAAGAGAGTGTGAATTGCCATTTATGGACACGGGCGTTTGGGAGAGGAAAAACAGGGTGGTGCATAGTATTAGATAAGGGTATTTAGGCGGTAGGTATGCAGGTCATGAAGGTCGTAAAGTGAAGAGATGCGGTGTATGTACAATGCTGATGAGAGGGAACAATTATTTTGGGAGAGATACGATAGTTTTGAGGGAAAGGCTTCATTCGCGCGAGGTGATTCGGGTCAAGACGCGCATGAAGGTGTCTGGAGAGGAAGGGTTAGATGAGGATGGGGAGCAAGAAGAAAACGACGTGCCTCGGATGGGGCTCGAGGGAAGCGAGGTGCAAAGCCGGGGGCACTGGTGCATAACCAAGTTGCGACGCGCCTCGAATCGCTTGTGGCAGAGGTCGCACTTGAAGCTCCTGTCGTGCATGTTGTGCACATGCAGATGGTACATCAACGCCTTCATATTCGGGAGCGTGTCGCGGCAGTCGGGACGGTGGCATACGACAGGGTCCTGTGGGCTCAGGCCATCGTGCGCGATAATGGCGAGGGCTTCCTCTCGCTGGGTGGCAGGTCAGAGAAGAGTCAGAGGGTGAGCAGTGGAGGGACGTGCAATATCGAGCAGCGCGTTGACGCGTGATTCGCGGAAGGTGGGCATTATCGGCTGGTCCATGGGGAAGGGGAGCGACAGCGATGAGATGGTGGAGCCCCTATCCAAGCTCAAGACCGAGCTGCAGTTGTCGGAGGAGTCGGATGACGAGGCACACGCCGTCTGCGTCAAGCTCTCGGGGGAGGATGAGCGCTCGCCGAGGTCGATTTTGAGGCCCGCGCGATACCGGTACGCGACGTCTTGCGCAGGAGTCTGGTACGGCGAGGTGCAAGTGCTCGCATCGGAACCACACGAATTGGACGATGCCACCGGGGCATAGAACTCCCAAGTGCTGATGTCGTCGTCGAGGTCAGCGGCATTGAATATCTTCGCGTCAACGCGCGGCTCCGAGTCGTCTAGGTCGGCGGGCGCGAATACTTTCGCGTCAACGAGCTCGAGGTCGACGTGCCCGGGGGAGGGGAAGTAGACACCGTTCCGCTTGACATTGCCGGGGGTCTGCTCGAGGGCGAGGCCCAGCGAATACGAGATGAGGTCGTGGAAGGTGAGGGCGGTATTCATGGCGCGTGGCAAAGACGAGGACACAGCAGAAGGGAGGAGTGGGGTATGGGAAGCAGAAGAGAAACGGAGGCAGCATTATATACTATCCCACAGACGCTTTGGTTATTCTGGCGATCTGGTCCAAGCGAGTCCGGAAAGGGTAACTCGGCCACATCAAATCAGTGGCCTCGAGGACGCGGCCACGAGACACCCATTGTACGCGGCTGCTCGCTTGGAAGCCGTTCCCAGATTATTCTAGCCATTTTAAGTCCCAGAGAAGCTTGTTCCAATGCCACCCTCCAAACCAGGGGAGCCACAGAGAGCCACCAAGAATTTTGATCGGGATTCGTCATAGATTCGTCGACGGAGAAGGTAGAGCTAGTCAAGGTAATGGTGCGGATTGAGGACACAGGCGAAAGAGTTTTGGATGACCACCGCCATCGTGGTAGATGTATCATGGCATCGACCAACCATCGACGATTCGAATGAGCGGCCATCACTAGTAGCTGATTCCATCAGGCCATCATATCCGCTTTTGGTCTTGCCATCATCATCGGAAAACTACAGATACGAGGCGGACGCGACGCTGGAATAACGATGGCGACAACTGTACTCAGGAACCGTCTAACAAGACTCTCGGGGGCTTTGAGTATCGCTCGCGCCGCGGCTGTCTCTCACAAAAACGTCAATGCGACGCGATTTCTTGGAACCAAAGCACCTGCCTACGAGGGCCACATCCCGTTAAACTGGTTTGAAACTGGCGTCCTCGCCGTTGGCTCTGCATTCATGTCTCTCGCAGACCCTCGCAGAGGTGGTGAGTACTCCGTGCCGAATCCGAGATGACGCATTATTTATGGGCGCTTACCTTGGAGATATGGTCGCCGCGCTCGGAGAAACCACCGCAGGGCCCGCTCTTCCCCGCCTGCGCGATATTATGCTGGAAAGCCCGGAAGGCCGCCAGATTCTCAAGGACCGGCCGCGAATTAACTCGACGACCGTGGACATGGAGAGGCTCGCGCAATGCCCCGAGGGCACACTCGGCCGAGCCTACATAACGTGGCTCGAGCGGTGCGGCGTCACCCCGGATACCCGCGAACCCGTCTGGAATTTTCTCCCGCCAAAATACCCAGCTAACGCGGCGTTGAGCAGGTGCATTACATCGACGATCCCGAGCTGGCGTACGTAATGCAGCGGTACCGCGAGTGCCACGACCTCTACCACTGCATCGTAAACCTCCCCGTGAGCGTCGACTCGGAGATCGCCGTAAAATATTTCGAGTTCGCGAACCTCGGCCTCCCGCTTGCCGCGCTCTCTGCGATCTTCGGCCCCCTGCGGCTGAACGGCGCTCAGCTCCAGCGGCTCTTCTCCGAGTACGTGCCCTGGGCGCTGCGCTGCGGCGGGAGCTCCCGGAGCCTGATCACCGTGTATTGGGAGCAGCGCTGGGACCAGAACATCGAGGAGATGAAGAAGGAGTTCGGGATATGGGACGCGCCCACGGCCAAGTGGAGGAAACCGCTCACCGAAGCGAAGCGTGCTGCGGAGAAGCGCCAGTTGCTAGGCGAATGAACCTGTCATTAACCTAGTACCATGTCGAGTTCCCTGATCCCACACCACTCTCGATTTAAATAATCACCATTCCTCAGTTTCATTTCAAGTTCATTTCGGTGAAATATGAGGTACTTGTCCTGGCAGCCGTCATAATCTGCGCCCCCATCTCCGCTCAGCGGCCGATAAAATTAATTGGTCATCATAGTCGCCAAGCGACGGAGAACAGATCCGCGACCAGGAAGTTCAGCGAGAACCAGCACAGGAAACATGTAGCGTAAGATGAAGTCCGCGTGGCTAGGATGCACTAATCTCTCGTTAAAAAATGAGATGCAGTTCACGGCGGATATATGTGACCCCGACGCCTGGGCCGGGAACGATTTCTCCACTGCTCCCGCCCCAACTCTAAATTCCTGCCGCCCGACTCCTGACGCGGAAAGAAATGAGCACGACGGCATAATCGGCGGGGTACGTTATGCAACCGAGTGTCGATAGGGCGCGCATAATGCTATGCTCCTTTGTCCTTCATTGTCGTGTTGGGCGCTGGCACAGAGCCGTCGAAGCCGCGGCTGTGCCGCACCAGGTCTGTGGATAAACCCATTGCGTGCACCGCTTGTCGACGACGCCGGGTGCTTACATGGAGACTGCCGATGAGACAGTGAGCCCTCTTTCTTTGGTGGGCGTATTCTGTGCGCGACCGAGTGGAGAGCAGAATATTAATATAGCCGTGTGCTAGTGTCAAGCGGCCGTATATGCTGTCGGGGCGCACCATCTCCGTCCCGTCTAGTACGGCCCCCTGTCTTTGGTGGGCGTATTCCGCGCATGATCGGGCGGAGCCACCGAGACCAGAGTAGGGCCATATCAAGCAAGCGTATAAATCATTGGGGCGTCCCATCTCCGTATCGTCCAGTACGGCTGCCCTAGGCTCGGCAATTAATCGACGAGTCGCTGTTGGTGTCTGGTAGTCTCGAGCAATTTTTATGAGCGGCTGGGAACCCTGGTCAGTGGGTGCCTTTGTTCCTGAGCAGTGGGCCGCACGCGCCGCTGGTCTTTGAAGGACCAACTGCGAAACGGTCGTGCTCGTTGCTAAAATTCCACGACGAGCGCAAAGCCTGCGAAAGATTAAATGGAGGGGGGAAGCGAAGGCGGATAAATTATATAGAGTGCGCACCGATTTCGCACGCGAATCATATCGGCCAGTGTGTAGTATTTACGGCTTGGTCATTGATCGCGGGAGAAAAGGCGCAAGAGTGCAGGGTCAGATGGCACAAATATTGAGGAAGCTTGGACTTGCCGATCCATTTAGAGTGTAGGTTCGACAGCGCCAGCGGAATGCTCGCGGGACGCCGTCCCAGCTCAGCGGAAGCTCAAATATCTTTACCTTCGCACCGTCTGCGGGTTCTTTGAATTTCCTCGCTTGGGTTTTACACGTTCCTAGATTCCATCATTAGTTCAGACCTCTAGCCACATGGCGCGCTTGGAACGACGGATTATCGATTATCGCGGATAGCAATGAGGCAGTGGGCATATGTCGTCGGACTAACGGCCGCAAGTTAAATATGACTTGGTGACCAGCATGCTAACAAAATGCTATCGCCACAGGCTATTCTCTGTCATCCTCATCGTCGCTTGTTTCTGTATCGCTCTCGGAAGAGTCTCCGCCCGGTGCTTTCAGCAGCCGTTAGAGTGAACGCCCGGTCAGCAAAATGGTTAACACACCAGAATTTAGGTCTCCCGATTTACGAGAGGAGGGCGCAAAGGAAGTCCGCGGGCGTTCCCGCCGTTCCGGATGCGGGCTTTTGGAGTCCTCCTCGATAACATCGAGGACGGAGTCCAGTTCCAGTCGTGCTTCTTGTAGCTTCGGGCTCGACGGCGGATGGGGGGAAGGCCGGGCGCTATTGTCATATAGGTCGTAGAGCGCCATATCTTCTTGTTCTGCAGAGCTGTGGACCGTTGGCGCCGGTGAGTAAATTACGGCATGTAAGTGGGACTGACGCGTCTTCAGGAGGTTCCGAGACAGAGTCAGAGCAAGACGTATCCTCTTCGTCGGAGGACCTGGTCGCAGACGCGACGAATGTCAAGAGTTGTGGGTGCGGCAAGCACAGCACGTACGGACGGGCCCGGGCGTCATCGTCCGAGTATGAGTAGGAATGAATAAACTCGTCGAGCTGGTCGTCGGAGTCGCTGCCATCTTCAGCCATGGTCGCCACAACGAATTGTGGACGGGACAAAGGTGCGTGTTGCCAATGTGGTGCTTCCCACGAAGTCAATTTGCGAGACTTACACCATTTAAGACTTGTGATAGTCCAAATCTATCCCGAACCGTGCCCCTCAGGTACTTACTTCGGCTTCTGGCCTTTGGGTGGTGATTGCATTCTATTTTCCGCACGTGAAGTGATGGAGAGCCTCAAAGTAAGCGCCTGCCTTACCAATTTCCGCTTTCTGAGATTAAAGACTTGCTGAGGGACTCTTCGACGTGCATTAAGGGTCAGAGATGCTTTCAATGAATTTGAAATGAATGGCCAGTCTCCAAAGTGCAGCAACTCGGCCGCGACCCCCAAAGTTTTAGCTTTTCAGGTGAAAATCATGGGGAGAGGGAAGGAGGCAGGTAGAAGATAGCAGTCATTTTTCTCGCATAGAGATTCCTCGTACGGCTTGCTAGCGTTGAAACTTGAGGATGGTGGGGACAGAAAGAAAAACTTCGTCGCACATGCGCCAGCGGCCGAAATCGGGATTTGATCGGGCCTGATCGGACCTCAGGGCCCTAACAACGTCATCCGCTTTTTTGTCGCGCCTTCATGCTCTCTCGGGCGGTGAGGGTTCTGGGACGCGTTCCTCCTTACAAACGCCTCCGATTATCTCCGTCGAGATGTGTCTCATCCGCGTCCAACCTCCATCCAATGATCCAGGGATTTGCGGCCAAATTACAACGACCGAAATTTGCAGTTTCGCCCGATGATATACGGATTCTTTCCAAGCCTACCCACTTTTATCGACAACTAATAGTCTGTGCAAGCAACTTGTTCCTTTTTAAGCTAACAACTTCCTTCAGGACATGATTCGTCGCGCTCAGACGCGAATATTCATCTCCTCGCTGTATCTTGGCTCTGGTGAATCGGAACTTGCGTGAACCATTCTTTTCTACTAGGGCTCATAGTCTGATACGCACCCCCCCCAGGTTTCTGCTCTCGCCGAAGCTCTGCACAAGAAACCAGAATTAGAAGTCCACATGCTGTTCGACCTGAATCGTTCTACGCGGCCTGGTCCTCATTCCACTGCGAAGCTTCTCGTTCCACTCATCAACCAATTCCCGGAACGTGTACATGTGTCATTTTTCCGCAGTCCCAGTCTCCGAGGACTTCTCGCGAAGTTAGTGCCCCCGCGCTTCAACGAAGGCTGGGGAACGTGGCATGCGAAAATTTACGGCGTTGACGATGAGGTCATGATCAGCGGGTGGGCCTATCAATTTCTCACCAAAACTCTTATTTATTCGCACCCCAGCGCGAACTTGAACGAGTCGTACTTTACTGATCGACAAGACCGATACATCCATTTCACTGGTCAGCTACATTTATCGCAATATTGCCTCGATTTTATCAAGACCGTCTCGGGCTTCTCGTTCAAACTGCAGCCGCCTTCATCTGGCGGCTCAATCGGTCCATACTCTGTCCGTGAGAGCGAATACGCCATATCGTGGCCCACCCCCGAAATACATCCCCACCACATTCACAGCACCGCCGAGCTGGCGCTGTCCGCTCTTCAAAATACTTATATCCGTACGAATCAGTTTGTGGCCTCGCCGAAGACGTGCTTATTTCAAGCACAGAGACGACGCCCGAACGCGTTGATCCCAATAAAGTAGTAATGTTCCCACTAATACAGGCTGGCCAGTTCAACATCCGCGACGAGGAGAACACACTGAAGATGCTATTCGAGCACCTCGATGCCTTGCCTAAAGATACCCGCCCCCTTCTTGATTTAACAAGCGGTTATTTTGGGCTATACAAAGAATATCAAAATTTAATTCTGCGCTCCACCGTCGAGTGCCGCATCGTCGCGTCCAGTCCCCGAGTCAGTGTCACCCATTTCCCATCTGCCACGCTCACCTCCGCAGGCGAATGGCTTCTACGGTTCGCGCGGAGTCTCGGGACGGATTCCCGAGGGATACACACTCCTCGAGCAGCGGTTCATGAAAGCCGTCCAGCGAGCTGGTCGTGAATCCGGTGTCCAACTCAATGAATGGGAAAGGGAGGGCTGGACGTATCACGCGAAGGGTGGGTTCCAGCCAGCATCTTCATTTTTATGTTTATTTATCGAGCTCGCCCCAGGGATATGGCTGTCGGCCGCCGCAGGCAGCCCGCCACTGCTGACGCTCTTTGGCTCGACGAACCTCAACTCTCGCTCGGCCCATATCGACACCGAGCTGTCGTTTTTGATGCTCGTCCCGGAAACTTCCGCTTCGGATGCGCTTCGGGCGCAACTTGCAGACGAAATCGGCAACTTGCGGTCACATGCGAGTGATTGGAAAGGCGCGCAGCGGAAGGTGCGGCTCGGGACGAAGGTCTTGGTTGGCCTGGTAGGGGGGATGCTGTGATGTTTAATACGTTTACGCTTTTAGTAATAAACTACACCTCTCCCCAACCTCTCTTGTCGACAAAAGAAGAAAATATATGTATGTATAGACTAAGGCGTTGAAAACATAAGACAGTTAGTGGAACTGAACAGACAATGTGCGGGCTAAAACTGGATATTTAAACAATATTTCCACTTTCGCAGCGCCCAGTACTTCAATTGGAACTTGAAGTAACCGCAGAAAAACAAATGCTAAAACATCTAAACATATGAGCGCTGCTCTTAAAGTTCGGGAATCTACAGGCAATCGTAGTAGACACACGGGTCGATTAAAAGTGGCCTCTCGACATGAGACTTTTTCTGACGCTTTGAGTCATAGGAAAGAAGTCAGTCACAATTTGCCTTAGTTGGACAAGCTGGCTGGATTCGCTGCATGTTTATGCCAATATCGAGATGGGGCCCTCTGCGACCGGCCTGTTCGACGGGCGCAGTCTGCAGAAGGTTCACGTCTGAGTCGAACGTATTGGATGCAGAATTGTAATTTAACCCGGTTTGTAAACCGGTTTATAAACCGATGTTTATAAATCGGTTTTTAAACGGCTTGAACGAAACGGCCGGTTTTTAATCATTGCGGGGGCCGCTGGCAATCACTGCGCAGGCAATTTTTTTCGCCCTTTCCCCCACATAAAACCCACGCAGTTCAAAAAGTTGTTATCCCTTAATTGGTGATCGGTCAAGACCCTCTTTGATTCGCCCAAAGTAGATGTTACGTTTAGTCTCCCGTAGTCTTCGACTTGAGTTCGGCTAAGTTCGGCAGAGCTTGGCACCGACCCCACCTTGTCTATTTTGCGACATTCTGTCGTTTCCTACATACTATCGCCGACCGGGCTTCCGACCACCTTAGCACTGTCGGCCTCAAACCAATGTTTGGGAGATCATTCAGTACAATGTTTTGCACTATCGAACAGAGGCCTGCATGTTGGGAATGAGTGGAAACAGCTTCGCCCAATTTCCGTGATGTTTTGATGGTGCGACGAATATTTTCCGGCAAGATGCCGAAAACGGCACAAAACGGGGTAACCGACCACCCGCTCAAATCCTTCTAAGGTAGGGGACATACAAATACTGTAAAGATCACATGACCTGTCTATTTTGGGTCAAACCAGCCATAAAATGAGAATAAGGCTACTCTAGCTAAATCCCCTCCATGAATCTGTAGAATGACCCTATAAGATGCTCAGAATTTAATTATACTGTGAGAGCTCAAGAATTGAGTGAGGAGTTGCAGCTGCAAGGTATCCACCAGTCGTGGGAATCCTGCAGTGATGGCTGAACTGGACGATTCGCGAGAGGAACTCCGTTTGCTCTGAGCATTTTATTGCTCATATAAGTTTATGGGAACCTTTTATGGACCCTATTCTACGATTTCATGGAAGGAATGAGACCCAAACCCTTTACTGATTATACAGTAGATTTGTTTTCAGAATTTGCCCGTAAATGGCAATTGCACGTGACGTTTACAGTATTTGTATGTCCCCTACCTTATAAAGCCGGAACTTGTGGCCTCTGTGTAGCCCAAATGAGTCATGGGATATGAGGCATAACTTAACACGAATGAATAGTCAATCTAAACTACATATGTGGTAGGAGGATTTGAGTCCAGGGCTAATGTGGATGCGCGGGAAGGGTGTTGCGGCGAAACAACAGTCTCGCAATGGACTGGACGTACACGGCTATGCCGCCAGCCGTAGGAATTTGACGGGTTTGATGGCCGTCGGGATCCAACAGATTTTTCATTGGAATCCGTCAGAGGTGCAGATTATTGGATTCCAATGGGTTCACCAGAGAGAGGCTGGAGTCGAAAGACAGAATCTCAAGGCCTACACTGAGGAAGAAAAGTAGGGTCAGAAGATTAATTTTGAAGCAAAAGGATGGGCGACAAGAGGAATTGAACACACGACCACCAGAAGACATTCTAAACCGAGTACTGCATACATAACCACTCCGGCATAAACACTTTATAAGACGGGCCGATCTTAAGGTTAACTTAATAATTCAAAGATGTTACCTATTAGCAACTTACTAAATATCACTTGGCTTCGTTGCTCGTGATTAATACACCATACACAAATGTGCGGCTCTTTTAGAAGACTGGTAATTATTGAAAACAATGTGGACACTAAGCAATTTATACTCGGGGAAACAACCTACCGGGTACCATTGGTCAGCCTCAACGACATCTGGAACGCGCGAACCCGTCTAAGGGACCTCGAAGGGGGTGTGTGTTGGAGAATCAAGCCGAAGCTCATTTCAACAGGGGGTGGCAAATGGCCGAAGCACCAAAGTGGGAAAATGAATGAGAAGAACAGCAGTCCGTGAGGCGCGCAGGATGTCAGAGGCTGAGGATGTCGCGCGGAAGCCTCGCGCATCAAATGATGCGCGCTCATAGTCACGTGTATTTACCATTGGAATTTGAGAGGCAGACATCGCGTCGGTAGGTGGATCAGCAAAATCTGATCATTGAATCATTGGATTTCGCTAATCTGCACCTCTGACGGTGTCCAGTACTTCCCCCTTAGGAAACCAAGCAACAAACCGTTGGATTCCAACGGGCCATCAATCCTATCAAATTCCAACGGCTGCCGGGATAGCCGTGTACGGAGAGCTGGAAAAACGGTGCAGAAGTATTCCTAGGATGTATTTGAGCATACATGAAGACACAATCCCCCTTCTGCATATCAGGATATCCCGCAAAAAATCTGTATGTGCGCGCAACCGAAATGGGGAGGTATCCTAGTCTGTTAGTTACCACGCCCTGTTACCCGGTAGCCTGCGTTATTATATAAGCGTCTATTTTGGGAAGCCACGTGCAACCTCATATGGACGCGACTTGACGCGTCGGACGCGACATAGTGTTCTGAGGGCACAGTATTTGGGCTGGGACCAATACTCACATCGCAAGAAGTGGCCCCCAAATTTCAAACCCCCCAGTTTCACTCGAAAAGCCATAGACTGAAGAAATCACTATGTTCTCTGCCAAATTAGCCGAGGAACTCTTGGCAGACACAGTTCTATTATACTGCCGGATTTAAAGGTACTTCTATGCTTCCTTACATTGAATATCTCGAAAAAACATGCAAAATGGCCGAGGATGAGGTGAAGACGCGTGAAATAAATGGTTTGTTTGGTTGTGAATCTCCATCATTACATAATAACGCAGGCTACCGGGTAACAGGGCGCGGTAACCAACAGACTTTATCAAGCGAGGTACGAGCTAGAATTGATAAAGCGTCTGTCAAGAGAGACTAGAGGTATCCATGAGTAGGCTGCTATGAGCACAGAAAATAATGAATCCAAAGTAACAGACCCTATGAGAAGAAAGTTTCGTTATTCTTAGACAACTGAGCCCGGCCCCAGGTCTGTCACATCCGTGGGTCGTACAGTATCGGGGTGGCCGTATAGTGTCCCTTGACATCCGCTCGAAGTCCTGTCGAGAGTTGCAGGGAATGGCTGGGAATGGTTGCATGGCGAATGGCATCTCCATTTGTTACCCGGATCAAGGGGGTCAGAACAAGACCCAGAGCTCGCAAATCGGCCAAGAACTGGTGGAGAAATGGCCGTGGGCACCGCTCGGAGTTAAGAAACGGCTATTCCCACCCTTCGGCAGCGGATCAAACTTCCCGTAGTTTTTGATCACCGCATCAGTTTGTGTTGATATTGGGTACGGACCATCGTTCAAGGTCGTATTCCATCCCGGAAGTTCAAAGTCCACCAAATCTCAAGTCCCAGTCTTGATATAATGTAAGTGGTCGGTTTTCTAGTTTGGTCGGTTTCCCAGTCGGCTATAGTAGCTCTTATTCCTCACCACCATGCCTCGAGGAAATTGCCACCACATACCAGCAGAGCAGAAAATGCTCATTACTACTATGGCAAATTACATGACCCCTCGTGAAATTGCCACTGCAGCCCATATAAGCAAGCGGACGGTCTACCGCAAAGTTACCGAAATATGGTGCAGCACTGGCAAGCATGCCAGGATACTTACCTCTCGAACTAGGAAGGCCCCGTATTCTCACTCCCTTTGACATATCTGTATGTTTTCCTTGACAAAATCACTGTTCATATAAATTTTGGAGATGATGGGCGCGTTGGGAGATTCACTCGTTTGATCTATATTTGCAACATGCCGAACTCTGCCGAACTTAGCCGAACTCAAGTCGAAAACGAAGAGTGTCTGTCGTTTTCAAAATAGCTGTAAAAAGAGGAGTTGGGAAAAATAACTTGATTATATGTTACGTGGCCGTTTTTAGGGATTTATTGACTGATAATCCCGTGGCCGGAGCTGATGCCATCCAAAGCCAGTGTTGGCACTGACCAGGGTCAAATAGGGGTCAAGTGGTTTGACCCCTAGCTCCAGCCATCAACTGTGCGCCAATGACTCTCGAAACTCTTATGAATCATTTTGGGCTTACAAATGCTCGTGGGATATACCCTAAGTCAAGAGGTTCCTAGTCTCCTGCTTCCAGTTAAAATCACTTTGACCCGGTCAATGCCAACATTGTCCAAAGCCTGGTCAGGAGGTGTTTCGGCAAGCGCAGAGAAGGGGGGAAAGCTGCGAGGAAGATGGCATAGGACGAGGAAGCCGAAGAAGTCGAATTTTTAACATCTGGCAGTGTCGGTTTATAAACCGGTTTATAAACGCCCTGTTTACAAACCAGTATTCAATACACATTTTTAATTCACTGGGGAATTATTTACAGGGCCCTGATGCAGATATGAACTTTGATTCCAGGTGAGGCAGTGTTCAATGTCTCACGAGAGACCAAAAGCGCCATATTTACATCGATAATGAAGCGAAATGGAAAAGTACTTGCGTCGGCAAAGCGTCGGAGTGAGGTGGGGGCAGTGGCTGTGTTTCGGACCTCCGGTCCGATCCGATGCTACATCAGCAATCGCGTCTTTCCTTCTTCCACTTCTGCAATCGTCGGGCCCTCCGTATGCTCTGCTGCGTCGCTCGACGTGCCCTCTCGCCACGATTCTTGCCAACGCACTCCTTTACTGCGCTCATCCGCGTGTCGAGATGGCAGCCTCGACAACCCGTCTACTCTCGGTCGCGTGCATTCCAGCAGATGGCATCTCCGCCTGAGAAGAAGGACGGCAAGAAGGCGGCAGGCGAGACGGAGAATGTCACAGTGCAGGAACAACGGCGAACGGACTGGAGGATCATAAAAACGCTCGTAAAACATGTCTGGCCGAAGAACGACTGGAAAACCCGCGGAACGGTTTTATTCGGTTTTAGCTTGCTTATATCTTCCAAGGTGTGTCGAACAGGCTCAGAAAGGTCCCGTGATTCTAATTTTAGCAGCTGCTGAATGTCCAAGTTCCCTTGATCTTTAAAAATGTCATAGATTCTCTGAACATGGACATTGCATCGACCTCCACTGCATGGACTATCGCTGGGACCTTGGTTCTTGGATGTCGGTCCCAGTTCTCGGTGCCATATTTTTCGCCTGATGTTTCTTCTTCAGACGGCGCCGCACGGGTCGGTTCGGCCGTATTCGCCGAATTGCTGAATGCTGTGTTTGCCAATATTGGTCAAAGCGCGATAAGGAAGGTTGCGAAAGAGACTTTCGAGCATCTTCTCAGCCTGGATTTACGGTTCCATCTGTCAAGACAGACGGGTGGCTTAACCCGAGCCATAGACCGCGGAACCAAGTGAGGCTCTTGCCGTTTAGTGTGCGCTTGGGCTCATTGGCCAGAGGGATTACGTTTCTCTTGCAGGCCATTGTTTTCCGTATCGTGCCAACGGCATTAGAGATTTCTCTCGTATGCGGTATCTTGGTGCGCGGTTCTCTTTTCCTGCCCAAGGCATCGCTGAACTCGTCGCAGACGTACAAATTCGGTTGGGATTTTGCGGCGATAACGGCCATAACTTTGGCTGCATATACGTGGTTCACCATCCGAACAACTTCCTGGAGGTAAACTCCATTGATTATCGGCACCCAACTGGCTCTCAGTTCCTCGCAGAACCCGCTTCCGCCGAGAGGCGAATCACGCAGACAACAAGGCAGCATCTTCGGCAGTTGATTCATTAATCAACTTTGAGGCTGTCAAGGTGCGATTTTGTTCCTCACAGCACATTTCGTTTAATCATTCCACTCGCAGCATTTCAACAACGAGCAATACGAAGTCGCTCAGTATGATAAGCATCTTGAGGAATACGAAAAATCGTCGATAAAAATTACGACCTCCTTGGCCTTCCTAAATTCGGGGCAAGCCGTCATCTTCTCGAGCGCATTGACAATGGCCATGTTCCTGGCCGCACAAGGGGTAGTAAATGGTATGTCCATCCTCAAACCCGACGGACAACCCTACATGTCTGCCTAGGTACCATGACGGTGGGTGATCTGGTCATGGTAAACCAGCTCATATTCCAGCTCTCGTTGCCTTTGAATTTCCTTGGCACAATCTATCGTGAAATGCGACAAAATCTCCTCGACATGGAGGTTTTGTTCAAGATTCGTGAAGAAAACCCGCCTCCTCAGGTACGACCTATCCGCTGAATCTCTCTGTAGTGCCTTCATAGATATGCAGGATAAACCCGGCGCGCTTCCTCTTGCGTTGAAGAGCGGGTCCATACGCTTTGAAAACGTCAACTTCGGGTACCACCCGGATCGCCCGATATTCCGGGATCTGTCGTTTACGGTACCTGGTGGGAAGAAGGTCGCGATCGTAGGCCCGTCAGGTTGCGGCAAATCCACGGTCCTGCGCCTGCTCTACAGATTCTACGACCCGGAGGCGGGCAAAATATTCATCGACGAGCAGGACATCCACGAGGTGCAGCTGGAGAGCATCCGGCGGTCCATCGGGGTGGTGCCGCAGGACACGCCGCTGTTCCACTCGGACATCATGCACAACGTGCGGTATGGGCGGCTGGACGCGACCGACGAGGAGGTGCGCGCGGCGGCGGTCAAGGCGCACGTCCACGATACGGTCACGAGGCTTCCTGCGGGGTATGCAACCAAGGTCGGTGAGCGGGGGCTTATGATCAGCGGGGGCGAGAAGCAGAGGTTGGCTGTCGCCCGGGTGCTGCTTAAAGACCCGCCGATATTGTTCTTCGACGAGGCGGTATGTCGTCCCAGCCATTTCTAGTTCGGGTCTGACATTGATGATGACAGACATCTGCGCTCGACGCGCACACAGAGACGGAACTGATGCGTAATATTAACAATATCCTGACCGAAGAGGCTCGGACGAGCATTTTCATCGCCCACCGGTTGCGGACGGTTGTTGAGGCTGGTACGTTGATTATGGCGGCTGGTCGCATCGCAGTATTTTAACTTTGAACCGCCTCCCCCCACAGATTTGATCATCGTGTTAAAGGAAGGCCAGGTCGCCGAGCAAGGAACACACGAGGAATTAGTACGGAAGGGTGGGTTATATTACAGCATGTGGCAAGAGCAGGCGCTGGCCGAAGACGTTCCCTCCGTCGTCTAGAAGGCATGTGAGGCTTTATTTATCGCGCATAGACCTATCGCACAATTGTACCTTTCAAGAATGTAGCAAATCACTTTCCTCACTGACGCTCGAGTCCGCTGAGAGAATTCCAACTCAATGAATGGAGGAGACCAGATCCGGCTTGTCACCGGACGTCCTTTTCCGATGCTCAATCTTCTCACACTAATGGCCCAGATCGATAAGGATCTCTGACGATGGCCCCTCACGACGATTCACCTCGTCCCTTGGGTATATCTATAGTCGGCGCAGGCATTGGTGGACTTTGTGCCGCCGTATCATTGCGGCGCAGTGGGCACAATATTCGAGTATGTGGAAGGGACCTGTGTCTGTTTTTGGGCTGACCGAGGTTCCCACTAGATCTTCGAGGCGTCCCCCGATAAGACAGAAATCGGGGCGGGTGTCGGCTTTCAGCTCAATGCCCTCCGCATCTTGCGCCGCTTTGGATATTCAAGACGAAACCTAAAATGCACCGACTTCGATGGGGTGTGTACTTAAAAATTTGCGACGTTTCTCAGTATGTGACATGCCTCAACTTCAGGCGGTAATTTTCAACGCGACAGACGGAACGGCGATACCCTGTCCGTGGCTACTCCCCAGGTCGGAAGAAGAAGACCATGTATGTATTTAGAATTTACATGAATTCCAGATTGAGGTTGTTGAAATTTATTAGGATTTATTTTGCACTAGAAACGATATTCACAACGAACTCATGCGCCTTGCCCTTGGTGAAGGTGAAGGCCCCCCTGCACAGCTACACCTTAACAGCAAAGTAGCGGCTTGCGAGCCTGAAGCAGGGACAGTAACCTTGGGCAATGGAGAAATCATTCATGCGGACGTTGTTATTGGAGCCGACGGAATTCATGTATGCATTGATTCCTTTGAGTTTTGACGGAGTCTCACTGGACCAAGTCTGTCGTACGAAACCACATTCTAGGCTACGTTCAAAAGGCCATGCTCACAGGCTGGTCCTGCTTTCGTTTCCTCTTGAATGCGTCCAGTTTGAACGAAATTTCCGACCTCGACTGGTTCACGGAAGGTATACACGGCGCACGAAATGTGATAATGAGAGGAGGCCCATTGCGAATGCTTTTCATGTATCCGTGCCGTAGTGGGAGCGTCATCAATTTCGCGGGCTTTTTCAGCGATCCAGACCAAGACAAGCCTGGTCAGTGAGGTCCATTCACTTTCCGCCCGTGTAATTATCTCATAGCGATTTTAGATTGGGCGCCGACGGCTACCCGAGAGGAGATAATAGAGAAATTCCAAGGCTTTCACCCCAAGTTTCTGCGCATCTTGGACCTACCGGCCGAGAGCCCTATTGTCAAATGGCAGCTAAGAACTGTGCCCCTCCTGCCAACCTGGATTCGCGGCCGCGCGGCTCTTCTAGGGGATGCCACTCATGGCACGCTCCCGACTCTAGGTCAAGGCGGCGCCATGGCAATCGAGGAGGCAGGGGCGCTCGGATGCTTATTTCCCCTGGGGACGACTAGAGAAGAGGTGCCGGCTCGGCTTGTAGCATATCAAGCACTCAGGAAGGAGCGCGGGGAGTATGTGAACACAGAGTCCGTCGCGCAGGTAGCAGTTCCGGGAAAGCGCGGAGAATACATCCGGTGTGCGTGGTATACTGTCAGGGTCCCGGGCCGTCCTCTGACCATCATTGTTAGCCCGCGAGATGCAAGCCTCCCTAATCCAACACGACTCAATCAAGGCCGCTCAAGAGTATTATGCGGCCAATTTCGGTGTCAAAGTTTGACCTTCTCTTTCAATGTACATATATAAAACAACCTTAAACTGGAGGGAAGTTTTGTTTTTGTTATGATGCCGAGGCTTCAACTCGAAGTTGAACACGGCACCGCTTCTGTCTTAATCCGCTGTTCATAAATTGTCCGGCATCATGATCCAAAATGTAATTTCGTGTTGCGAAGCGCTATTCAAAACTCCAAGTACCCGCCTAACCAGAATTTTATCCAGTCAACCGTCAGCTCTCTACCGACGCTGTCGGGGCTCAAAGAGGCGGTTCCAATATTCATGCCGAGAAATGCCATCACATCGGCGATCATTCGGCGTATGTGCCGAGTAGTCGAATCCAAGAATACAAAAGTGAAGACAGTTGTAACAAGAAGGATAAAGTGAACCGACCAGCGATATCAACACCACTTTTCAATAATTGCGTAGGCAGACTGGTCGAAGTCGACGCTCACGAGGGATTGGAGTTTTCACCTTAGTCTCTTATAAACAGACGCTACAACAATATCCACTCGTACCTCGCGTGTTGTACCTTTGACTGTCCCTCCAAGCTATCAGGAATGCAGCAGGCCGGTCGCGACCAAAACGGAGAGCACTAATCAAGGTACCAGAAGCTAATACATATATATGTACACGTACATGACTCTATTCGCAGTTACGACAGCCAAAATCGATGTCCAGAAATCACACTCCGGTTGGACCAAAAGGATCAATACGCGCGCACCCAGGATTCGCCGATACCCCGTTAAACAGTATTCCCGTCAACAAATCTACGTTCTTCTTGAAAATGCCGGTCGTGTTCACGATCGTGCCGGGAATATTCGCGGCCTGGTCGTAGTACGCAAAACAGGCCTGCAAACGTGATATAATAATTTATCAGCGAGTGGAATATCTGAGGGTGCGGGCGCACTAACAAAGCTGCTGTTCCACGGCGGCGGTGGCGCGGGGTCCGCAACGTACACGCCCGCGTCATTGTGCCCGGGTACGATAGGGATGGCGGCTTGGAGCTGTGCGATGGTGGGCACGAGCACAGTGCTATTTATTGGAGTGGCGGAGCGGAACCAATTAGGCGGGAAGGTTTGGTTGCGAAAAAAGGAACCAATGATGGGTAACGTTGCTTGCTTCGTGGTGCCTGCGAAGGGTAGTGTTTTGTATCAAATATGCAGGACCGCGGCATACTGAACTACCATTTACGCACCGTTGGCAAAGATGCTGGGGGAGAAAGGGCATTAGTTTTGTATATATGGAGGCTAGATTAGGACGGACTGGAGGATTGTGGCAGCCCCAGCGAATGCGGTGTTAACGCGCCTTGCAGGTAATGCGAACTGCACTCATGAGTAGGTGAGGAGCGGAGGGTGGAGACGCCGATACGAGTTCGCCTACCATTGGGTTTGCCGCCTGGTCCATCGCGATGTTTTGTTGCTTCATCCCAATAAGCGTCGCAACATTGAAGACGGTATTGTTACCGTCCGGGCCGTTGTCGCCAAACTTTCCGAGCTGAAGCAAGTCCTGAAAAAGTATGTTGGTTGATCCGACGAAGGATTGAGAGGGAAGACATACCAGATCATACAACATATCTTGGAAGTGGACATTATCACCAATGAATGCGTCTGCTCGTGTCATTGAGGCATCCCCTAAAAAAAAAAGGAATGGGAGAATGATAACATGCTTAATAATCCTTCTCACCCTCAACACGACCGTGCTTGGCTAGTCCACCAGTCACCGGACCATCCAGTTGGAAAGGGAGCGGCGGAACGAGCGTGGAAACTCCGCCGATGGATATCTTGTCGGCGAACATATTTCCTCGAGTCAACTGAGGTCTGTGAAGATAGGTCTCCGCCTGTGTCTGCTGCGACGACGCACCATGTTTTGGGCGACCATACCCACGGCCATAGTCACGCCCAAATTGAAAGCCTTTGTAGAGGACGTTGAGCGCCGATGCCAAGGAAATGCAATAGTCACGAACCTCCATTACACCGAGTGTTATTTCCTCGAAGGAGGCGACACCGCTGCAGGTCAGTTAGTTGGTTCATGTTGCTGGCAGGAATGGCGGCCTAAAATCATCTTACTTCCGAGGAATATACCCGTGATTCGCAAGTGTGTTCATGGCAGCTACATGATTGATTGAATCGACATGATTTCGGTTGAAATGACATTGACACGAAACAAAATCACGAACGGCAGGCTGTCGAACGAGCAGTCAGCGCACTCCATCTATTTTGGGGGCGAAAAGAGCTCACGTCCACGCTGGTCGTTCGGACCTGGCGCAATGAATGGGTGGTCGGCATCTAGGAGTGATATAGATGAGATGTAGGCCCAACCAACAAATATTCTCACTTGCCCGGAATCCTTTTCGTACCGGTCTCTGTGGCCTGGGGAGGTACGACGATCAGAGTACCCGTCTGACCATCTTGGACCTCTGTGGTAGGGCTGGGATCATCTCGAGCAATCCATGGAACAGAGAGTGCAACTGGCAGAAATAGAAGTAGTACAGCAAGAGATCGCATTCTGAGTGGCGTTGAAATCGGGTGGCCATCGACATGAGCGGGTTCGTCGCGCTTTTAAAGGCAACACGGACCACGCCGGCATCTGTGCATTTCAAAGCCTGGGCACCTGCTCGAGGAATCTTCTCTGTCGGTTATCAGACTTTTGACATTTTGATTGTCGTGTTTCAGGTGTTCTTTGTCGTTTCTGCGTTGTTGAAAACACGACAACACCTGGACTGAAAATTCCCCGCCAAAGAAAAAAAAAAGCAAACCCACGGGGAATGCACCAAAAAGCTCAGTGCACGAGAAAAATATTCTGAGAGAGATGTTGTGAGAATTTTCGCGAATGTTGTCGGTGTTGTGAGTTGGGGTGTTTCCACGTGTTTTTTTTTGGCGTTTTTGGGCGTCGTTTTTGTACAACACCACAATGAGAATGTCAAAAGTCTGATGTTCCTGTTGGTGGGGTGGACAGAAGGTGGACCGGAGTAAATACGGCAACATCTCGAAGCTTCGAGGGGCTCAAAATAGATCCTCTTGCTCAATGTTCTACACTGAGTCCCATGAAGAATCGAGTTAAATGAGGCCCTAAAACAACTTGAACGCCGGTGGCCGGAAGATAGCAGATTGGGGGCAGGGCTAACCACATGGTAATTTGGCAAAGACAGTATGTCACACAACATGGCAGAGACAACCAAAAGACAACACAAGTACTTGAAGGGAGAGGAGGGTGCTAGCCTAGGCGGTCCTGAATCTCTGTGGCGGGGGTTGGAGTCATCAAAAATGGTGTTCGATGGAGCAGAGAGTGCCGCCGGCAGAAGTAGAAGCACCGCAGAAAACTCGAGATTTCATGCTGAGTGGCAAGCTAAGTGGCGTGAAATTGCGTGGTCAGTGACCTGAGAAAATCGCACTGTTGAGTGACAACACGGGAATCCGACGGGATCGGTAGTTTTTTTGAGGACTCTTGTCCCTGCCGCTGGTGCCGTGCCCAATAACGTCTCGAAGTCGAGACACTCGAAATAGCTCCGAGCTGGAGGCGTGAGCTTGACGCTCCGCCAGAAGTGTAGAATGATTTGGACACATGAGAATGTCTGAAGCCGTACAGCTGTCGGTTCGAGGAACAGCCTTGACACACTGACAAAAGACAATCCAAAACACGTGAACAATTAGAGGATCAAGACTCAGACTGGCACAGCGCCATGCCGCACAGCCACCTCCTTTCTAAAAGAAATTCTGAAAACTTCGCTTCAACAGCTTTACTCTAGTCTCCCGTGATCCTAGGTATAACAAGAAGGATAAAGTGAGTCGTTAATTTATCTCACGCCTTACATACTGTATCGGACTGCTTAGTTGGCCACCCTAGTTAGTTGGCCACTTGTGAAATAAAATATAAGACCCCACATCGCAAGTTACAGCAGCGCGGATCGCGGTCCGAGGGGTGTAACCATCATTTCGTAAGCATCAGCCGCCAGACGAGGACCGCAACGGCTCGTTCTCGACCAAATCTTCCTCAATTGACGTGTTGGAGTTATTGCCGAAAGAGGCAACCCGGCATCATGGCCGAGGTTCGAGTCATAACAAGAGTCAGCCAGAGTCAAGTAGAACACAGGAGAACACAGGAGATTATTATGGAACATTCTAGTAACATTGAACAGTTTAGTATATAAGTAGCTCAGTTTCCTATGTATTGCTCAAGCGTTTGCAGAGCTCAGCCAACCGCTAATTTATTATTGGATTCTCTCACCTAAACTTCGTCTGATTCCTGAAATAAACCCAACACGACGAACCCTGGGGCTCTTTCTGCTCCCCTGATGAAGGGCTTTGAACTACGATGCCACAAAGCAAGACTCCTTTCCGCTCATCCGTGCTAAGCACTGGCCAAGTTCTCGCTCTCACTTTGAGTGGCTTTGGATGTCCACCTCCGTATCGGAAGATCACACTGTGCCACCGCTCTGGGACTTGGCAGAGGCAGTATTGTTGACGAAAGCTTCCTTCTAGTATGGGGTTCAATATTCTACTCATCCTCCTCTCTTCTTACAGCGATGCAATACCCCCAAACCACCTGATTTTGGCATCCTGGATCTTCGGATTCTTTCTGAGAGGTCTTGGTGTTTAGAGACTAAGTTGACCATATGAGTACGTGCCAATACCTTACATTGGTCCACATCGAAGTTGTGTTGGTCTTACCGACACTGTATCCCGCACGCGGCACACAAAGATTTGAAGATGCTGATTTCCACCCTCCCCATTCCATCATTGTCAAAATCTTTTACCCATCCCATGGCATGTATGCAGCCTCTGACTTCATAAAAAACTGAATAGACCCTATCTTTATCGTTCTTGAGCAATACGGCCAGCAGATTCCATGTCCGCAAGCTATTTGGCCGGGTGGCCAACTAACCTGTATTTACCTTTTTTGATCGGCCACCGGGAAAATATTCAGTACACCCTACATACGCGGTGTAAAATCCCGGAAATTGCCTGGATCCATTCTTTGGATGTCTGCCTTCATTCTAACACCACAGGGACTGAAACTGCTCTATGGTGTCCTCGGGCCTGTGCGCTAATATCTTAGGTGGCCAACTAGCCAGTCACCAACAGCATGATACACCTACTCACACCAAAAATGGAGAAGTTTCGGGCCGCCCCGAAACGTTCCTGAAACTGGAAGGGCAATATGTGGTGGTGTTGTGATTGCCCGTCGTTAGCAAACAAGCCCCTGGTTCATCCATCTCATCGGCCACGACTCTCTCAAGTCGTGTCTCGCTTCCTTTCTCCTTATCCGATCCCATACTAATGCCCTCTGGGCACACCTGGATCCTCCGCTCATGTGTTATGTCAGTTGAGTCAGTGACTGGTTGTGAAAAGTATGGCAGTGGCTTTCCACCTCCGGGCACACCAACTTGACATGTGGCATTGACGAAATAAACAATGGAGATGTTCAACTAGTTACTATGTCTCGGTGTCTGGGTTTCACTTCCGGGCACACTGTGGCATTAAAGGAATGAAAAATTGTTCCACCTCCAGGACCAAGTGTGGGATTAAAGAGATGATAAATGGAGATGATTATGTCTCGGTCTCTGGGTTCCACCTCCGGGCCCACTGTGGCATTAAGGGAATCGAAAATCAGACTCTGGCATTCTTTTTTGTGCCACCATTGGACTGGCCTTAGAATAAATGAGAGATGGGATACGCCTAGGAGTGCCATTGTACGATGTGCAAAAGCCTCGAGGAGCAGAGTGGAAGGCAAGAAAGCATGTTCCAGACTACAGCCTCCCATCACAGTGAGTTGGCTTTTCCGCCTCCGGCCGCATGATACATTGGCAGTGGCAAAGAAGATTTTCAATACAAAGGAATGCGAGTGGAAGGGTAGATAGAAGGAGGGGACTAGGAATGAGACACGAAAGAGCACACATATAAGGTCTCTGAAGCCCAATATGTTACAAGAACAGCAGAGTAGATGAAGGAGACAGTGAGGTAAGGAGAAACATTATGAGTGAGACTCAAGCAAGGAGACTCCCAGAATTGTCACACCAGAAGCAAGGGTTGATGCATGTGAACACGATATGCATTTCAATCAACCATGCTGAGAAGTGTTAAGACTTGTGGTTGTGGCAGGGTGCACAGAGCTCCTGACATCATACTTTTAAAATGATAGGGCCAAGATAGGGCCGTCCAGCTCGTTCATGTAAATACAAATAAGGAGACACAGCATAGGGGCCCAAAAGGTTGCCGAGAGCTAACGTTTGGCGGGTGCAAGAATTAAAAATAATTGGGTGCAGCAGAATGGATGGTTACGGCAAAATGGCAAGATGCATGACACAGGACCAAACAAATCATGGGAAAAAATGGTGTTTATTGATTGTTTGATTGAAATTCATTTGGGTTACTGTATGTAGCTGGTAAGGCGAGGACAGCAGTACGGTAAGTGGTGTTGTACGGTAAATGTGGTGGGGTTGTATGGTGCCAAGTAAGAGAGAGAGAAAAGAGGGGAGTAAACATAAAGTGGGAAAATATTTGCATAGCGATTCAATTCGAGTGATAGGAGGGCACAGGTGGGGTTTGGGAAGATTCCGAGACGGTGGTTGGATGGTTTGTGGGGAGTATTAGGCAGTATAATGTAGGTAGAGAGAGAGAGGAAAAAGAGGAATGAGAACAGGAAACCAAAACTTCACAACTAAAGGTCCGAAGATGGGGTTCCAGGCAGGGGGCTAGGCCGTGCAAACCGTTCTGTGTCTTCAATGAATTTTGCCATGCTCAAGAGCAATTTGGGGTGGGTGAGAAGGGGGGAGAGATGGAGTGGTCCGAAGAATCCGAGGCCCCTGCACATGTTGTGGAGCGGTTGGCAAAATGGCTCCCAAATGGGACATTCCAGCAGATAGTGCGTGCGGGTCTCGAACAGAGCCCTGCAGGCCTCGCATGCTGGTGAATCAATTAGTCCCATCTTATGGCGATGGGCGTTGAGGAAGGAGAACCTGGTTCGGAGCTGGGTGATCGATGACGAGGCTTTACGGGGAAGAGTGGGAGATGAGTATAGGCGTATGGGGATGAGGGAGGGGGGGGCTTGTCAAGGTAGCGCAGATCTTCGCCAACTTTGGTTAGCCTCCAGTGTGTGTCCCAGGTGCAGAGAATCTGGAGTAGGATCTTGCGACAGACGGAAGTGAGTGAAACCAGGTTGTCAGGGTCCGGGTCCCGTTCTGATGCCTCCTTCGCCGCTTCTTCTGCCATTTCATTGCCCGCCATGCCGATATGAGCAGGAGTCCACAAGTTGAGGATGGTGAGATGGGGGCGAGTGTGGGCGCTTGCCGGATGAGGATGTCATAGCGGATAGCACGGGATTGGCCAGAACGGGTTTTGGTGGAGAGGATGCCCTGCAACATCGCTTGGGAGTCTGTGATGCACATGACACAGTGGTTCCCGTCATGGAGCGCCTTTGTGGTAGCGCACAGGAGGCCTTCCATCACGCCCTCACACACCTGTCTATTCCCGAGTGGCACATGTAGGCGTTCCATCTCCACCCTATATTCCATTCGCACTGCTGCTCCACCCACGCGCCTGTCAAGGAGAGAGCTGTCAGTAAACCAGGTCGAGGTACAGCAGTGCTCGTCGGTGAGAGCAAACCCCAGCACGTCGAGCACGTCCTCTTTAGGCAGGATGACCGTGGTGACCGGGAGCGGTGTGGTCCAAGGTGCAGCGTAAATCGGGACTATCGGCTCCATCCCCAGGGTAGAGTTGAAAGCCTGGGAGGGGGATTCCCTTGCACCCACGACACAAGGAATGCCCCATTGCCACAAGCACTGCCCACGAGCCGGGACGGTCAACGGCCACCTCGTCCCGGGGACTCGTTCCATGTAATGGGGGATGGAGGCAAGCTTTGGGGATTTGGGCGCGGACGCTACGGCATTGCGGAGGAGCAGGCTGAGGGTGTGGGAGGGTGGGAGTGTGAGGTAGAATGCCACGGTATTGAGGGCATCGCGTTCAATGCGGAGCTGGGCCAGCAGCAACACTGCTTCCTTCTCCAGGACAGCCAGCGCAGCCTTGTGGAAAGCCCCAGTGATGCATTGAGCCACCGACTTGTTGACTTTGTTGAGTGGGTTGAACGTGTCTGCAGGAAGGGGGAGGAAGGACGAGACACCGTAGTCAGCGCAGGGTAGGACTGTGGAGTGTGTAAGGTCATGAATGAGGAGCGACCGAAGGCCCCAGGAGTTATGCATTATTGCCATAGAGGCATTGAGCGCTCGTGCTGCTGACACGGAGCACGTTGTGATATGCTTCCTCCCGTTCAAACGCCTGTCCAGCCACAGACCTATCCACTTCACCTCTTCCGATGGTGAGATAACCTTCCTGTTGAACTTCACTGCGACTTGCAACAAATTGGTGTTGCCCACCGTGATGTGCAGCAGGTCAGTCTTCTCGCACTCGAACACCGCCCCATCCTCCACCTCCCATTCCTTCGTGATCCTGCCAGCCAGTTCCAGTTGATGCACATTCTCCAGGGGGCATCTGCTAGCTGTGGAGAAGTTGACATTGTCCATGAAGCCTTTGGACCAAGAGACCCCGATGTTGACTGTTGAGAGGTGGCAGAGGAGGCGGTTAATCAACAACAGGAATAAGATAACAGAAAGCGCTGAGCCCTGCGGCACTCCCTTTCCTGTAATGCAGAAGGTTGCCATCGGTCGTCCGTCAATAACAACAGTGACCAGATGGCCGTCAAGGAAAGCAAGGACCCAGGAGATGATAGGACGTGGGAAACCACGAAGCACCAGTTCTTCAGCCACCACACGGTGACTTATCCCATTAAAGGCACCCTTGAGGTCGAAAAACATTGTGGAGACAATGTTCCCCTTGTCAAGATGCGAACACGCTTGGTGGATGTAGGAGTCAGCCGCCTGTTGGGTATTCCGCCCAGGACGACCCCCAAACTGGTCTTTGTGAAGGAAACCCAGGGATTCGGCCTCAAAGGAAATCCTATTAGCCATTAGTCATTCAAGTGGTTTTGCCAGTGCCTCGGCGTGTTGCTCCATGGGGTGGTACGACTTCGGGCTGGTTTATCCTTCTTGCCGGCCTTGTATGTCGGGATGGTGTTCGACTGTTTGAGACGCGTGGGGTAGAGGCTGAGGTGGAAGGAAGCTTTGAAGGTGTGGCAGATCCATACGCACGCTGCACGTACCCCATCTGAATCCCGTGTGAATCCGGTGCCTTCCATGGCTCGCTCGACCGCACCACCTCATCCACCTCCTCGTCCGTAACACCCTCCATAGCCCTCTCCTCCATGATCCTTAAGCCCTCCATGACCCTCATGCGCTCTCTTGCCCTCATCTCCTCCGACCTAAGCCTCTCTTCCCGTGCTGCCAGATCCTTTCCTGCTTTGTCCCCGTCGATCGCCAAAACACTAGCTTTCATCCTATCATCCTGTAATCTGCCTTGGCTGTTTTCTAGTCTACTTGGTGCGTTGTTTTCATTTTTCATTTTATCATTGTTATTTGATTGAGTGTAAGACGGACAATTACTGATTCCAGACCTGGGAACCTCCGGATCCAGGAATTATACCTTTCTTATCCTCCATCTATCCCCATGTCTCTCGCATCGCCATAATTCACTTACCTCCGGTCTTTGTGCTCTGCAGTACTTATAGTACCTGTGAGCGCAGTGTAAACTCATCCGCGTCTCACACTGCGCTCACAGGTAAGCATCCATTCCTTACCTACTCACTCCGTGTCTCACACTGCACTCGCAGTTCTCCTAGATCCTTTGTCATCCTATACAATATTTTGACCCCACCCACCATCCCTATTTTGTTTTATTCTATTCTACATATTTACTCTTTACATACATGTCCCTCGTAGCTGGCTTGAGTCTGATCCACGATCAGCTCGAGAGTTTTAAGACCCAGTATACATTTGTCCCAAACACTTGTGCCTCTCTCTCCCTTTTCTTTTCCAGTTTTGCACTGAAGGCTAATATAGTTTCAGGCGCCAAAGTCACGTGACTTGCCATATATGGGAATTCACATGACCATGCTCCTGAAGCTAATAGGTTCAGGAACATTTCGGGGCGGCCAGAAACCTCTCAATTTCCCGTGTGACTCCAGGTCTAAGAGTGGAGCTGAACAATGAATGAACAACAACACCCTGAGTGCTCGGAATAGATGTGGTGTGTGAGGTGGGTCTAACACGTTCCAATACTGATCAGGTATGTGAGGGGCTCTGGGGATACAGGTGGCAACGACAGAGGACTGATGCGGAAGGTATCTGGGATGTGGGCTATGCAGCTTCAACACAAACGGTGTGCAATGGCAACTCGGTCTTCAGCGCTAACTCGGTGCGACAGTGGCTTCAGCACAACAGTGTGTGTGACGTGGACTTCAGCACTCGGCATGCACAACAGGGGACTTCAGCACTTGGCATGCACAGTGGACTTCAGCACTCGGTGTGCGACAGGGGCTTCAACACGAATGTGTGATGGACTGGGACGATGGAGGACAGAGGTGATATGCTTATAGCAATGTGCAGGGAAGGAAAAATGTGATCTATTTCAGGGGTGCAATGAACTGGAGTACATGGTAAACTACAAGGGCTTTTATAGTAAATGAGTAGGCTCAAAGGAGATACGTAAACTGTGCAGAACGGGCTGAGTAAGGCAGGGTCGGGTAAATACCTGAGGCTTTGTAAGGTGTTCAAGTCAGTGCTCCATGCTTGGTGCTCGGTAGTGCTCAGTACTTTCTCGGTGCTGCGAGCTCGGTATCTGAAAGGGGAATTGATGAACCGTGGGAACTCAGTGCTTATTCGGGCTCAGTGTTGCGGATTCTGGGTGCAGAGGGAGCTGCTGTGCATCAATATCCTTATAGCTTTGGCAAATTTGACAAGCCACCCGTAGGAAAATGCAACAGTCTCTCACACACAATGGCTTCAACACTGACACTCGTACCTCGCAAATGCTCTCCAAACTGGTTGCATTCCATAAGAAGACTGGTCACGACTTCATCCGAGGGTAGATCATTTAAAAACTTGATCATGGCAGCCTTCGCGTTTTAAGGCTACCTGCTACCTACCTACCTTCCGCGTGCGTGGCACTCCGTGTCTCTGGGATGGGGACAAAGTCGGGGGACGCGGTGAGGATCCAGGCGAGCACGATCTGGGTGGGGGTCGCATCGTACTTTGCGACCAACCTGAAACTTGTCGACGGAAGTTTGCCTCCGCAAAGCGAGGCATAAACAGCCGAATGTCGGTAGGCTCGAAATCTGTGCGTGATTTGTACTTGGGGCTAAAAAATCAACATTGATGTTGAACACCAGCGAGACGAAGTGTTTACTGGCCAGAGATCATTTCTATGGGAACTCGTGGGCTAGATTATCAAAAGGACGTGATATAAAACTCTCCGCGCCCAAGAGGGGAGTACGGTACGACAGTAACCCCGAGTTCACGGACCTGGGCAGCGAACCCGAAGGTCTCGGCCTCCAGCTCAAATGGGTTAAACTCAACCTGCACCGCGATCACCTTTTCTCCCACGCCGGGGACGGCCTTTGCACGCCGCAACATGTTGATTCCGCAATCACTGACACTATGTGTCGTAATGCCTACTTGCCAACCGGAGGCCACATTTCCGAGCGCCCCTTCTCTTCCATTCCAGAGCCCTGCTCGCCCGATATCCCCGACAGAATGCGATATTCTAGCGCTGGATACAATTGCTGCTGGCCAGACAGATGAAGAGGCAACAGCAGCTCTCTACAGTTGCGTGAGGAGACCTACTGGGAACCGCACTGTCGTCCATATTGCTAGCGTATGCAAACACGCAGGACGCAATGATGCTCGTGCTGCCTTTGGATTATATTGGGGCTGTAATAGTCGTCACAATATTGGATGGAGGATCCCTGGTCGACAGAACACACAGCCGGGGTATTTCGATTGGTATCCTCTGCACTCTCGAATCTACTCCTCCCACTCAGCAGCTCTGCATCCTCACGACATCAAGATATGCTATTCGTGCTATATGCTATCGAGCAGGCGTCAGCTATACGGAAGGCTGGGGCTGCGCAAACGGAGATCTACTGGAAAACATTGTGTCAATCATTCAGCGGCGTCGAGAGCAAATCTGCTTCTCTTGGGTCGAGAAACCTGATTCTAACCCGGCTCACCTGGATGCTAAAAAATTGGCACTCACTGCCACGACCGCTACAAACCCAGCATATGCTCTACCAGAACGACACACTTCCAATTCCAATTCCACTGTAGCCTCGGCTTCGTTTACTGATGCGAAAGTTATTACGACGCTACCAGCTGAAGATGTGCCCAAACCAAAGGCCAAAATAGAAGTTACTGCCGAACAGCTAGCGATTGGGGATAAACCAAACTCCCATCGGAGTCGGGTTAAGTGCGTATTCTCAAAGAACATCGAGAATTTAAATACCGATATCTCCACACAGAGTCAGAAAAATCCAGACACATAATCTTACCAGGCTGCTAAACGCCGAGACCGTTCGGGAATGGTGGCAGATTATCCGAAGCTTTACCGACCCCAAAGCGAGGGACGCTCAGGTCACGGCAGAGCAGCTTCGTGATGTCTTCCGAGTCCGCTTAAACCCACCCGCTGTCATGCCCGACCATTTTGATGCGGACCTCAAGCGGCTTCGGGATTTAATGTCTGGCTCAATTCCCCCTCGCACGTTGGATTACACCCAGCAGCAATTCTTCTCCCGTCCATTCGAAATCTCCGACATCGAGAGGATGAAACGCAAACTGCGCGACTGCAGCAGCAAAGTGCGCACGGCATTGACCATGTGTCATACCAAAAAATTGCGTCCATCCCGAACGAAGCCCTAGTAAAATTGTTCAACTACTGCATTTCGAATAATTCTGCTCCTCAGGACTGGTTCACAACAATCCTTGTTGGGATCTTGAAAATGGGGAAGCCGAGCGAGGATCCTGACAGCTATCGCCTTGTCAGCCTCGAATGCTGCCTGCTCAAATGTCTGACTCTGCTTATCGATATGTGCATCCGGGAATGGGCGGAAGCTTATAATATTCTGCCCGATTCTTAAAACGGCTTTTGCGAGAAATATCGGATGCCCAATAACAGCTTCATTTTGAGGTGCGCTATCGACCGTGCCCAGGCCGAAGGCAATACCCTCTATGTCGTGTTCGTTGATTTGACCAATGCCTTTCCTTCCACCGACCTACTATCTTTATGGACGAAACTGTTCTCAGCTGGTGTCTCGGGCCCGTTATTCGACTGGCTCCGAATGCTATATGCACGGATGTCTTATGTCGTTCGACAGGGCTCCGATCTCACGGATGCTTTCAAATCCTTAATTGTTGTTCTTACCGGTGACACGGCCTCGCCAGTCCTGTGGAATATTTATTTCGCAGATCTGGCGGACGTTTTTGAACCGGACGCCGATGATATATCCTTGAACGGTCGTCCCATATTGCACCTCGAGCAGGCAGATGATGTGGCACTCTTCTCCACCACGGCAGCCGGTCTGCAGTGGAAGCTGGATCGTTTCTTCAGATGGTACCAAATCAACTTCATGGTCATTAGCGCGACAAAAACGGAGTAAATAATATTCGGCGAGCTGCCTACCCCAATTCCGCAGATGCTTGTCAGAACCAAAGCTATCAAGCTTGTCGAAAAGTATAAATTCGTGGGGCTGATCTTCACGTCGGTGGAACGCGATATCTTCGCATCCCATTATGCCAAGAAAGCGTCTAAAGGAAAAGTGGTGGCGAATACGACATTCACGGCTAAAACAATAATTGGTTGTCTGCCTCCCGCAGAAGGTATTCAACTCTACATGGCCTGAATTGACCCGCATCTTACTTTCGGATGCGAGGTCTGCCTTGATGTCGTGATTGGACATCTCAAGGAACTCACAGACGTCCAGCATGAGTTTCTTCGTCGGCTTCTGGGTGTCCACTGCCAATCCATTCTTTCTGTCCTTTTCACGGAAACTGGTGTCATGCCTTTGTGTTATCGCCGCCCTATTCTGGCATTAGGCTACCTCATTTACCTCATCACGCTGCCCCCAAACCACCTTGCAAATACTGCCTACATGGACTCCTTGCTACTCGCCAGCACGGGATACCCGTGCTGGATATCCGACTTGCGCTTCGTCCTCCTTTCACTGCCCGTCCCAGTCCAGCTCCCTATCGGTCACATTGCTATGGAGACTGTCGACGAGATCCGTAACGCGGTCAAGGCGGCCTGTGATAAATGGCTTGGTGATCTAACACTGCAATACTCCTCGCGTATCCCTCTGATCCAAGGCCGTTTGGAGCGTGATGATAATGGCAACTTCGTTCAAATGCCTGTCAAACTACGCCAATATCTTCGTGTTCCAGTACCCGCACACCGCAAGGCACTCACTCGCCTCTACCTATCAGCACATAGGCTCGGAATTGAGCTATTGCGCTATGGAGAGTGCTATCGGAGGCGTACACCACAGGAGTGGAGGCTCTGTCGTTTCTGCCGTTCCACGGTTGAGAGCGAGAGCCATGCATTGTTAGGATGCATGGCGGAGCCGTCCCTCATCACGCTGCGACGGGAATTTCTGGTTGATGTGTATCAGCTTATGCCAGACTACCCCCGGGTATGGAACTCCATGGACGTGTTCTTACTCACCCTTGCACAATGCCGGAATTTTGACATCACCCAGCGCTTGGCGAAGTATTCATTTGACATATTTGCAGTGTACGCAACTTGCAAGGTTTTCAAACCTGCCGAATATTTATATGACACTTTGGAATGATATCTGGTTCCCTTCATACTTGATTTTGGATGACACCCGACCCTGGGGACTTTTTCCATACCCGAAATCCCAACCGGTATTTTTAGCTTTTTCATACTTGATGTTGCGGCGGGCATGGTGGGTTACTCAGGTAATCCAGTGGCTGAAGAATGAGAGTATCTGTAGCATACATTGTGACGCCATGTATGTAGTACGGACCCCGGCTGTTTCTTAACGGGACCGTGCCGGAATATACCTACCTACCTACCTACCTGAGTCCGACGTATCTGATCTTCCCGGCCTCGATGAACGGCCGCAGCGTCTCCAGCACCACTAGTGGATGGGAAATGTAAGCTGAATACAAGTGCAGCCCCATGCATTTCATACCTTCGACCGGCGTGTCAGGATCGACCCTATGCTGGAAATAGAGGTCGATGTAGCTTTTGGTCCGACTCGCTTGTTCCGCCCCCTCTGCGTTAGGGTCCAACAAGGAAAGAGAGCTGACAATGCGCTGCTTGACGTGGCTCGGCTGGCTATCCGGCTGGTAAATATTCTCCGCATTCTCCGTGAAGTCTTCCCTCCAAACTTGGTGGACAAGGAAATTTCCGACCGCCGGCCGGTCATCTTGAACCACTTTCCGATCATCGCCTCACCTGCCAAGTTTATGAGAAAAAGCCAAGTCAATGGCGGCACGGAAACGTACTGTGTCCGTAGGCATCCGCGGTGTCCCAAAATGTGATGCCGCTGTTTGCAGCGCCAGTCAAAATCTCCAGCACACACCCCTCATCGGCGCTACCATAAAACAGGCCACCCAAGCATATGGGAGTGGAGATGAAACAAATAGTAGGCTGTCTGGATTCTTGGAATTTACCCATTGCTCCGAGGCCCATTGCGCTGACGGTTGGTCCATTACGCGAGTGGGGTACGTGGAGGGCATGATAGTTGAGACGAGACGATTTCACGAGGGGGACCCAATACATATCTATATAAGAAAAGACGTGGTTTGTCTAGACAAAAGTGGTGCCTGTGGGAAGGGACAATGTCATCTACTCCACAGTTCCACAGATAATTGTAGAGATGTTGAATTTTACGCGATTGCTCCACTCCACTGTTAGATTCCCATTTATAAAATGTTGAAATGTTGAAAGCATGCTACGTCAACCTCCAACTGTGAGTACACCTTGCTAGGTATGGTGGAAGAATGAATTGAATATTCAACTATCATCTGCCCACCAATGCTGACAATGAGGGCGCAATTTTTATTACAAATGCAGGCATTGATGTCTCGCCTCACAGAAGGCGATGGTTTCCAGACGAAATGAATTTCTTGGTTGAATTGTGGCCATAGGCATTTATGATGAGGATCTTTGCTCAGAGGAAAGGCAAAAAAAATCAGTTCAGAAAACAAATTTGAGCACAAACAAAATCCGCCCACATTTGCACCAGGGTTGATACTGTACAGCACAATAATAAAAAATAGAATAGAGCTTATTAACAACTTGCGAAATTGATTTTCGTCAAGAATTTGAGGCCCCACTTGGTTGAAATGGGCTCCACAAAACGCGTCATCACCGGGTAAAACGGCGGGAAGCCGAAATCTCAGTTAGCTCCACAATCGAAACAAGGCAAAACTTAATACAGAAAAGTTGACTTTTCGCAAGTTGCTAATAAGCTCTAATGTTATATGGGCTATTTGGGCAAGTGGATTACATTTAATGAAATTCAGGTGGTCAACGGCGTTGTCTGGAAAATTAAACTGTCCATGAGCAGTGTCTTCGAGGAACGAGTTTACTGGAATTAAATATGAGTTCACACCGCGGGTAACTGCTATCTATATTACAATCGAACCTCGAGTCAAACTTGATCCGAGTCAACCCGAGCTCCGAGAGCTGCCACATGATGTCACTTACTCCAACGCTCCACTGAAAACCCTCAAGATGTTCAAATCTGTTCAAATCTTCACTCAACTGTTAGATTGCTATTTTTGAACTGTACAGATGTTGAAAACTTGGTTCTTGAAGCGCTATTACCTCCAAAAGATCATATTAACACATTTCGAGTTCTCTGGCAGTCCAACCAATTGTAAATAACTTCTAACCACTGAGATGAAGGGAGGGGATAAAACTTCCAAAAAGAGCTGGGGAACTGAGGTAAGGACCGTTCAAGTCAAGTTGAACCGGCACAGTCTTTTCTAACTGGATTGTTCTATGGGTGGCAGCATAGCATGGAAAAATGACAGAGGTAGATCAAGGTACGATGAGATAACAGGCAATACTGTGATTCATTGAAAAAACACCTATTGGGTTAAAAGAGTATCAGAATAATTGTCACGGGCCACCAGGCCGCGATGAGTCGACCAGTCATTTTCAGGCAGCAAAAAATGTTATCGGATTTTACTATTCTCACCGTAGCGAAGCACGGGTAACTGCTAGTGTAAGTTATTCGCCGATCAAATGACGGTCCAATGAGGGTCTCGTACAATGACGACGAATCCATCCCCGCAGACCGCCGAGCCTATTTCCAGATTTATGCCGCAAAAAAATTGCCACCCTGAATCCGGAGCCTCAAAATTAAATTGACTCAAATGGTTTACATGGAAAACTTGAACAGGTAACGTGACCCTTGGTTCAAATTTGTTTGATCGCTTTCTGCGCTTAACGGTTCAGCGGCCTGCTAAAGGAGGACATGGAGAGATTTTTGGAAAGATATATGTACATCATATAGGCGATGAAGGGATAAGACATCGGCAGGCAGCCGCTCAAAAATAAAACAGTGAAAATGTCGACCGGAAAACCGGGAATCGTGGCAGAATAACAAGCATTGATCTACATGAGTGTTCAGTACTCAGTGGCACAGTATTCTACGCAAATGCTGGATAGTCTGGGTCTACGGAAATGCGCCGCTTCCGAGAAGCAGCCGGAGCAGAAGCGCCGGCACGGGACGCTCATCGCGACCGCGTAGGTCGAATGCTCTTCAACAAAGCCACACCAAGTCTATTAGTATCAAGTACCAAGCCAGAGCGGCGCACGAATTCGGTTCAGCTTATAGAAGGAATGAGAACCGAGAATGGACGAATGCGGGCGAGACCACTCACCAAGGTTGTCACGAGTTAAAAACATTCAGTGAATAGCAATTGTCTGGCAAGCGCGTCAGTCAGAGTCGCCGCTTTCCGAATCGCTGGCGTCGAACGAGAGGGTAAGCGACACGGATCTGGGGCGCGGAGGGGAGCAGGGGGACTGGACGCCTTTCTTGTTCGCGGAGGAAGCAAGGCGCGTGGAGTGGCGCGTTGGCGTTAAGCGGCGGCGCGCCGGCTTCGGGGTTTTCTTCGGCGTGATGGGCGCGGAGGTCGTGGCAGCGGGGCTGACGGTCGCGGGGATCGCGGAAGGCGCCGGCTGGGTGCGGACGGGTACGACGCACGGCACGCCGTCCGCCGTGATGCAGGTGCCCTTTTGCTCGTGGTATCTCAAACCGTTCAGAGTGAGATATGCCTAGAGAAGATCAATCGCAATTGGCGGTGGAATGGGACTCGTACGCTCACCTTGATGCATCCGGGAACCTGGGCGGCGGACGAATAAGTATAATATAAATAGCGCGTACCGTATGTATTCTTACCGGACACACGAAGCCCTTTTTTTTCCCATCCATGTACACGGCCGGTTTGACGCGGACGGGAGAGACCAGGGTGCTGTCGGAGTCTTGAACAACCTCCGCCGCGGCCTGTTCTGAATCGAGCATCGCGTCTGCGTCCGGCGTCTTCGCGAGCTCATCGTTGCTTAGCACGGCGTCGGGTCCGTCGGCGACCTCCACAGCCGTCTTTCCACCACCGAGCGCTTCCCCTTCTTCGCATACGTTCACATCACCATTTGTCTCGACCTCCATCGCGCTGTCAGCAGCGGTAGAACACCCAGAAACGGCCTCCGCCGCCGCGATAATCACTGTCGGCGGTGCAGGATCCGCGCTCACGGGCGCACCCGCCCTGCCCTTGCGGAACGGAGGGGGTCGGAAGAAGCGCCGTCTGAGTGCAGCGAGGAACGCAGACGCGGCTGGGGTGCTCGGGCTGGCGTTTGAGCTGCAGTGACGCTTTGCGGGTGGTTCGTCCTCAGCCGCGGGGCGAGGCCGTCCGGATTCTGCGGCGGCGGGTTCAGATTCCAGAACAGGCGGCGGCGATGCAGAGAGTGGGGTAGATGCGGGAGGAGCTGGCATCGGGCGTGGTAAAGGTTCGGCAGGCAAGCAGGCAACGCAAGGCGGAGGGATGTCCACGTCGATTGCTTCGACATTGGCCGGAATCGCGTGTGCGTTCGGGCGAAGCGGCGTGGGAGCATGAAATATGGGCGCGGTAGGCGCCGGTGGTGGATAGTAACCGTAGAAAGAGGCTGGCGACGATATGCTCCAGGACACTGCGCTCTCCTTCGGCTGGTCCATCCGCAGGGTCGAAGGAATCGAGACCGGGTTGTAGAGATTATCGCGGGTGTATGCGGAGCGCATGTTGTTGAAGTGTTTAGCAGAGGATGAAGTAGACGATGTAGACGAAGATTCGGAAGCGGTAGGGGAAACGAGAGGGAGGGGTTGATGTGCGAATAGAGTCTTGGCTTTTTGCAGGTGAAGCGGCGGTCGCGGCGGGGGAGAAGGCCACATGGGCTGCAAGAACTCCGAGAACGCGGCATAAGTGTGTGGATGGGACGTAGGAGATGATCCCGTGCATGGCATAGAAAATGGAAGAGCGTAGATATTCCTGTTTTGGTGGCACGTTCCGAGATGGTCGAAGAGCGCGTGCAGGTCGGACAGCTTCATATTACAGCACTTGAAATTGGAACACTAGGGAAAAAATCAGCCAACGGGCACGCGAGAGAAAGTTGGACAATGCAACGCACAAATTCGCGCTCCATCTGGACGTCCATTGAGACTGGGATCTAGACTGGGTTCAAGCCGCAGAGTCGATTGGGATGGGGGTTGACGAGAAGAACACTGGAATATGATGGTTGGCATATATAACATGCTGGAAGCGAGAAGGAGGTGTGAAGAGCGTGGAAAATGTGCCAGGTGAAAGGGATCGCTGCCAGCAATTTATATTTTGGGTTTGACACAAAGTGAACTCCAGTAGACAGCCCATCAACATCGAATCGCCGACTCCGCACTTTCTCATCCAATTAGGCAAGACAAAGTGCGGGAAAGGCTCCGGATAGAACCCGGAGAAAGGGATTCTTGTGAAGGTGTGAAGTTGTGTGAAGGGAGAGAGGTGCACTGTCTGCGAAACCGGTCCGAAAGAGAACCCAGTCGAAGATTGGAAACCCCAGCGTAAAAAAACTTATTGCATATCCTGAATCCGACGAGAAAAGGATCTACTCCAGCTCGTAAGCCTTGTACTGCTTGGTGCAGACCGAATGCGTGGCGACAGAAAGTGAAAAAATGGCCGAGGGCCCGATCCATTTCGCTTGAAGCGCCTTCGGTCTCCAGGGGAAGTGACAGATCAGGACGCGAGAAGAACCTGGCAGCTTCCCGAACGGGTGAGCCGAACAAGAAAATACCGCCTGTTATCGTCATGCACCGCAACCTGTTCAGGCGTCTTCATACTTCAAATTATGGATATCATTCATTTCAATCTTGGCTACTGTCAGTAGAAATGGGCGCGCCGTGGGTGTCAGCATTTTATAGCCCAAAACGTAATAAAAAAGACGGATACTTTCAGGTAGTGACCCAATCCGCACAAATTGAACCAATACAGTCATTCCGTGGTCCTTGCACCACATTTTAAAATTTTCACATTCTTCAGCTTAAATGGGGAGTTTTCGATGAAACCAAATATACAGATAGACAATACAGCTATGTAGAGCTTGGTACTGCAAAAAAATTCAAGAGAAACAACCGGTTTCAAAACATTTTGGGGCCAATCATGTGGGGCACATTTTTGTACATCACTGGTCCTTGCACATCTGCACAAAACCAGCTGGAAATTCATGTTCTAAGCAAAACCTGGCACACATTTTGAACATATAACACTCCTGGTCCCTCATATGTTGTTGTGTGCATCCAGATTGTCCATACCTCTTCCTCTCACTCAAATCTCAACTTCAACCAATGGAGTGGTATACTGTATTGTGTCCACCACTTCCTGTGTTCTTTTTTTTATCTTCTTTTCATGGGAACTCCTCCTAGACCTCACACTACATTTTCATCTCACTTACAAGATATTTGGCTTTGTTTGCACCTCACGTGAACATGATTCATGATGGATTTCTTCCTCCTCGATGTCCTGACCACCCACTGGCCTCAGATTTTTTATGTATGAAAGATATCATTCAGAATTATGAGATGAAATCTTCAACCTATCTTTGGAGATCTGTTTTAGCATGAAATTCCATGAATAATGCAACTTTGGGCTGTGTTGCCATAATTGCACAGCCACCAGATACCCCACAGCCTTGAGAAAAATGGAGAATGTGAAGGGAACACATATGAAGGGATCCAGTGAAAATACTGGACCAAAAAAACCCTTCTCAGGCTCAGAAAAAAATAATGTGCAAGTACCAATGATTGTGCAAGGACCGTGGATTGACTGTAGTTGCATGCAGAATTTGAACTGTAGAGTCCGATTCCGAGTCGAACACTGGCAGTGTACGCCGCTTGAAATACGCAGTCAGATGCACGGTCTTGAATGAGCTTGATTTTGCGCCCAAGTCTTAGGGAACTTGCACTGTCGGGTCAACCGGGAATTAAGAAGTGCAAATAGGCGCCCGACAATAGGGTGGTGGAGAAGAAAAAAAAATGCCGAAACATCTTCCAAATAAGGTAATGCTTACACGTAGTCACTTTTTTCTTCTCCACGATCATGTCGCGCAACACAAGTGAGTTATCGTATATATCTTCTTCGCAGTCCTTTTTAAAACTCTTTCCTAGAAGCCTACTCATTTGAATCGCCTGTTCGGCACCTGCTACACACAAACCTCATTCCGACACCAGAAGAATGTGCTTGGATATCCGGCCACGGCCTCGTGGAGCCACAGAGGGAACTCGTCCGGCTTGACAAAGAAATCCGCCGGATCCAGAATCGGCTCGATAAATTAAACGGCCAACGCGAGGAGCTCGCAGGGGACATTGATGCCCACCTCGCATTGTTGTCGCCAACGCGGCGCCTCCCGGCGGATGTTCTGCGCGAAATCTTCGTATCATCCCTGCCTTCTACGCACAACGCCATCATATCGAGCCGAGAATCGCCCCTCCTACTGTGCCACATTTGCAGTGGTTGGCGTAACACTGCTCTCACACCGGGGGCAAAAGCCAGCGCATGCGGAAACGACATGCGTCAAGCGCATGTCGTCCGCACTTGGTCGCGTCCTCGGATCAGTGATTGACAAAGGTGTCAATCACCTCTTTGGCACCTTTGTTTTTCCTTTGAATTTGCCCTGAAAAACAAAGGTTCCAAAACAGTGATTGACACCTTTGTCAATCACTGATCCGAGGACGAGACCAAGTGCGGACGACATGCGCTTGACGCATGTCGTTTCCGCATGCGCTGGCTTTTGCCCCCAGTGTCAGCACACCCCGACTCTGGACATCCCTTCATGTTGTTATCCCCGACGAATCCCGCTTCCAAAATATCTACAATTTGGTAAAACGATGGATTTCCCGGTCCGGAATACTCCCCTTATCTCTCTCCGTTGGAGTTTCCTTGTCCACAATGGATTATTCAGAGGGCGTCATCACCCTCCCTTTATTGGGTCTCCTTGGCGCGGTATCCAACCGCTGGCAGCAAATCGAATTCACAACACCCCAACACTACCGGACAGACTGGTTTTCTCGGCCACTTTCGACTTTGTCTCCCGCCGATGTTCCCAAATTAACCAATGTTAAATTCGGGTCACAAAATCCCACACTGTTACGGTCTCCCTTCTTGGCTGCATCCACCATCTCTCGCATCTCTATTTCATATATTCCTCAGGATGTAGAAACCATTTCGATTTCCTGGCATTTGCTCACGCGGTTGGACTTGGGATCGGCGGACCAAGACGATCTGTGGGCGGGTCAGAGAACTCTCCTGATCCTCGGCCGTTGCGCCAATCTAGAAGTTTGCAGCCTTGTAATCACGCGCTGCGATCCCTCCCTGATCACCGACGACACCGTCGCCCTCCCTCATCTTACCTCGCTCTCCATCATCTGTCACGATCACATAGTGGGTGGGCTCATCGCGCAGCGCCTGGTCCTCCCGGAGTTGACATCTCTCAAAGTCTCCGAGCCCTTCGGAGCGATGCTCTTCAGGATATTCTTTCCCGCGCTTAAACTGCGGGCTCTCGCCATCGATGGGTTGTTCATGAACTTCAGCCTCATGATGGGGATGTACACCCCCTTACCTCGCTCTCTGGAGATTCTCGACATCGCTTCCACAGCTCATGAATATGAGGGGAACGCCGTATTCGACATCGATGACATGTATCTCCAGACCCTCATCACAGACCACTTCCCTAGACTGAAAACTCTCAAACTCTACGGGTGCTCTGAGATAACCGACGCAGGGTTACTCTCGTATATCACCACCCACGCGCATAGCGGAAACCCCCTTCAGTCTGTCAACATCGCTTTCTTGCGACCAATGCAGCAGGACATCCTCCCCGACCTCGCCGATCTCATTTCTGCGGGACTCCGCATATCACTGAGATATAACCTCGAAAGATGGGAGAACGATTCGCCACCGTACCGCCCTTGGGAGGGCACAGATCTTGGCGACTGAAGACGAACCAACATACATATGGTCTTCCATGCACCCTTATTAATTGCACCACCCTGATATTTCGTTAATGTCTAGTTCCAACTTCCTTTTACCCAGCCGCAGAATCTTACTTCCGAAATATTTCTTAACCTGTTGACCGTGTCGCGCCATATGCTCTCATTTGGCCGAATCGCTTCTGTTCAGCATGACGTACGTTAAAGGCTAACCTAGAATCACTGACCGTGCAGTCGTACGACCGGCGTCTCGTGCGAGAAAGTCGCTGCTCAATTGCTGCCTCACTTGTAGTTACCATGGAACAGCCGGACTCCCATGTTGTGTCTCTCGGCCCCAAAATTGAAACGGGCTGCATTGAACACACAGTGTCCGGACGTGGTACAAGGTCCTTGGAGAGTTGGAGGCCGGTGCATGCCCTGTCATCATTCTGCACGGAGGACCCGGATTCTCCCATTCCTACACGCTCCCCCATAGCGAACTGTGCGCGACCCGGGGATTACCCGTTATCTTCTACGACCAGCTCGGTTGTGGGCGCTCCACCCATCTCGATCAACCACCCGCATTTTGGACGCTTGATGTCTTCATGGACCAGCTGGACAGCGTGTTGGCCCATTTCAATATTACCGCCAAATTTGCGCTGCTGGGCCATGGGTGGGGTGGAATGCTTGCGGCCACATATGCTTGCAGGAGAGGAACGCCGGGGCTGCAGTGTCTCGTTCTCACAAATTGCCCAGCATCCACGGAGCTATGGACGGTGGGCAGCAATGCGCTGCTCGCGGGGTTTCCCCAGGACACTCGGACGCTCATCGTAGAGCATGAAGGCGCGGGGACGATAGAGTCACAGGAATATCAGGATGCGATGCAGCGTTTCAACGAGACCCACCTTTGCACGCGCAAACCGTGGCCGACGGAACTGCTCCAATCATTCTCGGACCTCATGGATGATCCAAGGCTATACCTCATTATGTGAGTATCATGCACGGTTGAATAATTTGTCAACTCATTGTCGAATCAAGGAACGGACCGTCCGAATTCAACATTATCGGGACACTAAAGGATTGGTCCATCATCGACGAGCTCTCCCAGATCGCGTGTCAAGCGCTGGTCATTAACGGCCTCAATGATGTTTCGCAAGACGTTGCGGTTGCACCGTTCTTCCATAATATCCCCAAGGCCAAGTGGGTGCAGCTGCGCATCAGCACCCATATGCCGTTCTTCGAAGAGCCTAAACGATACTTTAAGGTGGTTGGCGATTTCTTGTCCATGTTCTAGCCGTAAAATTATCCTTGACCGTGTTTTTCCGAGATATATCATCTTTATCAATACGTTTGTTAAAAAGTCGAACTCGCAATTATGAAATCAACATCGAGAATACATCAAGCCTCCCACTGCCGTTCAGCTTGGAGTACCATTGCGTTATCCCGGTGGCCTGCTGCCGCGATGATGACGTCGGCTGCCTTCTCTGATATCTGAACGTTGAATGCAGTGAGGAAGGAGTTTATTAAGCAGGAATCATTTCGAACCATGTAAGTCGGAGTGGTCACGAACCATCCGGGAACGGCCGGCCACGAGCTGATGTCGACAACTCGGAGGTTTTCAACCCCCCTGACCTTGAAATCACCGTCCAGAACAGCGTTCGGATCTATTGAAGTCAAATTCAGTCACATTGCAGCAGTTAACTCAATAACACGCACCATCACCTGCACCCATCGGATTTGTGCAGCACGCATGATGGCCTGGACCCGAGCTTGTTAATATCTTAATGGTATGAATTAGCACCACATACCAAACACATGCTCCAATATATGATCCTCGATTTCCTCGTCCGTCTGCACGTCGTCGCCGGGGAAGACCTGGGCTTCCACGTGCATCGTGATGTTGGGATGTTCAACGATGCTCCGCGCGACTTTGATTGCCTCACGAATAGCCACGATGTCCTGTCGGCCACCAGAAGCCTCAAAGTGATGTTTCTCGATGCGCAGAGCGTCCTGCGGGTGGCTCCCAGTCAAACGAACCACTCCGCGGGAGGAGGGGTGCGCCTTCAGGACCACCGCAGTGATGGCGTTGTGAATATCTGCCAGCTCGTCCGAGAAGCCATGGAAGAAGCCGCGGAAAAAGCCAGGCGCCCAGTAGATCATAATGTCTGGCTCGGGCAGGGCGGGCGCACTTCTGGCCATCATCATAAATAGGGCCACCCCGAAGGAGTAGAGATTCTCGTGGTTGGACTCGGTCCAAAACTTTAAACAAGGGTCTTCGTCTGGCGTATAAAGTATAGTGCAGCCGTCGAAGACAGTATGGTTCTGTTTCAGCGTCCAGATGTTGGCGACCTCGTCATGATCTGTAAATATGGTTCAATCAAATGAATATGTCGTGTCTCGGACCTTGGAGGTTGGTTCCGACACCCGGCAAATGAACAATCGGTTCGATGCCATTCCGAACCAGCTCATCCTGGTCCCCAATACCTGAAAGCTGAACAGATAGATGAGGCCGTCGGGTTGAAACTTAAAGGGTTGAAAGTAATACCATGAGCTACAGCGCGTTCAATCAATCACCGGAATGTCGCAAGGGAAATTGAAAACAACGCACCAGTTGTGGAGATTGAAACACACCCGCGCTGATAATAACTTCATACCGAACGGTAATGATTTCTGTCTTCAAGTCTTGTTTCCCTTCGAAATTGCTAGCTACAGCCAATGCAGCTCCCGGTGCAATTTCTAAGCCATACACAATGGGCTGCCCTCCATGTCCAGAATTGCACATCACTACTTTGGTTGCAAGCGTATCGAGGGCAAAATGGAGCCTTCCGTAGCTCGATTCTTTCACGCGAACAAGATGATCGTGTACGGAGGATCTGTTGTGATGCTCGTCAGTGGCATAACTGGGGGTTCCGAGCCCAGTGGCCGCGTCATTAGCTGCACTATTAATGTCGTCGATGATCGGTCCGCCGGAACTTGCCAGCGTGTTGACAATATCAAGCAATTGGGGATCTAAAATTCAGAACAATAGGTTAGCACTAAACATATTTGTTTGAATGGCTTGCCTGCGAATTCCGGATTCTCGAGAATGGAAGTGGGATTAAGACTCGTCTTCAGCCAACCGTGGAACCCGTGATCGAGATTAGATTCGTTGAGATACAGATTATGTTCGATTCGTTTGAAGTAGTTTCGCATATTCTTGTATGACCAGGTAGGGTCATTAAACATGCCGGCAAGATTGTCGAAATCGCGCTCCGTATCGGCGATATTATTCACCATACCGTTATGGACCTGCAGGGACCAGTCAAAACAGTCATCTACAGCATTTGAAGTGAATTCACAGCCGATCCACCGAGTCCACGGGCACGGGGATACCTGCATGATTCAGTACTCATGGTGATAATGCTGGGATTTCGAAGGCTCACCAAGCATCATTACGCGGGAACTTGGCTCCTGGGGAGAATTCGGCATAGGTGTAGTTGAGTTCCAACTGAGGATCTGCAGAAACCAACCATGAGCAGTCATCGGCACAAAAGAAGACGATATGACCTTCTACGGCGCGCCCGAAGTAGAATGGAATCGTGGTATTGATGTTGACTACATCATGACCAGCGTCCACAACGAGTACTGAAAATAGTAAGTTGATCCGCTGCAGTCGTCGTGGAGAGTTCCATACCAGAAAAGCCATTCTCTGCCAAGCGGGCAGCCAGAGGGCCGCCACCGACGCCTGAGCCCACGATCACGAAGTCAAAATCCGAGTGGGATCTGTCTGGACAGGTGGGCAGCGAGGCTGTTTGGAGGACGTGAATAGAAAGGAGTATGAAAGCAGAGAACCCGCGCAGATTGTAGGGGGCCATCTCAGTGGTACCGGTATCGACATACAAGTTTTCGTCGTTAATAAGCAGGTGAGGTGGCATATGGCATGGAGATAGATGCATTCCAGAACGAATATGGGGTAAGCGGATAACTCAGGCCCAGGGAGCTTGAATCACCGCACCGGGAACTCATTTGAAAAATGACTGTTTTACTCTGGTCTCTGACGAAGCTCGTACCTGGTAGTTTTGATTCCAGTTAAGTGTAGACATGTATGCAGTCACACATTCCCGGCGCGCGAAGCGAAGAGGATTTTCGACGCGCCAAGGGCTCGGAGCCGAATTCGTCTAAGAGTGAAAGGCGTCCGCATAATCCTATCGTCAAACCATCAAATGCAGATCTAAGTTCCGCAGCTGCATCTAGTCTTGCGGAACTTGCATCCGATCCGCAAGCACAGGAACAATACCGTCGATGTGCACGCCGCCTAGGGGAAGTGCTCTGAGTCTGATTAATGCGGAGTCCGCTATGCATGACCATACCAAAACCATACAGTCATTCAGTTCAGATGTTCCGGCCTCCGTGAAGAATGACGTAGTAACTTACTTGATTTCCGTTGGGACCGTCAAAATACTAGAACTGCAATCTGTTGCATCTTGACTACTAGATATCTCCTGTTCCGCCCTGCGGTCCCGTGTCACTGTGAATAACCATAGCACATTGATTTCCGTTGAGACCGTCAAAATCGAACTGTCACATCTCCCGCGGCGCGGGGCGGCCAAGGAAACTGGAAAATAATGCGAGGCATTGCGGTAGGCGCGGCACGCCACGCCAGGGAGATTAAGTTCCACCCAAGTTCCACCAATTACGGTCCAGCCTGTTGGGTTGCATGTGCCAAGGCCGCTGGCCAGTTGAAAAGATGGATTGAACAAAGGGGAAGGCGGTCTCTCGTGCCTCGTTCTGAAGGAAAGTTTGAGGAAAGCGGTGAATTCGAGAGTTACCCGCATCATAAGTCGGGCCGATGATATGATCATCATTTTCGGCAGTTGATTCGTCATTTGGAGTTGCCTTTCACCCAACTTTCACCCGAACGTCGACGCAACTTGAAGTTCAAATGCCAGCCAGTGTCGACATACTCATACTCGGAGGCGGCTGGACGTCTACTTTCCTGATTCCGCTTTGCGAGGAATCCAAAATAACATGGGCAGCGACCACCCGATCTGGCTCAGCGTCGACCATCCAGTTTGAATTCCAGCCTAATTCAGACGATCCCGAGCCGTACAGACTTCTGCCAGACGCGATGACAGTCCTCATAACCTTCCCAATTACCGTCTCCGGGGCCTCGGAGCGCCTCGTAAGGTTGTACACCACCACCCGCGAAACTGCTGGCGACCCACCCGCGTTTATCCAACTGGGAGCAACAAGTATTTGGGATGTGCGTGCCGCTTCCACTCCCTTGATTTTTTGCTGAGGCGTTTGTCAGAAATCTGCCGGTGGAGACACCTTTTACGACCGCAATTCGCCGTTTACTCTCACCGGGCGCGCAAGCGCAGAAGTTGAGCTCTTGGCAGTGTCTCTGGCGCCTGCCACAGTCTTGAATCTCGCCGGTCTATGGGGTGGCCAGCGTGTGGTCCGGAACTGGCTCCCCAGAGTTGCCCCAACGAAAGAGGCCCTCAAGAGCAAGGTACGGACGGCTCCATCCATCAAACGCACGTCGTCATTCTTTTCCAGGGCAGCCTTCACATCATCCACGGACTCGATCTGGCCCGTGCGATCATTGCGGTTCACTCGAATTTTGCCAAGGCCGCCGGTCAGCGGTGGCTCATCACCGACGGGCGCGTATACGACTGGTGGGACCTGGCCTCTGCATGGGGTTGCGACGGCCCGTCTGTGTGGGTGCGTGAATTGATGTCTGAAGAAAATGTCCGGGTCCTCCCTCGGAACACCGAATCGCTCGGCAGGATCCTTGATTCCAGAGATTTTTGGTACGAGTTTGGGTTGTCCCCCCTCCGGGCAAGGATCGAGACCGCTAATTGATATATAATATCACTGTAACTCACACAACTAGTATGTTTTTCCCAAGTCAAGTACACAAATCGGACCTGGAACGTAAAATATACGGCTATAGATCCTTCTCGTTCGCATAACGACTCGCCGCAACTTCGTGTAACGCGATAATGGAGCGCCGCAGGCTGTCCAGAGCACCTTCAGTCTCCGTTGTAAGACGAAGTTGAACAGACTCACTTGATCTGCTGATAATAGTAGTCACGGAGCTCCCTGGACCGGTCCAAGCGATGGCGTTTGTGCAAAAGAGTGAGCAGCACGCAGGTGGCGGCCATGGCTGATTTGTCGAGGTCAACTTGTGGACATGTGAGAGTTGAATTTAAACTAACCTCCTACTATGGCAGTGGTGGTCAGGGCACATTGCCACGGCGCAATACGATTCGGCGTCTCGGGTGGATTCGCGCAGGTGCCGGCGGCACAATTCAACTGAAATCAAATCAACCAAGGACGGAATCATGTCAAAAAATGAACCATACCGAAACGCATTGCTGGTCGGTCTGGCACGGAGAATCGATTGCGAGGGTACGCTGACAGCCAAGCTGGGCTGGATCACAGTAGAAGTTCGGCGACTGGCAATTATCCCGGCTGACGGTGTTGGTGACCTGCTGCCCGCTGGGCCCAATATCGATGTAGGTGGTGTTGTCGGTGATGCACTTATCGCCCGCAGTCACATTTGCGTACCTGATGTAAGGTGTTAGATCTCATGGAGTTGCACTGAACAGTAAAATACCAACATGCACATGGAGCGCAGACATATCGACCCGTTGAAGTTTTGCGTACTGGCCAGATCTTTCCAGTTTGGCGGCGCCGCGCACTGCTCGTCGCGGTTCAGCTCGCATGGGCGTCCGGCTGGAACCAGGGGGCGACACCCGCTTCCCTCATCTGGACAAAAGGTTCCGCGGGGGCAGAACGGCGGAAGAACGTCGTCTACGGAGAACCCAAACGGGAATTCATCACGTCGGCATTGGCGCGGGATGCAAGTCGAGTTGGCGAGGTCTGTGCCGGAGCAGAACGTCTTGTCAGAGCAGTCCGAGCTGAATTTTTTCGACGCGGGATCGAGGTGGTTGTTGTTTGACGAGCATCGGCCGCTAGCAGCTCCTGGAGTCGAGGCAAAAACGAGAGTGGGGGTCGTCAGGGCGAGAACGAGTAGGATAGTGCGCATGGGCGATAAGGAAAAGGCTGAAGTAGCGTCAGCCACCTTCATGAAGTTGGCGAGTCGCCAGCCGCATCCAGAGGGTACTTAATTTTTTTTATACTAGGTGTTTGCACTTCAAGTTGGGTCCATTCGATAGAGCACTGCAGATTTTTTTCTACCCGGGGACAGGCAAAGACTCGCGACCATAGTAAGTCCAAGAAAACCAACAGTCAGTGGAACGAAGGGATCATATAGGAGTTGCAACAGTGGAAGGATCCCTGTAACAAGTAGGCGTTCTTACGAAGGACGAGAAACGGGAATTATCCCTACCCATGGCGAAGAGCCCGGGGAAATCCTGCGAGAGGTCGACTCTAGCTAGACAATACATATTTTTTGAGGAGATATTGCGATTCCGCCTATAATTAAATTCGTGCATCATTGCTATACATTTAACGAAGTTGATAGGGTGTAGCATCGAAGTTATTCGGTCTGAAATTAGATTCACAAGGCGGAATGAATCCGAAAACCATGCGGGAATTAGATTCGGAAAAGTTACGGCAGCGCAACAAACATACTATGTTGATCACAATTTCCTAAAACAGACCATAACCTCCTCGCTAGTGGTAGAATTGCTTGGCAAGATTGAGGGGTTTCTGTTTCATGGTACCACCAAGATGAGTGCGTGGACTCTTAAGCCCTTCTGCTTTTCGTTTCGACGTCCAGCGTCCAACCATCGTCTTTTCTTTCTGCTATTAGTATCATGCATTCGGCGCGCTTCTCCTTCTTGCGGCAGCTGCGGTTCCTTCCCTTTCGTCCGACGTCGAGTTCTGTGGCAGCCACGTTTCATCCGATATCCAGCGCGCGACCAGCGCAAAGTTCACCGCCGACAGGGGTAACCTTACGCGCCGCGCTGCTCCCGACTGCGCGAACGCGGCGCCCGCAACTGCAAATTTGAACGTCCACTGGAACGTCGTATATGCGAACGAGACCTACGAGGGCGGGTTTCTTGCGTGCGTTCGTTTATCTGCACTCCATCTGCCCTGGTGCTGATCCCACGTCCAGCGACGACCAAATCGCCACGCAGATCGCGTTCCTCAATTCGGAATATGCAAAGTTCGTACTTACCGCTCACGTTCACGCTCGTGAACGCGACGCGGACGCTGGACGAGGAAAAGTTCCTCTTTGTTCGGGAAAAGGAGAGCGACATTCGCTCGGAGCTCGTCAGCAAGCTGCACACCGGCGCGCGTGGCCATGGGTGTAGGTGGGGGCGCTTGCGGGACTGGCGGTGGCGTGGATGTGATTTGGCGGTGATCTTTTCAGTTACTATTGTCTTTAAATAATTATACTCTCCGACGGATTCGGCGAGCACCGTTGGATAGTTAGATGATACACTATCAGCCAGTCAGCCAGGTTTGAAGTCACAGAGGCCAGCGAACAACGGACCGCAACCGCAGCCATCGTACCCAAGACGCAGGTGCTGCTCAGAATTGTGACCTGCTAATACCATCTCTTGCTAAATTCGACAACTCCTGCATAGTGGTTAGCACCTTTCTAGTAGTAGTCGTAACATCGGCTGCATTTTTCGCCCAGTTCTTCAGGAACTCTTGCTCAGTGTTGATGGCAAAGTGCACATTATTATGTAAAATGCCATAAGTTTTGTTTCGTGAGACCAAGTTGGCGATCCTGCTAATGGACCAAAGCTCGACCGTGCATTCCTTCATGTTCAGCTCCGCTTGCACCCATGCCTGCGCGTCGTTCAGCACTAGCACTCAGTTTGTTATGGCACCAAAGCTGGACTCACTAAAGGGCTGATGATGAGTGTTGGTATAGTGGCGACAACAGCGCGGAAGAAGCGCTTTGCGGAGGCAGAATTGTGAAATTGGTATGCACGATGCAGGGATGGATGATGTGAGCGATGGGTCTGAAAATTACCAAATTTCAGGTACAGTGGCATGCCCGCAACATCCCAGCGATTTGCTAGTAGTGGCCTGATATATGTTTCGAGGTCGGCCTTCTTGATCGATTCCGGAGACAGTGGGGAAGGAAGTTTAACGTTATAGAGTCTAAGCCTGATGGATCGCGCAGCCTCGGACTGAGGTGATCTGACAAAATTGCTCGCTTCTGGGGCTTGTCTGGGGCAGGGACATCACTGTCAGGCAAGAGATTTTGGTATTCCCTCTCGAGCTCAATAGCGAGGCGAATCACACTCCGAGTGACGCCTCCCTGCGAGCGCAGGTAGAATTCGGTCTTGAGGTCGGCCAAAACGGTGATCTGACCAGGCAGAGTGAGTGTACATACAGGAATCACGAGCTACCACGCATTACATTCCCGGACGTGTTTTCCGTGAAAGCTGCTAATTCCTGGGTAGAAGAGAATGGGAAGGTCTGACGCAAGCCAGAGGGAATCCCATTATGCATTATTCCATGGGGGCGGGTCCAACCATATTCGTACAAGGGCTCAAGGTACTCCGAGAAATCGGACTCGTGGCACCTTTGGGGAAGCCGTAGTGAATGTCTTACTAGTAGCGCCGTCCAGTGCGGAGGCCCATCTAGGACATGGAAAAAGATGCGGCGCAATTGGTGGCTCTGAACGCTGTGAACGCGCGACCGGAGCATGAGAAAGGCGCGTGCTTGTTTGGGACTATTTATCACCTCGTGTGTAGCTTTTCGACATTGTACGGCACAATGCAATTTCCTATTTCGGCCGACAATCAGCGCAGCTTTATTTCTTTGATCCCGGCCAATCCTTTCCGCTTTGCTTCTTCCTTCATCCTCTCGTTTTCTTCGCGATATCTCCCCACCAGTTCTCTTCCTCCATGAACGACCTTGAAGACTTTTCTAATGGCCCTCCTCAAAATACTACTCGGAATCGGAGGCTTTCCGAACCCGGTTTGCCTTCGGAACACTTGCAGGCGTCACCCGACAAGGTGGCAGCCAGTCGGCGTCAAAGCGATCCAGGGCGAGGTCATTCTGTCTTTGCCCTGCGTGATACTTTGCTCCCAGTTACCCAGGAGTCGATGGATTCCAGGAGCGACGGCAATAGATTGTCTTATGCCGAAACTTCTTCGGCTACCCAGTCATTTGTATCGATGGACAGTGGACCAACGGGTACCACAAACCCCTCCGTGGTAGCACTGGATAACGCCAGCGACGCAGAAGCTGAGATTGTTTCTGTTCCCATCCGACACGAATCCCCGACGCGGAATCCTACTCGGAATCCGACTCGGAACGACACACTGCGCGCGCCGCCGGCGGCGACCCAGAGTATAGACCCCCGACAGGCCTCTACCGGCCCCCAGCGCCAACCCACACACTCATTTGCACCTCCGATTTCCGACAAACCCGAGGTTGATCCCATGCCTGCCGTCGCACTGGCGGACGAAGCAGGCCCCCGCTCCGGAGGTGTCCCCCAGCGCCGAGGAACCCGAGATGCGGCCACAGCTAGTCAGCGTCGAGGGACCCAAGACGTAGCTGCGGACGAAGCAGTCCCTCAGCGCCGAGGGACTCGAGACGTGGCCACTCCGGGTCAGCGCCGGGGGACCCAAGACGTGGCCACGGACGGAGCATTTCCCCGCCCCGAAGGTGTCCCTCAGCGCCGAGGGACCCGAGACGTGGCCACACCCCAGCGCCGCGACACCCGAGACTCTAGCCGTCCTTTAGATTCCTCTCCGGAGCAGGAGGCATCTCCTCTACCAGAATCTGACCCCCGACGGAGCACCAAGATCTCCGCAACTCCCACTGTTGTCCCCTATAACCGGAGCGACGCCAGTCAGTCAACGCCTTCAGGTGTTGCTCCCACTCACGACCACTCCCAACAAGACGCACGACCCCCGCGTCGCTCCACCGCCTCCAACCGCGCCCCGCCGACAGACCTCATTTCGAATTCCAATAACAGGCGCGACGACAACGACCCACCTACTAGACCACTGCGACCCTCTAACGCGTCGAACCGCACCGCGCCATCCGCGCCTCCAGCTGCTGCCCCCCCCAACCACGCCGCCGACAATTCACACCCAGACCCCTCGGCGCCTCCTCCTAGACCCTCAGAGAGACCAACGGAGATCCCGCGCTCATCTCGTCCTTCCACCAGCTCTAACCGCCCCCCTGCACCCGCACCCAGCGCCCCCCGCCCGCCCGAAACGCGCGGCGAGAAGATTCTAGACGCGATTTCTCCGCAACGCCCCCCGCTCCACACGTCCGCCAGCCAGATGGACACCAAGTACGTCAATATGCTGCTCGCCATCGACGGGATCCCGGTAAGCCGCATCATCCAAATGAGAAATGATTCAATGCTAAATACGCAGTAGCCGTTATACAACATCCTCGCGAGCTTCTTTACCTGGATTCTACTCGCGGGCTTTGTGCTCTTCCCGGGCACGTTCACCAGTCTCCAGGAAAATAATGAGTTCGGCGGCGTCGGCGCCGCAGCGGTCAATGTTATCCGCCACCTTTCTTTGTGCGTGGCCCGAAAGAAAATTGTTACTTGATTAACGAGGCTCCAGATATGTCATCGCCTGGGCGTGCACAGCGATTGGCGCGATCGGCATGGGCTACCTCTGGTACCGCTGGCAGGCGAACTACATCTGGCTTGTAAACCGCATCTTCATGTGCGTCTTCACCTTGCCCCCCTTCGCTTTACATTCTGACACCACCCCAGGCCGGGCTTCCTCAACTCCCTCGCCGGGGTGCTCTCCACGCTCGCGAGCGTCCTCGGCTCGCAGGACGCGACGCTCTCCATCTCGAGCAAGTCGACCATCATCGTCACGTCCGCCCTTGCAGGGATCTGCGGCGGGCTGACGGCGTTCTACATGTTCGTCCTCATCCGCCGCATCAAGAAGGAGCACGACGAGGAGATCGGGAAGCAGCGCGCCGGGAAGCACGGCGAGGGCTTCGTCGACGTGTCGAAGCGGAAACTCGCGTCCAGGATCGTCTAAGGGCTTCATGCTCGTAATTTAATTCATTTAAGGGACTATCTATGTACTAATACCTAGCCATCTTGGAACCTTGTTGTATCCTTACTTCTGGAAGAACACCGGTACTTGTCTTTTTGTCCACGGCGAAATGGATATGTACATTAGGGTATGCTTTGGTAGCGAATGGACGCGCAGCCAGCATTGTCCCCTTACTTAAGAAACCGATCGCCGCCTCCAGCGCATCGAGTCCAGCGCATCGACCTCTCCCTCCATACCATGGACCTCCACCCGCATGTTTTCGAGCATCCGCCACAGGCTGTCCACCCGCTTGGTCAGGACGTCGAAGCTGATCTCCAACGTGTCCACGCGCGTATTGAGGCTTTCCGCGTATTCCGTACTGAGACTTCGAAGAGGAGGTCGAGTCAACACAAGGCAAAAAACGAAACCTCCACACTCACAGGCTTTCGGGTGTCCCAGGCCTGTCGGCCTGTTTTTGTACGCTGAGTCGCGGTTAGCGAGTGGTGGGCAATGGAGTGAGATTAGAGAGAAAGACACACACGAGGAACGGCTCGTCCGTGCTATCGCGGCCCCCCTCCGTTTGTGCCGCAGCGGCGCGTGCCTCCTCCAGCTCTTTCCGGCTCTCAATCTGCTGCATCTCGAGCGGGCCAAACTCCCCCTCGCTATCGAGGAATTCAGAACAACGGAGGCGTGAGCACCCGAACAGGCGTACCGTTCCTCGTCGGCTTCAGCAGGGGGCGTCAGAACAAATACTGGATCCATTTTCTTCATTGCTGGTTCTTCTGCCTTCGGGTGCGGCGCCGGACAGCGGAAAGCAGGGGAATGGACGGGCGCCTAGAGCCGATGGTGTGGTCCACGAAACGACGAGGAGCTGTCCACAACCCCTCCTCCTCAGACGCCCCTGTTCAGGATATAACAATTAGGAACTGCCGAATTGGGCGTAGTCTAATCGACTAGACCGTTCCTGAGACCTGGCCGCGTGTCAGCGATATGAAAGATAGACACAAGCTGTCAAGTCTTACACTACTGAGCCACCGTCAGGAGATTCCTCCACTTGTCGCCTCCAACATCGCACCTCCATATTAAACACGACCTTTGTGTCCTCCTCCGCCTTCCGCAGGGCCGCCGCCCCGCCCTTCATAAGCAGCGCCTGCGATGCGACCAAAGATTCCGGTATGGGCCCCAGCTCGCTCGGCGTCGGTATGCGCAGGTTGATGCTGATGAGGCACCGCACTACAATCGAGCCGAATGACGTGCATATATCGGTTTCGTCTCCTCGCGCACTTGATGCAATGAGCGACACGAGTATTACGCGCTGGTGGATTACTGGTGGAAGCTGCAGGCGCGAAGCCGCCGTGCGGCGGTTTTGCTTCGTCATCTCGTTCACGTCCCTGGACACCACCATCCGGCGGTCCTCACCGCGCGTTTAAAAGACGGTGGTCAGCGCTGCACAAACGAAGAAGCCGAGACGGACAAACCTGCAGATGTCGAGAATATGCCTTGTATCGCCGCTGATGCTGCTGGCCTTCTTCGAGGGGAGCGGGAGAGCATCGCTATCCAGTACGTTCTGCGCGTCAGCGGGCCGTCCATCCCTCGCGCTTCTCAATCGCGTCTCGACGATGGCCTGCAGCTGCTGCGCCATACAGCTAGGAGTTGATCCGCGTCAGTCCTGCGCTGGTGAGAACAGCGAGATACCGGAGACCAGAAGACTCACCGAGTCGACTGCGCACGCGCGGTTGGTCACTGCCCGCTCAGGGAGGTCCATGGTGTTGGCCAGGGCGAGCACGACAGGCTTGCTCCCGGCAGATGGTCGTCATCGTTGTCGTCGCTATCTGAATATTCTGCATCTTCCTCATCTTCGGGATCCTGCTTTATGGCCACCCGTTTGGCGCGCTTGAGCGCCTCACGCTCAGGAGCGTCGAGCTTCTGCTTCTTCCGCGATGGTAGCCCCCGCCACTTCTCGAGTGGATCGCCATTCCAGCCGCCCCAGAGCCCCAGGGATCATTGTCTCCACCGGGCGTGGCCTTGTGAAGAGCCGGCCAGTTCAAGTCATAGTATAAACCGCGGCGTACGTCCACAGCTACTTGGCAGTAGAACGTGTCAAGTTTCTTGACGTCGTCGAGGTATACCCAGCGTTCACTAGGTGATTTCTTGGACTTCGCTACGGGTTGTTTGTGGAACCTCATCCTACCGGGTTTTGATGGAGTTTGACTTGAAAATGTTGCTAGAGGCGAGCGAGTACTAACAGATCTCGTTCTGGATGATGGAGACTTGAATCAAAGAATAGACACGACGCGACGTGCTGGTGATCACTCTTGGCGCGAATGGCCGCCAATTCGGAAGGTCTCAAAAACCAGTGGATGCAGACCATCATGTCCTTGTGTTCTTCGCAGGCGTCCACCTCCCACACCACCGCGATGCTATCCTTCTTGTCGATGGCCTGGGTCTCGAGTGCCGCCGTGGCCCCGACAGAGAATGTTGCGGGTGAAGCTCCGCATTTCTTCCTCTGAAATGATACAGCCTTGTCGAGACGCTCACCCTTGAGATCTTTGCAAGCTGCCAGCTTCTCCGGCGACGTTCGGGCCTCACAGAACGCGCTAGCGCTCGTGAATTTGCTGCCCAGACTATATGTCGCTCACAGGAGACTCATAAAGTTCGCGGACAAGAGCGGCAATTGGTTTGGAACGCAAGGGGATCAATGTATCCGGGGCAAGGGAGTGATGGCATCGGCTGACAGATGATAGCCGTGGTTGTGCCGCAGTGAATGTTCAAGTTGGCTTTACACTAGTCTCCCTAGTCAGACCAAATATCAAGATTATTATTTTTTGAAAATTTGGAGAGGGAAAAAAATAACCTGATATATGGTCTGATTCCACTTGCTTGGCCGAAACCGTAGGTCAGGCTTCCCGATTAGGACATTCCCAATCAGGAAGTCCGTGCTGAGCTCAACGAGGGGCCTGGGGAATCGTTGTGGACCAGAAGTGGCAGAGCATGCATTACAATAAGGATTCCTCTCGAAAGACATCTCAAACTGAAAATTTTGGGATATGGTGCACATTTCGCTGGACGGCGACGTGGCTGTGCACAAAATTCGCACGCTTTGCATTTACATTTGCAAAGGGAGCACATCGAAATAAATTGAGATTAAAATACAGGTAGATACCTAAAGAGGCTTTCTAGTCGTCGGACCACTTTTCAGAATTGAAATATGCATGGTGGTCACAGAGCAACACTTACGGCGGAAGCCCGACCTACGGCTAACACGTGTCAAGTAAAACTAGACTAGCTTTACACCAGCCCAGATAGTATCTCCAAAATCCCAAATATAACCCAAATCAACCGCTTGTAGCAGGCGATTGAACTGTCGCCAACTATTTTGAATGGTCGGGAAAGTCACAGGGCTGAGAGCAAGTTTTGCAGTCTTTCCACAACCTTGCCAAAGGAACAAGGGGTAGAGCCGGTAGAAAGAGAGATCACTGTATGGCATACAAGCATAAGATATGCATTTTAATCCTAGTCATATGCATGGCGCTTGACGCGCGCCCACAGGCGTCCACAAACTTGAAAACCCAGAACACCTCCGAGCGGATGTACTACTACCAAGCATGTCTCCCGCGCCTGCCGTCCACTGGACTCCGGAGTCTGGATCCTCGAGCGGGTATGCAACTCGACTCTAGAATCATACTCAATTTTCCGGCCCAACGTCGGGTGTTCTTCTCGTCAAGACTAGAGTATATGCACAAATCAGAATCGCGCCGTCACAAATTGGCTTCGATATCAGCGCTGCGGCCAGCTATGAAACGAATATTACCATATGTCATCACGATGGAGTTTTAAAAAAGCATTTCCGACCGAAAAGTGACGAGACTAGTAGTAATCTGGCTACCTGCCGTTTCAATCTGGGAAAGAGTAGGTAATCCTCCTCCTCGGATGCCTAGTCCTCCTAGTCCGACCATAACATTTTTTTTTCTTCTTCGGGGACAAAACTTGTTACTCCACGCCAACCACTTCGGAGTAAAACAAAAATTCCTCCCTACTTGTTTTCCGTTCTGCTCCGAGCCTTTTCCCTCGCTTCCCAGTCGTCCTCCTTCTCGGGATCAGCGATTAATCTAGAGGCGTAGTTGCTGTACTGAGAGAAACGGGGCTCATTGGGTACGATGTCCCGCATCTTCTCCGCCCATTCTCCTGCCTTATGTGCCTCCCCCAGTGCGAGAAACGTGCGCCTCAACCGCCCATTTATTCGATTAGTCTGTGGCATAGAAGGCTGCCCCAAAACAATGCTCACCAGATTCAGCATCGCTGCAGTTCCCCCAAACCTGCGGGATGAGAACAAAGGCCCCAGAATGGTGGGCGTCAACAATCTTACGGCAAAATGCCTTTGGCGCTGCGGCAAGGGCGCGGCCATTTCGGGTCTGTGAAACGACGATGGAATTAAAAGACATTCCGGACCAACAAGTGACGAGAGTAGTACGGCTACATGTCGTTTCAATTTGGGACCGTGTATATCCTCCTCCTCCTTCCATGCCTACTTTCTCCTTCGCCTTCCGAAATGCGTGCGGGGGCGTGGATGGTGACTCTTGTCCCATATTAGCTCGAAATTCGGTGTCCAACTAAGCGATACCAGCACTGAGATCAGTGGGCTGCGCAAAAAAATGAGCAAAACATAATACCGGCTGACCTATGGTTTACACGAGACATCCCTGCACAACGAAGTGCACCCCGTCATACCCCCCGAGATGCGGCTCCGGTACCTGCACCGCGTTCTGCATGGCAAGGGCCGTTCAAGCATTTAGCGACCCGATTGGGAAGGTGTTTTCCACCCCACATCGGGCCGTGCGTCCGAATCCGTCCTATTCGAGTCTTGAAAGTTGAAACCGCCTCCTCAACGCTACACAAGGATTACAGCTACACTTCCAGGAAAGCAGTGCTCTTCTGTAGGTCAAAGCACCCAAAGTCCATGTGTTTGGATGTACTGCGTCCTCCAAGAGCTCCAAGCTAGCCGCTCCTTGCCCTGTTACAGGAGCTCCTACTACTAGACCATTGCGATAAGCTTCAGTCATACAAAGAGCAAGACTCAGGCCCAGGGAATATGCTTCGGCGCTCAAGTGTAAAATCGTATATCGATATTGAGCCGCGCGAATGTACAGATGCGAATAAATAAGGTCGTAACTGCCGTGGATCATCCTGTACGACGACAATCAGCGCAAAGTCCTCGGGAAAACATAGACAGTGCTCACCCGACTTCCGCTTCCCCTTGCCCTTCTTCCCAGACGGCACGATCTCATACGCGTTGGGCCCCGACGCCTCCTCCAGCTGCGTGACCGCCGCTGCCTGCGGGTCGCGCTGTGCCGCCCCTGCGCCCCCAGCACCGGGGGAGGGGGGCGGGTGCGGGTGCGGATGAGAGTGGTGGTGCTGCTGGTGCCGCCTTGCCCGACTCCGCGCATCGTCGTACGACGAGTCCGAGTCCGAATCCGACGAGTCCGAGTCCGACGACTCGTCAAAGTTCTTTGGCTTGTGGTAGATGCAGCAGACTTGACGCAATGAGATGATTACCAAGAAGTCGGGTCAGGGAGCGAGCGCACTTTTGGACGATTTCCGGCCGCAGCCCTCGTTGTCTACGACGTCCTCGTCCCAGACAACACGTTGTCGGGTGCGCCTGGATCCGCCGCGCAGGTGCAGAGCGCCGATGGGAGCTGGCTCGCCGGGGTTGCCGCTGCCGTCGTCTTCGAGCGGAGAGGCATCTGTTATCGTGATCGTTCGAGAGCCGTCGCCGGGAGCTGAGGTATTAGGTCTGCGTTGGGTGGCGAGATAGGCCATTATTTGGGGTTCCTTCCGAGGCCTATAGCGTGGAGAAGTGGAGAGCTCAGGACTGTGGTGCCGGTCTGGAATAGGAAAGGAGGCTGTGCGACACGTGCTCCGGATACGGGCGGGGCAAATAGGTGTCAACACAACTAATCTGACGAGTCATTGCCTCATCTATATGTAATTTCATCTTAATTTTCGACACACCTTCAAGCATATAACTGATGCTCGACTTCGCAAATAGTAGCCTCAATTTCTTCTTCCCTGTACTACGAGAAAATTGTCCACGAATTTTAAACACAAAATTCACTGGCCTGTGTCTCACAAGTTCACTCCAATTTTTTTTGAAAGTCGTTGAACATGAATTAAAAACAGTAGACCAATATAGCCATACTATTAAAATACTCATGGCATCCCAGAATCGTCGGCAGATTGCGAGTGAACGTCCAGTACTGGGAGGAGCCTTACCCAAAAATGCAAGTCAAGAAGCGCGCAGCCCTAGATGCTGTCTTGGATCTCACAGCTTTCAGAAGAACTCGAAGGTCCCCAGATTCGACGAGACAGGAATGCAATTATCGAAAGATGTATGTACTACATATGCAACATCGCAAGAGCGCGATATATCAAAGCAGCGGGCAGTGCGGGTATGTGGGCGTGAAGACGAAGTGGAGTGAGGTAGAGGGATAAATATAGTGATGCTGCGAATGAAATGCGATTTTGATACAGTTTTACAGGATCCCCAGGATGCGCTTGTGTTGTGGATTGCGGTTGTTTAAGAATCGAAATGAAACGAGGCGGGCCGTCGGCGAAAATGCGTATCTAGCCGAGATAGGCGCCAAATCAGATGCGGATCATCCGTAGTAGACGCTGAGGGGACGGACGCGTCAATTAAGATTCGGGCAAGGGGAGATTCGGGGGGCGACTCACCCTCGGGAAGTGGTCGATATCGGCTGGAAGTCTGTCCGGCCCGTCTCGACAAAGTGGTGCAGGACGTGCGCCCAGTCCTCGCGCGAGTCCCAGGAGATTTTGGCCGGGGGGTCGACCTCGACGGGCATGACCTGGCTGATGCCACCGCACTGGATGATGATGACGGCGGTCCCGATCCCGCCGTTGTGCCGACACCGTTCCTCGCGGCGCTGGATGTCCGCGATGACGAGCGGGTCGCAGATGTAGGTTCTCGGCACAACGTGAGTCGCCGCGATCGAGAATCTAATGAATAATTTGATCCGTGAGCTCGCGATCCGAGAACAGACAAAGAAATGTGAGACATACCGGCGGTGAGACTCGGGGTGGGCTGTGGGGGCCAGCTCGACGAGGAGCGCGTTTTGGCGGACGTTGGCGGGGATGCGCTTCAGCTGGAGGGCCTGGAAGCCGGCCCATCCGAGCAGTGCGGCGTGTGCGGAGGTGAACTTGCGCAGGCTTTTGGCGACGTTCTCGCCCCCATATGCGGCTGCTGGCGCACGTACAGCCGACACCTGGTTCGCGGTGTGTTGGCAGATGGCTTTATGTGATGGCCAGTGGACTTTTTGGCAATTAGGCGACTGTAGGGTAACGATGAGTACTGTTAATGGTAGACGAGTCGAAGAATATACTCACGCAATATTGAGTGGTCATCTAAGCGGTGAGCAGAGTCATGTTAGCGGAGGGGGGATGTTACGGAGAGCGAAGCGACGTACGCAGCCACCACATAATCTGAATCTCGATACAGACGGGGACTCGGCAGCGCCGCACTGATCACAGATTCGGTAGCCCCGAGGGCGGACAGAGTGGGCGGGAGGAGTGTGATAGTTGGCGGCGGCAGGCTGGGTGTAGTAGGCGGCCATTGTTGTCCAGGAAGGGGAAGTGACTCGTATATTGATGTGAGAGGATCGACGAGGGACAATACTGGAGGGCTTTTGTTGGGCAGATTATATAGCAAATTGCAATATGCTGCTGTCTTTGTTGGGCGATCCATTACCGGTCCTTGATCGAGGTGGAGAACAAAAAACGAGTACACGTCAGCCGGGTGCCCTTCCACGCCTTTTGTTAGAAAAGACCGAGCGCTGGAAGAAGGCGAGGCAATTGTGGTGAGACATAGATCTTGTATCCCCACTCAGGAAAGACAATACGGCCAGTCACAGAAAGGGCTGAGACAAAAGGCGTGTCACACCGGCATGTCACACGCTCGTCCAAATCGGGACGCGATAACAATTGGACTTGACGCTTCCTTTCATATCGTTTTCCCACATGTGCACCAATCCAGCACCTTGAAAGGAATCTCGCTTCACCTTAATTGTTATCCAAATTAATTCCAGCGCCAGTACCTTGATCCTTCCATTAATATTCCGTTCGTTGACGCCCTGCACGGCAGTGCATGACGCAGTCTCGAGCTGTGATACAGCTCTCACTGTTATCCTGGACCCACTCACTCACGCCTCTGCACCGACTTGTTGTGATAGACAGGCGCTATAATAGTATGCATCTAACTGTCTCAGATCCACATCACTCGGCTGCTTTGCCGAACCTCAATCCGGCTATGATCTTGTATGATACTTATTCGCTTGGCCAGCAGATTCGCGTCGCCGCCAATCTCGTTCAACTCAATCTCTCTCAATTTTATAAGCGACCTTTGTTCATCCGCCGATTCGGTTTCCGCCATCAATCTCAATCTGGAGGGAGACCTTTGTGTATCCACCCCGTCACTCCGCCGCTTCGTCCCGTCGATCTCGCTCGGTGGCATACACTCGAATTAATTCTTCTTTGTTCATCCGCAGCTCTGTGCAATACTTTCGGGCCTTCGGCACACATGACCTTTTTTTTTTTTTTTTTCTTTTGGGAGCGTTAGGAATATCGATCTCAGTCTGCAGAAGCATTCTAAGGTCTTATGCGACATTTTAATATGCTGTCCACAAGGGAGGATCCATGGTCTCTCGACACGTTACGCGACCTTTGTGTATGTGCAAATCTTCGAACTCGCTCTGCTAGCTAATATTTCTTTGTTCGTCCGGTTGTTCAGCACCGTGCCCGGAATATTCCGATCATACAGCCGGTGCAACGCCTCGAGGATAATATTCTCTGCGGAGGTACCCGCGCGCATATTCGGCTGCTTTCGTGGTGGATCTGTATTCGAGTTAATTTTTGTTCGTCGGCGTGTTCATCACTGGCAGCATGCCCCGAATATTGGCATCACTGCATCATCCACGGCCGACTGTTTAATTTAACTCCATCATGGGGTTGTCCGCAACTCTTGATCCCGCGAAGGATCCTTGCACAGGCACTGTCATGGCAGATGCTACGTGACCTTTGTTCGTCCGCTCCCGACGACTCTCGTTCTACTTGGAAATATACGCGACCGTTTGCATCCGGCTGCGTTTTACCATCGTTTCATCCCTCGTGATCGAGCGGGGGACTCTACGCGATCTTTGTTCCTCCGCTTAGCTATGCAGGCCCGTCAATCTCGCTCGACTCGAGTTAATCTTCCTTTGTTCGTGTTCAACTTCAAACCTGAAAGATCGTCCTCTCTACACGCCGAAACTCTGTTCAACGTTGCCTCGAGGATTTTTTTAGACTTGTAGGCATGGTTTTAGATTGAATCCGTGCAGAGATTTAGCCAACATGCTGTCCCTATCCGCACTTCCCGCGACGGATCTCGATACGCACTATGCGTCCCTTCTATATTCTCTTCACCCCGACGACCCGGTTTTAGCCCGGATATCCTGGATGTATTTTGTCTTTGTTCAAGTACCACCATCAAAATCTACCGCCAAGATTCCACATTCGGACTGTTTACCATCTCTGTGCAATGTTTTTGATTGATCAGCTCGACGTCCTATGCTGTCCACAGCTCTATCTAATTCTGTTCTGTTCCCGCGAAGGATATCGTGATAGATGAACGGCGCCTAGATGCTACGCGACCTTTGTTTGTCCGCTTGGCCATAGTGCAGATGTGGCGTCCGGTCAGCACCTCGTTTTACTCCAGGGAGTACACGCCACCTCCGTGTGCCATGCGATGTTACCCAGCTGTGCCACACTCGGCTGCTTTCCCTCTCGCTCGCGAGCAGCTAATCTTTCTTTGTTCCTCCGCCCCAGAATACCAACATCACAATTTGCTTCGAGGATTCTACCATTGCCCTTCGGCTGCTTCCCTACGCTGTCCGATGTCCGCAGCGCCACTCTGTTGCCGCGACAGAGGCTCCCACAAAGCAATTTCAGCTGCCGGCGGAGCTAACTTATTCGCAAGTTGATTTTTTTCGGTTCATTCACTTGGCTTGATTGCTTTGTCTCGTCGATTGTTCTCCTCAACCTACGAAAGCTTCAACCTCTCACGGATTTAATTCGCTCTGTTCACGGGTATCCTGGACCTCTTTGTTTGTTCATTGCCTCAAATACTTGGCCCGGAATGTCAGAATCTCTACAGCTCTATAGTAGGCACTAAATTTGCCGCGAAGGTTCTGGCAATGATTTTTACCAAGTCGAAATCCTAGGCTGTGCAGTTCCGCGAGTCTCGTCGATTCTCGCTCCAGCTAATCTTTCTTCGTTCATCGACTTGTCTAACAGTATCTCTTCCACAGCCTCTGTGGAATATCAACATCCACAGCTCTATGGGCGCCAAAATCTACCGCGAACATGCCACTGAACTGTTTCAGATTGGACCAATGTTTTCAACTCGAGATCCGATGCAAGGCTATGCTGTCCACAACTCCGCTCTGCTGCCGCGAAGGACACAAGCACGTCATGGCAAGTCTAGATTGTGCACATCTTTGGGGCCCAGTTCTCGTTTCTTTCGGCCCGAATGACTGTACACCTTACTGAGGCTTACTCACTGCCCGAATTCCGTCGACTCGGGGATTGTATGTACTTAGATTTTGAAAGTAAGTCCGATTTTCTCAACTTGAGGCAACACTTGCGCTGTTGAACCTCGCACAACGAGATTAATCTGCGCGTTCCCTCCTGCGTTCTAAGCTCAACTTCGGCCGATGGCCCCGTTCAAGTTTGAAGCGTACAGCCACCGTCGGAAATGAACGGATGACCGGACCGGTCCTGTGATCCGAGCGCAACCAGATTACAAACCTCCTGTTTTTCTCCTCATGATCGCGCCATAAAGAGACTTCTGTGCAACTGCAACCAACCGTTACCTCCGTCTTCGCCATGGACGCCATTCCCCCCGACCATTTCTTGGCTCTTTCTCGTCTCGATGGGCTCCTCGGGTCCTCCGAGAGCGTATACGACACATCGACACTTGCCGCGCATGATTTCGACGTAGACAATCGGACAGGTTTCATGCCCCCGCAAGCTCCTCCCGCTCGCCTTCCCGCGAATTGGGAGCCCTGGGAGCTTGCTCTCGACGCCGCCATCGCGGAAAGCTTGCAGCTTGGCGACAAGTCAGGAATAACCCAAGCCGAAATGAGCCGATCGGAATCGTGGCGCCGGCGCGTCCGAGAGGTGGCCTTCACTCCCTCGATCGCATATGAATCGCAGCTCATTTCCGAAATTAGCTCCCCGTGCTCCCGGTCTCGGGAATGATCAGGTCAGAGACCGACCTGCGCAGAGCGCATCTTGTGCTCGCATGGACGATGCACTTCTACATCCATTCCCTTCCTCCGGACGAGCGGGTAGTCGTCCCCGCACCGATTACGATCCCCCTCTTCCATATATGCGCCCAGCTCCAATTGCCGCCGGTCCTTACGTATTCAGACACGGTCCTGTACAACTGGACTCTGAAGACGCCGTCCCAGAAGCCCACGCCAGCGCTCGATAATCTCCAAAGCCGGACGTTGTTCACGGGGACGAACGACGAGCAGGAGTTTTACCTCACCTCGGCACGCATGGAGCTGCGGGGCGTCGAAGCCCTCGAGCTCATGCGATCGACCATGGACGAAGCCTTCGTCGGCGACGACCTGGCCATGCGCCGCATTGCCACCTTCCTCGGCAGACTCGCCACCGTCATAGACGACCTAAAGGCGCTCATCGCGACTGTCCGCGACGGCTGCGACACGACCGTTTTCTACACGGAAATCCGCCCCTGGTTCCGCGGCGCCGACTCGGACCCCGCGAAGCGCAAGTGGGAGTTCGAGGGGCTCGACATGGACCCGTCCTTCGTCTACCCGCCCGAGCTCTCCGGCCCGAGCGCCGGGCAGAGCTCCCTCATCCACGCGCTCGACATGTTCCTGGGCGTCGACGAGTTCTCGCACGGCGCCGCGCTCACGGGCGGCGGGGGCCCGACGAAGAAGTCGCCGTTCCTCGTGCGCATGCAGCTCTACATGCCGCGGCACCACCGCAACTTCCTCAACCACCTCGCGGCAAACCCGCGGCCGCTGCGCGAGATCGTCATGGGCGCGGGAGACGTCGCGTTGCTGGGCGCGTACAACGACGCGGTGGGCGCGCTGAAGCGGTTCAGGGACTACCATATCACGATCGTGACATCTTATATCATCCAACCTGCGCGGCGCGCGGCGGCAATGAAGGCCTCGGAGGGCAACCCGGGCGTGGAGGCGGAGGCGCCGCTGAAGGGCACCGGGGGCACGGAGCTCGCCAAGTTCCTGAAAGCGGTTCGGGATCGGACGGCGGCAGCGGTCATAGAATCATAGACGCGTTTCTGTATGCCGATTACCGCCTATACAGTATGTAAATCGATTGCTAGATGCGAAATCAAATTCCCAAGGGAGACCGTGGTGCCTTGTGGATTTGGTACATCCGTCTTCATCGGGGCGGAAACGAAACAAGTTCCGATACTTAATCGGTCACAGGATGCGACGCAGCACCTCGCAGTGCTGTGCATCCCATAATGTCTATGCTGCGATCTGTCACTTACGAATGGCGAAAAAGTGTGGCCACTTTGAATTCACCCAGGGAATTAGTGCTTGCCACGTTTTTTTTCTTCCACTCATACTTATTTCAGCTTGCCTCCTGCGTCTGCTTGCAATAAATAAATAATATTAATTGAAAAAGGATAGACGCAACTTGAAGAGTTTGATCGGCGGCGGCCGGGCTGCCGCAGTTCATCAGTTATCTTTTATCTCCCTGCAGTGCTTTCGTCCTGAAGATAACTTAGGGCCGGGCCCCATGATAAGAAGGATGGGAAAAAACGATAGGCCGCTGTCTCTCGTCCCCGAACGCGATGTCGCTGCGACATACCAAGGAGGATGGCACTCACACGCTCTTGAACACCAATGAAACTCGGTCAACGCGAGTCAAGGCGCGTCGCTTTGCTATCTTCGGCGCCCTAGCTTCGGCGGCTGCGTTCCTGCTCTTCTCCCCCGCGTCGATATCGCGCTCTTCTATGAGCCGCAGTCTCAATGTCGACGCCATCCCCGAGATGTGTGCGGATACCGCGCCCATCCCTGCGACCGCGCCGCGTACCAACGTGTGGAAGAACCTTGACGTCCAGGATGTTGTCGCCATTCGCGAGTGGCTGGCGGCGTACCGCGACTCGGACGGCCACGGCTTCGATTTAAAGCCTGGGGCGGTGGCAACTGACTTGTGAGTCAGCTTCCTTCGCGATCCGTTCAGGAACAGATTTGGTATAAGCGACAACTCCATTTCGCTCATCGAGAACTTCCCGCCCCCCAAGACGGAGGTCCTTGGATATTTCGATAACAATGCCACTGCACCTAAGAGATTCGCCAAGGTAATATACACCTGTGATTTCTGGCCTGGCTCATCTCAGGTTCATTTAGATTATCTTGATGCTCGGTGCTGCTTCGCCTCCCTCTATCGGCCAATACCTTCTGGGACCTCTTCCAGATACCATCTCCACGCTGTCGCTTAGCGCAGCCGTTTTGGAGTTACAACCTCTCAAGTTCGGTTTCTCGCATGCATCATTCGTTCTCTCCTTGACCTGCGTTCCAGGCACATATACACTAACCCAGACGTTCCCTATAATGCTCGGCTCTGGGCTCAGAATGGGACCCATTTTGAGGAATTCATGTTCAAACTCATGGACCCCCTGCACAACGCAACACAGGAGCTACTGGGCGGCGTTGTTACCGGCAGGCGGGGCCCACAGCCACCGGGCTCCACGCATCTCGCCGCTGATGCGCCGGATCTCGTGTTTGGCGGTAGCACGCCATTTTCGTACGACGGCTCGTTCCGCAGAATGTGGGTTCAGCTGAAGAAGAACAAGTCCGGCTCGTACCTCAAGGCGCTCGACATGTACTTTTATGTCGAGGTGACGTCTTATGATCCTACGGAGTGGCACCTCATCCGGATGGTATACAACCGCCAGATGTTCGTCACTGTCGACGAATTTTTGGAAGCATTCCAGTATGTTCTTGCCGCCCTCATCATCCCGCCAATAATATCATCATTTCTTTCACAGGAATGGAACTTTGAAGCGGTCGACGCATCCGGATTTTCCTTCCGCCGATGAGGACACCTGGGCAAGTCGCGAGCGGAAGGGCGCGCCGAGAGATTTGGACGACCGCGCTGGGCCCCGCCAAGTCTCCTTCAACGGGCCGCGGTATCGTGTTGACAAGGACAACCAGTGGGTGAGCTGGATGGGCTGGTCGTTCTACCTCAGCTTTGCTCGGGATATGGGCATGAGCCTCTGGGATGTCCGTTTCCGCGGGGAGCGCATACTGTACGAGGTCGCGCCCCAGGAAGCCTTGGCCGTTTATTGTAACGCTTCCGGCCCCGTTCTACGTGCTTCTCTGACTGGGTTTCAGCCGGCAGCGACCCCCACCAAGGCAGCACCGTCTTTTTGGACGGAGGATTCGGCATGGGCACTGCAACGCGTTCCCTGATAATTGGGTACGACTGTCCACACGACGCTATGTACCTTCCCGGCATCACACATACTGCTGGGGGAACGATATTGCGGGAAGACGCCATCTGCGTCTTTGAACGCGACTCGGGCAAGCCTCTCAGTCGCCACACCGGTTATATGAAAAGCGAAATGGGTGTAAGCCTCGTCGTGCTTGCTCTTTTATTATTAGCCGACGACTATCTGCAGGCGATCAAAGGTTATGAACTTATTGTCCGCACAATTTCGACCGTCGGAAACTACGACTACCTTTTCGATTATACCTTCCAGCTCGACGGTACGCTGGAAGTGAGAGTTTCTGCCAGCGGGTATCTGCAGGGTGCGTGGTGGGACGGCGCAGAGTCGCCGTACGGGACCAAGATCCGCGACACATACAGTCAGTATTGAGTCATCTTTCACATACCTTTCGCTCATTATTTCGCAGTGGGAAGTATCCACGACCACGTTATGTGAGTCGCCGCAAATTCTCAGCCCATCTCCTCAACTGATCCACATCCCCAGCAACTATAAATTCGATTTCGACATCGCCGGGACTCGCAACTCGTTCATGGCTGTTTCTCTCGAGAACGAGGTTGTTCAGCAACCGTGGTTCGACGAAGACTGGGGCCAGGATGTTCACCAGCAGAAGATCGTGCGTACGATGGTCCGGAACGAAAGTGACGCCCTGCTGGACTACCCGAGCAACATACAAGGCCTGTATGCCATTGTCAACGAAGAAGAATTAAATCGCTGGGGCTACCGTAAGTTCAACATCTGTTGCACTACCCAGGCCCACACCTCTGACATGGGCTCAAGCTCGGGGCTATGCGATCCATCCTGGAGTCTCGCCGATCCATTTGGTTAGTCTTTTACATTGTGCCTCGTTCACTTCTGACCTGTTCGCAGACGAACTTGGACAGCAAGCGGACGCGTAACAACGTCAACTTTGCGAAGCACCACTTGGCTGTTTCTCGTCGCAAGGACTCGGAGCCCACGTCATCGTCCATGTGGAACATCAACCTTCCTGGCGCTCCCAGTGAGTGGTTTTTCCAATAATGAAATATGGCTCACACATTCAACCAGCCGTCGACTTCTATAAATTCTTCGACGGGTAACTGGCTTCTTCACCTCAGGTGGCTTCGCATTGATCTGAAGCTAGCGAATCCCTCGAACAGGAGGATCTTACCGCCTGGGTCAACTTGGGAATGCACCACATCCCAAGAGCCGAGGATTCTCGTTCGTGGATTTACCTTTGATGCTGATGCCGAATCCTGTGTTCAATCTCCTTTGTTTCCAGCCATGACACTTACCAACATCGCGACCTCATCGTACGGTTCATCTTATCGTACCTTGCTCACTTCTGACCGCTCACAGGGTGCTACTGACGCCGTTCAACTTCAACGACTGGGACCCCGCTATGGACAGCATGAACGCGATCCTGCTGAACGTCCCCGAGCCCGGCGATGCATGGGCCGGGGACGAGAACGGCGTCGAAATAGAGTACTGCCTCCCGCCGCGCGTGCGCAAGTTCGATGTGAGCAACGCATCTCCGGTTTATCGCTCTCCGCTAAGTTGAACTAGTACTCTGGGATAAACGTTTTCGAGGAGGACGGTACTCCCGGACAGCCTGCGCGGGTCCACCACATGCGCCAGCAGGGTACGCACATCTGTCGCTGTTTACGTTCGACTGCTGCTCACGGGGTGTGACGTTTTTTCAGCGGAAAGCTACCACGCGATTTTCGCGACATCGGAACTTTAGAGGGGTTGAAAGGCGATATATAATGCCGGATGTGAGTTGCAATTGTGGAGTTTATGTGGTTATGAAATGGAATGACCCTAGGGGTATTTTTCTTCCCCATTACACATGACAATCGAAAGCAGTCTGGATAGATAGGGTGATTTCTATAAACAGTATTAGTACATCGTCATCCAAGTTGAATCGCCAGTGGTATTTTCTCAGGAGGGAAAACTTCGAATGCACGCTTGAAGGCCACATTTTCCAACAGTTGTAGGCAGACTGCTAGGTTGCTCTGCGGACAATCCTATGCGCATTATCCATGCTCCGCAACTTGTCCGCAACTATGTTTCAAGTTGTTGGTAATTCCAAGATGTGTGGGACGAGCGACGTCGACTCTGTCCAAGGTCTTTTTCCAACCTTCGTCCAAAGTGTGAACGCAGTCTCCAAATGTGCGGGGTGCGTCCTCCAGATACTAACGGCCTGGCCGGTTCCGCTTTACTATCCGCCGCCAGCGACAGCCTTGATTTGAATATGTCAATTAACTTTTTCGCAAAATCCGACACTCGCTCAGTTTCCGCCTCAGGCCCCTATCCGAATTTGGGTATTATTTTCGGCAGCCTCGACATTCCATCAAACATCCTTCAGACCGTTCAAGGCTTGCACGGCGGCAAATGCATTGATTTTTGGTGAGAATTTTCATTTTTATTTTGTGAGACCGATAATATATTCCCTGTGAATGAGCGCATGCTGCAGCCTCCACCTCCACGCCTGGCGGAACCATAACTAAGAAAGTAGCTCTCAACCTTTCTCAACGTCTTTGCACTGAAAAGCGGAGGCAGTGGGAGTGACGTGATCAGATCAAATGACTAAGTGTCAGATGTCAAAGAAAGTCAAGAGGCACGCCGATGCAGAAGTGACGGGCATGCGAAGGGCCAGGTAATTAACTACCACCGCGGGGTGAACATGCTGGCCGCTACTAGGCCATCAATTCACAAAATGGAGAAGGGGAAGGAGAATTTATTTCTGGTGATCGTTTGATCGTTTGACAGGGAAGTTCGATGAATCTGATGGGATGCCGAGGCTGCCGAGAATAATCCCAAATTCGAATAGGGGCCTGAGGCGGAAAATCAGGAGTGCAATCCGACCCGGCTAAATGTTCTCCAACAGGGGCCACACGGAGCATTATAAATAATAATATAACGCGCACAAACTTTACAAGGTCCTCCCCCCCCCCCCACCCCCCCCTCCCCCCCCATCATCTTCAGCATGGGTGTCCTTGATCTGACCATCGGGTACGCTTTTATTTTGTTAGGGAAACCCTTCCCTGACCTTCCTTTATAGATGTCTCTTATTCTCCTCGTGGGCCAACATGATGTGTGTTTCTCAGAATCCGACGTTATATTTTTTCTGATCCAATGTTGGAACAGCTTGTTCACCCTACAGTAAGTTTTCTCCTCTTCTTTCACACCCTCGTCTAATATTCCATTGCAGATGCTTACAGTGAGGACCTCTCATTATTAACCCGCGGTATCCATTCATCTACCTACCTCTATGCAGGACGTATCAATATTTTATGAAGTACCCAAAGGGTACACTCCCTGCTCTCACAAATCCTACTTCACTGATTTTCCCTTTGGCAGACATCTGGTTCAATAAAATCTCAGTGGCAGCCTGCCTGGGGTCCGACTTCATGACCGTCTTCGCATGCTTGTCGTCGGTGTATCTGTACATGGTGACAGTGAGTACTATATCCGCCCGCACAGCGCGAGCGATCCCTGACATTTGTTTCAGCATTGGGGTAAGCGCACAATGATACTTCTTCACTCCGAATTTCTTTTTACGATTTTTTTCATCGATACAGGTAGCGAAACATACATCGCGTCTCAGTAAGTCATGAACTCTTTGATCCCGTTTATTGGCCTAACATTTTCCCCAGACCATGGTGTATCCCTGTGTAAATTCTCAATGAATCTGATTCGTCTGCTCGTCTGAGATTATCGGCAGGTACATCATCGGCACCGGTATCACCGCCACAATCGTTCAAGTCTGGCTCACGCGCATGGTCCTCAATTTGTAATTTGCATTTCCATCGTAGGCAACTTGCGACTTATACGGCGTACTAGGACGAAACAATGGATGTGGATACCACTGATCTCCGTTTTCATTCTCGTCGGCCTCGTCGGCGCGGCTGCCACTGCGTCTCACATTTTCCTCAACCCATCGTACACGTCCAGATCAGCCCTTGTTACTTTCGTCACGAGTGAGCTTACCCTTCTGTTAAACCATGCACTGTACTGAAATCAAGGCCGTAGTCTGGCTTTCGGGATGTGCCGCTGCTGATGCACTCATCACCGTAGTTATCGTGTGGAAGTTCCGTACCATTAAAACAAATTTTGTCGGGACCAAAGAGTGCGTTGAATCTCTGATATCTTCCAGCAACGCCTAATATACTCCTTTTAGCTTGCTTCGCCGCCTATCCATTGCGTCTGTCCGCAATGGTTCAATCACGACTATCATGACGTGAGCCAACCACAGCCAACCACAGCCCTAGTTGGCTTCCATACTGACTTTCCGTGTTTCCAGTCTTGTCGGCATCGTTGTTTTCAAAATCCAGCCGCAGACCAACAGTATGTCCTGTCGACTATCTCTCAGTGACCAACACTGATCAATATTCCAGCGGCTACGATGATTGAGGCGCGCACGCTTCTTATCATGAACATTCGCCTTAATTGACCTCTTGACAGATGACCATCGGGCGTGTTTACTCATTGTGCGCCACTCTCGGATCTCCTTCAATCTCCGCTAATTCCAATGACAGGTCTATGCTTTCCAACTTGAATAATCGAACCCTCCTTAATATGGGCGAATCGCAGGGTTCGTCCGGGATCGCTGGCCGGAAGACTGCGAATGTGGAGACGACTGCAACTATCCTCCGCATCCGCCAGGACGTTGAGACGCATTATCAGTCGGACGCGGACGCGATTCCCATGAGCAACATCATGATGGACCACAAAACCCGCGATATCGAAAGCGCCGACGCCAACTCGGACGCCGGCGTCAACTTGGTTGTCACTGTAAAGCCGGATAAGCACTACGACAGCGGCTTTTAACATTCACATTCTGCTGTTGAAGGATTCCCGCTGTAGTAGTACTTGATTTACGGCGAATAGTACGGATCCGGAAATGATGCGATCATATTCTGGACTGGAATCATATGCTAACTCTGGGAGTTTTGGTCAGTCACTGCTAGCCTCACTGCCTCAGCCACAGCTCCGTCTCTTCCAGCCTTAAACTCGGCATCTGGATAGCTGCACGCATTGCGCAACCCCAGCCGGGGCTGGACCGCGGTTACTACTGGAATGCGATCTAGATGGCAAGGTAGCTCGAAATCAAGTTCGAATCTTCCTGCATGGCCTGCACGGACTCGAATGTCCAATTTCCCTGGCCGCCCGGTGGGACGCCACTATACTAGTATTGTAACGAGTCTAGGACGCCAGATGCGATAGCCTACAGCAGCCTACAGCTCCATTTTGGCAGTCCGGACTTTCAATGGAAATTAAGACGTATGTTCAAGGCTTAAAGTACTCCATGATTCTTCACGGAGGCCGGAACATCTGAGCTGCCTAGCTGTATGGGTTAGTGCATGACAGACTCCGCAGGAATCAAACTCGGAGCATTGCCCTGGGCGTTTCAACAAGCGAAGCACGAGCCTCCAATTGTTGCGTCTATCTAGGAAAGACTTGAGCGGCGTGCACCTGTTAGTGTTGCCGCGGCTCGGCTACGGCTGGCTCCCGAGCCGAGCCGACTAAAGCCGGCTTAGACCGGCTGGCTCGTGGCTCAGCCAGTGTAATACACGCGGCGGTGACAACTCGGCTGATCGGCATTGGTCGGCAGTGGCCCCTGCCGGCGTGCGATGCCAGCCAATAGGCTCCCAGCGGAGATCACCGGCTGACGCCGTAGCCGAGGCGGGGCTATTCCCACCGTTGGTTTCCGCTGGTTTCCGCTGGTGTTCGCCGGATCTTGCTGGATGGACCTCATATATTCCTGCTATCGGTTTCCGTTGGTTCCCGGTGGTAATTGTCGGATTACGACGGCCATGATCTCCTCTACTTGTCGATTGGTTTCCGGTGAGAACCAGCGGAAACCAATGGCCTTTGACGGCCTACATTAGACTGCCACTGCTTGTGGCCATGTCTATGTACATTGTTCATTCACACTGGACCGTAACTGGGATCAAAAAAGATCAAAATTAGATCCACGCCCCAATGAAATCCATTGCCACCGATCGAAGTGGCCACTGATTGTCTTGTTGAAGCTGATCGTGCATAGGTGGTCAATGTGTTAACAATAAAGTCTTTGGGTGGCCCCAGGTAGATCAGTGGCAGGGATGTGTTGTGTATAAAAGCAGATTGAAATTCACCAGAAGCCGCAGTGCACCCCCTCAGCCACTCCACGCAGAGCCTCTCGAGTCGAGATGGTGTGTCGTGTTCCCGAGAACCCTTGGGCTATTTAATCGGGTTTAAAGATGGTTTACTCAAGTCTAATTATGAGGCGAGTCCTACCGTGGACTTTGATCCCACTTCCCGCTTACCCGTGCGTTCCCACCTCCTAGGTCGCAAGTGGAACGCGGATGTACACCTACCCCCGATGGTCGCAAGTGGTGTATTGTCTCGTTGGGCGGGGGCCGTAAGCAAGGTCAAAGCGAAGGTCAAGCGTGCAGTGCTTTGACCCTCGCATCTCTCGTACTTAACCTGGCGAGCGGAGTGGCGCTACCTCACGCGCCTCACTCCGTCTTGCCAGGTTAGTACCTGGACTTCTTATATTTCCTTTCCCCGTCTCACTCTGTCTTGCCAGTAAAGGACTGCTATTATCCGCTCACCCACACCTTATCTTTCTCTCTCGTATTTACTCGATCCTGTATTCTGCCACTTCGGGCTATCCCTACGTCTCCGAATAGACTGCCGAGCCTATCACAGGCTGTTTCTCGCTAAAACGCGCGCGTTTCGACTTAGCGGAGCAATTAGCAGCCCTTTGAATGCTGGGTCCCCGCCATGAATAGTATGCGTTGCACCGAAATTTATTGCGGGTAGCAGCCGCTGTGGCGCGTAGATTGATGCAATCAATCGCGCCATGTACCGGGTGCCCTTGTCCCAGTTGGTCCCCACCGTGAATAGTATGTGTTGCGCCGAAATTCATGACGGGTGGCAGCTGCTGTGGCGTGCAGATTGATGCAGTCGATCGCGCCATGTACCGGTTGACCTCGTCTGATTTAATGGTGCCACTCTGGGTCGCTGCATTGAATGATAGTACTCCAAAATATTGAGTTCTGATTCAATGATAAACACAATGAATTTGAATGAAGTTATTCTTCCACCATACATTGTCCTTAATCGCCAGTCGCCTCTGCCCAGAACTCGTCTGAGAGTCCCAGGTCCTTGTTCTGCACTCGCTTTTCCACCCTCTCCCCGTAAATCATCATCAAAACATTGGATGAAGAAGTCGTAGTTGATGTCAGACATTTGCCGCAGCTGTGATTCGAAGCCGTTGAGCCATGAGTTCAATTGCTCTGCAGTTTCGGTATTGAATGCGCGGGTCTGATGGCGGGTCCCATTTGCGTCCTCTTCCACAAGGATCAGATCGGGCTGAGACCCGTTCACTGGTGCAGGATTGCACCACAATTGGCACAGAATATCGGTTGCGCAATGCCCGATACAATGCCAAGCGTCGACGATGAATTTGGTGGTGGAAAGCCACGGACTAGATGGATCCTGGGTTACGATGTGACGAAGGAGACTGCATGCGTCGTCGTAGGCGATGAAACTTGGTTTCGATTCAGGATAATCATATCAAATTTTATCCAGGATGGTAAGGACCTGGGAAGAGCTCTCCGACCGGTAGCACTTTCCCCAACCAATCGGAAAGCCACATGCCCACTGGACAATCTGTAGACAGTAAGTTGTTTTCGCTTTGAATGTATGGACAACCTCGTCTCCTGGTGTATCACCGAGTGCGCTGAGCTCGACCCGAAGGGAGGGTCCGGTAGCTGTGTTACCGTCTGCATGCTCCTGCTGCCGGCGGATGATGCGCTGAACCCCCGGAAAAGACATTCGGGAGAACCTGTTCTCGTACTGGTGTTGCCAGTCAATGTGTGATTGTGTGTCGCAAGTCAAGGCGCCCGGCTGGAGAACAGGTCGCCCACATGAGACGATGCCACACACATTGCGCAGGTTTAGGTGAGCTTCACAAAACCGACCATTCTTGTAATTGACCAGCGGCGCTTCACATATGTCCAAAGCAAATTTCTGTCAAGTCATAAGAACCCCCAATTGAAAGACTCAAACTTGCTACACACCCGATGTTTTATTGTCTTACCATCCATAACAGCGAGGCGGACATATCCTCTTGGAATCCCTTCCGCTGGCGCTTCCTGCTGTTGTGGTACAGGGAGCTGTGCCAAAGCTGGATCAGCAGGCAGAACTGGAGCCTGGAGAAATTCTAAGCCCAATGTCATCCTCGGACTCGGGCCGAAAATTAAATTTGCTCACTACGTTTCCATCACCGTTTGAGGCAGCCGGCATCCCAGCCACATCCAGGGCCGCGCCGAGAACCACTCCTTCCCTGACCAGATCCGAACGATAACGCTTGAGATGTGTGTAGTCAACACATTCATGCATCATTGCGGCTTCAATCACACCCCCGTTGACTCCGACGGCCGCGCGCACCACAGCAGAAAGGACACTCGTACTCGGGTGAGCATCGCAAGAAAAGTCGGTGCCTTTCCCATGAAAGACGAGGAGCCGGCGGGAAAAGTGTTCGATAAAGAGACATTGTGCTTGGTGGTTGGTGAGTTTCCGCTGTGATCCCGTCGAATCGTTCAGCCAGTCTGCGAAGTTGGACCACCCGGTGTGGAATCGGTTCAGTGCACCTTCCTGAAAAATGGCAATCTGCCGGTGCGCCCAAACTCCGTGCTTCAAAACCCGAATGTATTTGGCTGAAATCTCCAGCCGCTGACGGCGCCGATTGTCGGGAGTGTTGTATGTTACGCGGTCAGGGTAATAGTCCGCACGGCATGAAGCAAAATGCGCGATGAGTAGGTCTGCCTGCACCCAATGGCATGATTTGTCGAGGAGCCAAATTGTCTGTGTTTTTTCCTGACGCCGTAATGTAGGAACAATGTTCAGGTCCACCACCGGACAGAAGATGCAGGATAAGCGAGATGTGCAGAGAATTTGGCGAGGAATCGGGAAAGGAGAAATTGGAGATGGTGCTGCGAGGTTGTGGGGATAAGACCCAGCATGGTGTACAGTGGGCCCAAATCGTCACAGATGTATCGTGCATATTACTGGTTGCGATCGATTCCAGAAGCCCAATCCGAGGAATCTGGATCGTTCTGTTTGAATGCAGCAACCAGAAGAACAAGGATTCCTTTGAACCAAGCCATACGAGAAGGCTGCCGCGGTTGTCGCTGCTGATTCAAATGAAGTCGCAGCAATGGATATAGGGAGAGTATGACACCCAGGACATATAGTGCTTTGTCCAGGGATAGATCACTAGGGAAGAAGGCCTGTAAGATAAGGATAAGATCCCTCACCGTAGCTGGCATCGTAGCAATGCCCGTGGACCAAGCTGTCCTTATCAAGGATCGGAAGAGAGAGGGGCAAATTCACGTGAATGGTAGTCTCTCAGAGCCAGACGCTTCAACAAGATCAACCTCGTACCTCGGTTTGTTGAAGTCTGTTATTAAGCGCGGGGGTCCGATCAGGGTTCGCTCTTGTTACGTAATCTTCGCTTAGCTGCGTTTTGGTCGTTTTCGCTCTGCGGTACCCCTTTCCCTGTTCTCTTGGTGTGGAACTCGAAATTAGAGCCTTTTGAAGATGATCTGCCGCTTTGAATTTTTTTAAATGGTGCTTGAATCCACGCAACAGCTCATACTTCAATGTGATGGGACATCAACGTGCCAAAAACCCATCAACTTCACTCATCAATAGCTTCGGCCCACGGTGCTCGAAAAATCTGAGAAAATTTGGGTGCCCAGAAAACACCTCTGATATTCTGCCGCGGATATATTTAAGGTTCAAGGACTGGGGCAAGGGCCTCAAAACGTGATTATGTAATAAGGGCGAACCCTGATCGGACCCCCGCGCTTAAAACTGGACTACGTGAATGGTGCAATCATCACAAATCATCGCTCAACAGGAATCTGATTCCAGACGTAAAAATAGAGTAAATTCGCCGAGAATTGGACATATTTTTCCGTAGGAAGGGGTACATGATTCGAAGGTAACAACTAGTTATCAAGATCATCTGAGTGCCTGTGCTGCTCCTCACCCTCGTCGTCGCTCGAGGGAACATGGGCCTTCTTCTGCTTGCGCGAATGACACGAGCTGGGTGAGGGGGAGGAGTCGCGGCGATGTACACAGCTCCGAGAATTACCTTCGCCTCGGTCCGAACGGCGCCTATGGTCCTCGTAGACGTACTCTTTGAACCGGGCCGTTTTTATCTTGCGAAACTTGTTGTCGTGGCTTTTACCCTTGCTGTCGACCCACTTTTGCGCCTTGGGCGCCTTCTCCAACACCTCGGGCGCAAAGTACTTCTCAAGGTTGCTTATGCTGGTGGATCCCAGCTTGAGGGCGTCCAAGAGGTCCTCCTTCTTGAATTTGACCCCGGGATACTCGTAACCGCCTCGGGACGGGTCAGAATGAGCGAGTAGAAGATCAGGAGGAATATGCTCACTCTTGGGAACCGTATATCCTCCCTTTGCACCAGTCCACTTCACAAAGAACTCGAGCAAGGTCACAGATGTCAAACAACGCTCTAGAAACTGACCCGCAAGAACGCAACGCGGCCACTCCTCGCCGTATTCCGGAATATCCGGAACCAGGTTTTGCGCCAGGGTATGAAGATACTTGTTGAATGTCTCGCGGAGCTCGGGAGTGGCTCCCGGTTGCATTGGATCGTGGCGTGTGCGATCGTTAGCGATGTTGAGTGGGACATCTGTGCCCGCGCCAGTGAACTGAAGGTGCTCCGCCTTGGCCTATCAAATAATTTAGTATCCGGCTTCACATCCAATACGACTGATGATACGCACTTGGGAGACCGCAGCGATTGGCTGAAAAGGATTTCAGCATCGAGGAGAATGAACTCAAAGGCAATGATCCGCACCTGAGACACCTCGGGGCGAGCAGAGTCTCCTGCGACAGTGGGCGGCTCCCAGAAGACATCGCAAACAAACGAGTCGTCAGTTGAAGATGGGCGAAGGATGTACTCGTCCATCTGCCTGGCACTCAACGCGCTCGACTCGCCGGACAGTAGGGCTTCAATCTTGCCGATGTGATGATGCCCGGGACCGCTGCGGATATTTGGGTGGTAAAGGCGACCACTGCGTTCTAAGATAATTAAATATGGAGGGTGCTAGCATATGGTTTAGCGCGTACCTTTAATTGGAGAATTGTTCTTAATAGCAGCAGGAATGAGCTGTGACAAAAATGTCGTGAGCTTCCTGCTGCCATCCTCGGAGGTCGAAACAAGGACGGGGAACTCGTCTACGAGAACTTGACGAGAGGGTGCAGCTCGGTCAGTTTCATCGTAGAAATTAATTTGAACAACTCCTGGTTCTGATTGAGTTACACATCAGCAGAAGTGAAGGCAGGCTCACCGGGAATTTTCCGGTTACCTTCAATTCTAGGCAGTGTGAGCTCAGGCTCAGGCTCAGGAGTGCCGCCGGCACCCTCGGACGAGCTGGTCTCACTATTATCGGGATCTGGAGGGTGAAATTAGCATGACTGAACACAAGCATTTCGGAAATGAGGAAGTTGGCTTACCATCCTCTGATGCGCCAAGATTCGCGCCATTTTCATCCTTTTTCCCAACGGGAGCAAGCTTCCTAAATTGCCCGGGTGGGTCGGTCTTGACACCCTTGTTAAAAAGGGCCCTGTTTGCGCTGCAATTATTTAACACACATCATGCGAATAGTGGAGCATGTACCCAGTAACCGCTTCGGCAGGTTTCGAAGCCTCAAACACTTCCTCAGTGGCCTTGTCGACACTGTTCTTAGCACCAGATTTATGGTTAGCCTGGTGCGCGAAGAGAGGAAGGAAGCGCGAGTCTTCGGCGATTTGTGGCGTGGCCTTGATGTGGTGCTCAATCGAGGCCAAGAGCTTGTCCTTGGTGACGTTGGAGTCCAAACCCATAGTGCCAGCGATCTGTTTAAGCTGGGCCACGAGCTTATTCTTGAGAGGGCGCTCTGAGAGTTGCAAGGCAGGAGTGGACATTTTTGAGAGGAAGGGAGGGACGAGAGAGAAATGTTATCACAGGCTTTAAAAGAAAATGGCGCAACAATGGCGCGTGATAGCCTATCATGCTTATCATGGCTGGGGCATATCGACGTGAAACACGTCCAGTGGTCGCCGGCGGGATCCAGCAGTATACACTGGATCCCGTTGGAAATTGGTGGCGGGGCTAAGGCCCGCGGTCCAGTGACTTCCGCTGGTGATTGGCGGATCCCGATGAGGCTGTTGTGATACAGTGGCATACAACGTCCATCGGTATCCGCCATCGGCCGCCGATATACGCTGGTGGCCACCGGCGGCGGCCAGCGAACTTTCCAGCGGCGGGTATATTACTCCTCAGCCACGGCTCAGGCTCAAAATGATAAAGTCCCTGATTTAACTACATTTCGGCTTTTATATTTTGTTCATTGCCAGTGCAGACTCTCCCAGTGCATGGACAAGCTTAGATGTCCGCACTATCGCTTCAATTTGCTCAATCAACATAAGTTGCGTAACATTGTCTCCCAGGTCACGAAATGTGACATTGCCATCAAACCATGACACCGTTGCCAACGTGGTCAAGTTCGGGGAGAAAATGTTGTGGAAAGTATTTTCAGAGCTCTAGGACCCACTTATGGGCCAACCAAGTGCATAAATACCACTCATTCATAAGTTTCCCGAATCCAGCTGAGCCGCGGCTGGCTGCGGAGTATATACAAGAAGAGTGGGAGTGGGACTCGCCCCTTTTAAGCGAGTCCCACTGTTGATGGGTGGGCCGTGGACCGCATCAGAACGAATTGATCGGCCATCAGTCTGCATCTGCGCTGGGGGAAGGCTCCCCCAGACCCTACCTTTTTGCTAGCACTGCCTTGTCCGCTGATGCGGGGCCCTTTCGCTGGCGTGAGGCCTTATCACTGATGCTGGCCTTTTCCGCTAGGTGCGGGGCCCTTTTTATTAATATGTTCTCGATTTTTTAACGGCTAATTGCGAGCTTTTGATGAAAATCTTATGCGGGGGAGACCCCCGCGGACCCCCCTTGCTGCTCGCCGCGGGGGCCCACTATGTTGAGCTTTTTGCTTGCTGCTGGGCCCACTGCATGGTGCTATCGCTCGCCACAGGGTCTACTGCGGGGTGTAGGCTACTTATTATCCACTGGCATGCGATCAACAATATCTGATGTGGTGATCTTCTAGTCCCACTCTTGGCGCTGAGTCCCACTGTTGATGCACCGCTTAGCGCTAAGCGAGCATTAGCCGAGTCCCACTCTTTTCATTGGTACCCCTGGCTGCGGCTGGCTTATTTTTAGCTTGGTTTGGTCGGCTAGCCGAGCCGAGCCGAGCCGCGGCAACATTAGCACCTGTCCGGAATTGTGGCTTCCTCAGCTCTAGGCTGTACTTCCTGTGCTTGTAGGTGTTGAGATTCAAGCTTGAAGCGGTTGTTGATTGAACCGTATATTATTTTCTTGGTATTTTTATCCATCTCCGAGTTCCCCGATCATTGATTGTATAGAGGCCGTAGCCAAACAAATACGTCTCAGTTCTTGCATTCGCAATTCTGAGACGTGAGTCCTATCTTGTATCAGGCTCCTACCCACCGCACGTTACGGGGTTGGGGAAGACAGAGTAGCGAGACTGGATCACAGTAGTGTAATACGAAAAGACAAATCACTGTTAGCCGAGACAATAGCTTCCGAACTTTCAAGGCCCCAACCCCTCCACAGCGGCTGGCATTTAACAATGGTAAACAACATAGCCACCCGCTTGACCAAGTTTTTACGAACCTTTCTCCCGATGTCCTGATTGCTTGCGAAAACGCGGCGCGGGGTCCAGGACCTCACGGGAGTCATTAGAGCAAGTCTCCAGATTTTTATGAGAGGTGGGTATCGGGAAGAAATATTTTCGCAAAATGTGGTTATGTTGTTTATATCTGTTAAATGCCAGCCGCTGTGGAGGGGTTGGGGCCTTGAAAGTTCGGAAGCTATTGTCTCGGCTAACAGTGATTTGTCTTTTCGTATTACACTACTGTGATTCAGCTGAATTCCGCTACTCTGTCTTCCCCAACCCGTAACGTGCGGTGGGTAGGAGCCTGATCTTGTATCCATCCTACCTAGTTACTGACAGTATAATAGTTCCATTTGTTCCTAGGTATATTAATTGAGTTCTTGCATTCGCAGTTCTGAGACTTCCATTTGTTCCTAGTCAAATTTCACTCGGTGATCTGTGCTTCACAGTAGGTCGGGCATCATTGTTAGCGGGATACGTTCAGCAAGACTATTAGACACAGCTGTGTATTGTTCGGAACTTGGATCTCCCCATTTGGTGGTTGGATGGCGGCGGCACTCTTGGACGAATCCGGCTCCGAGCTCTTCGTTTGCACGTCGTAAATCTTCTTCGCTTTACGCGTCGGAGATATTGGTCCTTAATTTAGCTGGACTGAAGCCTGGAGCAAAACTGTTATTTTTCAAATGAGTTCATGGTGCGGAGATTCAAACTCCCCGGGCTACCCGCCTGCCCCATGTTCTAGTTCTGTCTATCTCCATGTATGTGCATTCCACATGCCACCTCACCTACTTATTAATGACGAAAACCAACATGTAAATATCATCGAGATGGGCCCCTATAATCTGCGCGGGTTCTTTGCTTTTGTCTTCCTTTCCATCCATGTCCTCCAAGAAGCCTCGCTGCCCACCTGTCCAGATAGATCTCACTCGGATTTTGACTTCGTGGTCGTGGGCTCAGGCGTCGGTGGTGGTCCTCTGGCTGCCCGCTTGACAGAGAATGGCTTTTCTGGTATGGAACTCTCCACGACAACTGTAGCGGATCAACTTACTCTTTTCAGTACATTAGTTAACCCCAAAGCGAAATATGACGTAGAAGCGAAACACAGCCAAACAATCCCTTTTTTCAGCCCGGATCCAAATGTCACCAGCCTTCTGGGACATCTACCCCCCGTTTTCAAGGTCTGCGGAGATGATGGAGACAATACCGGGACCTCAAATGTATCACCTCGCTTGCTTATGTCACAATATTGCCAAAATCAGCCAAAATTCTGGTTCTCCTCCACTATTTGTGCAAGTATGTGCTTTGTTCGGAATCGGAAGGTGTACAAAACAGTTCCTAGTGGTCCTCCACGCTTCTATTGTATGCTACAAATTTAACCGGTCTGGTGCAACCGCTCTCCACTTTGGCCGACCACCAATGTTCGAGCCTGAGGCTGACCCAACTCAACTGCTTTCCACGATCTAGCTCCGCTCTGGCCTTTCTCTGACCCGCGGAGCCCACTGGCCGAGGCATAGTAGGCCCTCAAGGGTGGGGACGGTGAGTGGCATGAAGAAAACAAGAAAGTGGGCATTGTTTGTGTGTGTTTCGCTTCCACATGAATGGGCAGATTTTGCCACCTCAGAAAGATCCCACCTGTTCTCCACGAATACACCACGAAACCTTGCAGAATTTTGGTCTGCTGGGCAACGCATAAGCCGCTCCACCGGTATATCAACAGACCTCAGCCTTTACCGTCCTTATTTCCGCCCAAAACCGCGAAAACCCTTAATTGTTTCGCTACATGGTTAACTACTGTACTCGTTGTGGACGCTGGTCATGACGTAGCCAACGTCAACACCACGACTCCATTCTACTTTGGACGCACCATAGAAGGTCATATCATCTTTTTTTGTGCCGCTGACTGCTCATGGTTGGTTTCTGCAGATCCTCAGTTGGAACTCAACTACAGCTACGCCGAATTCTCCCCAGGAGCCAAGTTCCCGCGTAATGATGCTTGGTGAGCCTTCGAAATCCCAGCATTATCACCATGAGTACTGAATCATGCAGGTATCCCCGTGCCCGTGGACTTGGTGGATCGGCTGTGAATTCACTTCAAATGTTGTAGATGACTGTTTTGACTGGTCCCTGCAGGTCCATAACGGTATGGTGAATAATATCACCGATACAGAGCGCGATTTCGACAATCTTGCCGGCATGTTTAATTGCTTGGTGAGCCTTTCAAATCCCAGCATTATCACCATGAGTACTGAATGATGCAGGTATCCCTGCGCCCGTGCATTGGGTGGATCAACTGTGACCCCCCCTTCGAATGACCTGGTCCTTGCAGGTCCATAATGCTCTGGTGAATAATATCACCGATATGGAGCGCGACTTCGACAATCTTGCCAACATGTTTAATGACTCTATCTGGTCGTACAAGAATATGTGAAACTACTTCAAACAGATCGAACACAATCTGTATCTCAACAAGTCCAACCTTGATCACGGGTTCCACGGTTGGCTGAAGACGAGTCTTAATCCCACTTCCATTCTCGAGAATCCAGAATTCACGGGCAAGCCATTCAAACAAATATGTTTAGCGCTAGCCTATTGTTCTGAACTTTAGATCCCCAATTGCTTGATATTGTCAACACGCTGGCAACTTCCGGCGGACCGATTATCGACGACATTAATAGTGCAGCTAATGACGTGGCCATTGGGCTCAGAACCCCCAGTTATACCATTGACAAACATCACAACAGATCCTCTGTACATGATCATCTTGTTCGCGTGAAAGAATCAAGCTACAGAAGGCCCCATTTTGCCCTCGATACGCTTGCAACCAAAGTAGTGATGTGCAATTCTGGACATGGAGGGCAGCCCATTGTGTATGGCTTAGAGATTGCACCGGGAGCTGCATTGGCTGTAGCTAGCAATTTCGAAGGGAAACAAGACTTGAAGACAGAAATCATCACCGTTTGGTATGAAGTTATCATCAGCACCGGTGTGTTTCAATCTCCACAACTGGTGCGTTGTTTCTAATTTCCCTTGCGACATTCCGGTGATTGATTGAACACGCTGTAGCTCATGGTATTACTTTCAACCCGACGGCCTCATCTATCCGTTCAGCTTTCAGGTATCAGAGACCAGGATGAGCTGGCTCGGAATGGCATCGAACCGATTGTTCATTTGCCAGGTGTTGGAACCAACCTCCAAGGTTCGAGACACGACATATTCATTCATTTGATTGAACCATATTTACAGATCATGACGAAGTCGCCAACATCTGGACGCTGAAACAGAACCATACTGTTTTCGACGGCTGCACTATACTTTATACGCCAGACGAAGACCCTTGTTTAAAGTTTTGGACCAAGTCTAACCACGAGAATCTCTACTCCTTCACTGCATTCAGCCGGTCCCTACTAGACGCGGCATGATCTAGCGGCACTGACAGCTGTCTATATGCGGCTAGTTGGACATATCGGCCCAGATCATGATGGTCTAGGCCACCTAGGCACTGCCTAGCATAGCCATCGACTAGTGGCCTGAAGGCCTGCGTAAGCTGCCTCCACTGACGTGTCTATCCCTGCCTCCCTCATTAGCTGCAACCATCTCAAGGAACTTGCCTTCCTTTTTCCATCTTCTTTGCACTCCCTGGTGTTGTGCAGCCGCTACACCACCACCACGATCAATTATAATACATGACCCTGCACCGCTTCTACATTGGGCAAACCACCATCTAATTTATGCTCTCGCAATGAATAAACTTTTGTGATTTGTTGGTGACTTGTAAATGGTGCTACTCTCTTTTCCTGAGCCCCCAATGGCCCACAGAGCTTGACCATGTATAGGAACACAAACTCCTAGTCTCTCTACAGGAATCCGGGGCTGGGGTGCCTTCCCGACCAGCCGAAATCAAACTGACATCATCATGTATTTCGGTCGTGAGCCATACTATGATGTGCACCCCAGTTCAGCCTAACAGCTCCCGGTGAATTGCGGCGATGTGCACTTGAGACCAGGTCAAGGTGCATTGTGGAATGATGGTCAGGCAGGGCCGACATAGGCAAGACATGTCAAGATGAGTATAGCTGCCTAGACGTGACTTGCCATGTGCTGTCTAGTGGATCACACGGCTAGCCGGGCGTAGCTCCGCGGCACTCTGCGTAGTTGCCTAGACAACAAAGCTGTCTAGGGACCGGCTGAATGCAGTGCTTTGGGGCGGCCCTATTTATGATGATGTACAGAAGTGCACCCGCCCTGCCTGAGCCAGACATTATGATCTACTGGCCGCCTGGCTTTTTCCATGGCTTCTTCCATGGCTTCTCGGACGAGCTGGCAGATATTCACAATGCCATCACTGCTGTGGTCTTGAAGGCGCACCCCTCCTCCTGTGGAGTGGTTTGTTTGACTGGGAGCCACCCGCAGGACGCTCTGTGCATTGAGAAACATCACTTTGAGGCTTCTGGTGGCCAACAGGACATCTGTAAACCCGCCCGTTACTATACTCATGGACAGTGTACTCACATGTTATGATCAGTCACACTTAGCTAGTCTCTACCCGCTACCACGATCTCGCCCGCTCCTGCACACTCCCCTTTGGATCCTCTCTGATATACTACAGCCTTATTGGTCTTCTCAGTTCTTTTCTCTTGTCTCAAGTGTAGCTCAATGAGTGAGCTCCCACCTTTTGGCCAATATCAACGCCATATCTCCCAGATACCATTCTGGGAGGTCTCGAATGGCGAAGTTTCGCTTCGAGCGTTGAGCGACCGTGCTCAAACACTGTATACCGTCCCACTGCACTGTACTGAACAAGGCCCAGGCTTTGTTACCGTCCCACTGCACTGCAACACCAGCCATCTCATCAGCGCTGGTGCCCTGCCTGCCTTCAGTACCAAATTCCCTTACAACCCGTGGCCAGTTGCTGTGTGCACAGACCATGGACACAGGCTCGCCATTGGCTGCCACCCCACCCTCTTCGAAATCATCAGGATTACTGCCTTCCCCACCGCCTAATCCAGATCTGTTGAGATCAGCACTGCGTACCGACATCTCGCTGCCACAATCTCCATCGCCAAGGCCACGCTCGGTCTCCCCACCCCTGACTCCACCACACCCGTGGATCAACTCTTTTGACTCAGACTCCGACCCTTCTCCTCCCACACCCCCTGTCACTTGCATACCTCAATGGCCGCTGTGCTCAAAGTACACTCTGGCAAACCACCTGTCCTCCTTGCAGGCTACTGCACGCTGTAGACGCTGCATGAGTTCGAAGTCACTGTGGGCAACTACGCGATGCTGAAGCAGATCAAGGCTCCCAAGTGGATGCTCTTCATCCTCTCGTGTTTCCGTGACCACTGCATCAACAACTGGGTCAGTCTCGAGGACGAGTGCGCCCACCTCCTCGAGCTGACGTTCAAGGAGTTCATGGCTGAAGTGAGTGCGCTGATGCTTCCCCCGTCCTGGGAGGACGACCTTCGCATTTCCATGCTTGGCCACCACCAAGGCACCTCCGAATTCTTTGCCTCCTTCTCCACCGTCATCTGCCTTCAGAACTCTCTGCTCATAAACACCGACTCGCATTTCTCGGACAAATGCCTTCGCACCCATATCGAGGCAGTGATGTTAAAGGACCTCATCAATGAGTACAAGGCCAATGCCACTGCAAAGAAGGAGACTAATTTCATCAAGTGGCTGGCTTCCGTCCACTACGTCGACGACAAGCACATGAAGGACATTGTGCACTGGCAGCGCATGGTCGACGACCGCAAACGCGAGCAGTGCAAGCGCTCCACCACCAACAATGGCACACACACCTCCAAACACAGGCGCAATGATGATCAGAACTCTGTTCCCACTTCCCACTCCTCCTCCTCCTCATTGTCGAAGGGTCGCTGCCCTCCGCTCGAGGGTGCCGAGCACGATCTTCTGAAGGACAATGATGGCTGTTTCCACTACCACAAGCCATTCGCAGGCCACCAATCCTCCGAGAAAGTCTGTGAATTTCCAGCCGCCACTGGTTACCAGACCCTCACCCAGCGCGATGTCAACAAAGCCAAGAAGGATTGCAACATCGCTGCATGCTCCTTATCATTGTCGAAGGCTGCCGCTGCCGTCGTCAATTTTGCTGCTGTTGCCGCGGTCCTCCCCAACATTGAGGACCCGAACGACAGTGGCACCTCTGATGGAGACCTATCTGCTCGCAACGTGAGTCTCCCCTACTGTGTTCCCCATCTCTTCTGGGACTTCTGAATGGAAGGGCCTATGTTGAATCTTCCTATATCCGTCTGAGGCCTTATTGATGATGGTTCACACCTAGTCTTACTTGATCCTGACATCATTGACCACCTCGCCCTCCGTCGTTTTAAATTGCATAGGCCCAAAGTTGTTGATGTCGCCCTCAGCGATGGCCACTCAAAGCAGCATGAACTTACTGAATACGTGAATTTTATTGGCATTGGCTCCGACCTTTCTTGGCAGTCTACAGTAGTACGCACTCTCATCGTGCCAAGCCTCTGTGCCCCTGTAATTCTCGGACTCCCATGGTTAAGCCGCATCCACATTGTAATTGACCATCATCTCCGTACCGTAGTTGACAAATGTACAAATTATAACTTGTTGGACCCCGCTCCGCCCCCACGTCCTAAGACGCCTCTGATCAAGCTTCGTGACCGCTTGAAGAAGACTAGGGCAGACCATAAGCTGCTGCTGAACTCAAGAAGACTATCTGTGCTGAGTGCCACCGCAAGCTTGTCCAGTTGAATCTTTTTGAAGGAGTGCTTCAGGCTGGCGGAAAACTACCTAAGCCGAGAAACGCGCGAAAACTCCACTCACGCAGCAGCACCAATGACATGGGAGCGCTCAACGACCAACACGGTGTTCTACCGTACACACCCGCTTCCATCCCTGGACCGCAACACTTGATTGTTACCTATGAGCTAGATGAAGCATGAAATATATACCCCCGAATACTTGTATTGGCCTACTGTATAAGTACATTCAATTTGACCCTCATACATCACCCACCCCCTGGTCGAATGGTGAATGGGCGAATGTTGTTTTTTGTCACACATAACCCACCCCAATTTCGTCACACAGGCAGCAAAAGTGCTGAAAATTTTCATTCCAGTGATCGAAATTTTCAGTTCTGTCACACGAAATTTGGGCTGTTGTCGGATGGTCGAACTGATAATTTGGGTCATGTGTCATGCCCCCAGTCAAATTGAATGTAATTAATTATACAGTACAGCCGATTTCATACAAGTAGTGTTGCCGGGAGCTGAGGTCGAGCGAGGCCGAGCTGACGGTATTTGAAATAACCCGAGGCTCGAGGCTCCACAATGTTGGCTCGAGCCGGCTCGAGGTGGTTGATGGCAGCTTCCATAAATGGAATTCCGAGTTCCCACCCATCGAATGCGGCGTAAACAAGCATCGTTTGGTCCGGTGGGGGTAATTCAAGATGTGGAAGAGTATCAGGAGAAGAAATACAGTCTATGGGACTGTTTTAGATAGTTACAGACGAAATAATTAAGTAAAGGGATGTAAAATCTCAGACTGTACGAAAATCAAACAGGTTAAAAGAAATAGAAGCGGGGCCGTCAAGGAGTGCTCCCCCCCATCCCTCGTACGATTCATTCAGGAGCTGCACTAGCTCCTCAACTCTACCCGCTGCCAACAAGCCCTCCAGAACCTCGGGGTCAACATCTATCACCGAGAGTTCTTCCTCCGTTGCAACCAGACCATCCGTGAAACTGACCCTCCCCTTGCGATAAATGAACTTCAAAATCTGCAGCATCTCCATCACGATGGGAGAGAGATTTCCACGGCGCAAGACATCGGTTTCCTTGCTGGAAGAAAACACCCGCTCGCAGGGAACGGCCGAGGCCTGGACCGGCAAGACATCGAGCGCAATGCGGAAAAAGATGGGGAAGGTAAACTCACGACGCTGGAAGGTTGTTAATGATTAAACTTCCAAGCAAAGAACAGACAACTCGCTCACCTGCCAGTAACGAAGCAGGCCGAAATCAGCAAACTCCGGATTGTCCTCATCCATTATTCCTTCTGCCTCGTACCGCTGAAGCTCCTCATCAACAAGCCTACCATCCTCGAGCACCGCGCGACGCTCTGCCTCAGCTTTCTCGGCTTCCGACGGCTCAGAGGCTGTAGTAGGCGGTGGCGAGTCGAAGCTCGATGCAGACAAGGATTTAGAGAGCGCATTCAAGCGGGCAAGTCCCGCAGCTTGAGACCGCGCTGAATGAGAATATGATGGTGGCTGAACAGCACGGCGTGAAACTGTTTCGGGGATCGCGGGAGAGTCGGTGGTACATGAGCGCTTGTCCTTGCGGTATTCCAGCATCTAAATTCATGTTGAATCCACCACCGTAGCGCGCTAGCGGCCATCCCGCTCCAACGTAGACGTGTTCGATGACATCACATAGCCGTGGCGTGGGGCGGCTACGATAAGCGGATAAACCACTTGAAGGCGGTGAGTTCAAACTGGCCTGGGGGACGGACGCTGTGGACAACAATTGGGAGAGACGCGACGCGACAGTACTAGTCACTCAGTTACTTGACAGTCACGTCGGTTGTGGGAAGGCTACCTCGAGCTAGATCGAGCCGAGCTGAGTTCCCGTCAGCTCGAGCTGCTATATATGGCAATGGTCCGAGGCGAGCTGATAACGACCTCGATCCCAGCTCAGCTCGCGGCAACACTACATACAAGTGTACGGGTTTTGATGGAGTGGTGCTATTCGATTTGTGCTTACCTCTGTTTGATGCTGAGTCCTATTTTCTCCACTTTCCTGCATCATACCTCCAACACGGTGTTGTGACTCCACCCAGGCTCCACTACCGCCACAATGTATTTTAGCATCAGCCTGATTTTATTCTTGCACAATTCAAACTTGTCCGTTATAATCCATCTCCATGCCGTTGACTCAGAACCAAACCAGATTCGTGGGCAACCTCGGACTCGGAGTGTAGGTGGTGCATGCAAGCCCTGCATATCACGCTGGTAGCAGCCGAGTATTTTCTCTACTGAGCTGAGTGATATGTTGAGGTCGCATGCAATGTCGGCTTGTTTCCTGCCACGGTTGTGGTACAAATGGACCACTAGCTTCTTCTTTTCACTTGAAATGTCTTTGTGGGTGGCCATGGGTGGTCGTCGAGGATTGCAGCAGATTGCATTCATATGGAGCAGTTGGGTGGAGCAATGACGGAAATGTGGAGCAGAACCGGACGCAGTGTCGAACAGAAGTAAGTACAAATCAAATAGCACCACTCCATCAAAACCCATACACTTTTATGAAATCAGCTGTAATTGACATATCTAATGGCTTGATTTGGGCCTACAAGGTAAGTAGGAGACAAGTAGCAGACTGTCACAGGAAACCTATTCCCAAGATAACTGAACATGAACTGGAGCGAGAGGCAGAGAGAATCTCGAGGGAAAGGAGGGTAAGTAGCCCGAAACTGGGGTTGATTCAACGAAGTGTACTCAAGGGGGAATCGGGATTCGAAAAACATTGAAAAGTTTTTTTCAGCTCTCCGCAGGACCCCCCTCCCCCGGGTCCTTCCATATAGGGAAGGTGGTTTGCACCCCTAGGCCCGGGCCGCCATTCCAAGTCATGTGCCGTTTCACCGCCACCCGATGATAGACAGCTTCCTAATCTAGCTCGGGTTATCGCGACCTCGCGAAACTAACCTCTTCGACATTCCTGTGTGGCTACAATGTATTATGTTTTCAATTTTTTCACTCTCATGTGCATTATGAGTCTAATTTTCCCTTCCTAGAGCCTTTAAACCCAGGTCCGAGGATTTTTTGGCCGACTTTTGGCTGTGGAGGGTCTTGTACCACCTTCTACCACTCATTCTGTGAAAGACTGTGATGCCTGCACTCTCCCTACATATGTATTATGTTGTGCAAAACATATGGTAAAAAGTTTTTTTCAGCCTTGGCTGGGACCCCCCGATCTATGGCGGTCACATTGCACTTTTATTAATCCAGGTATAAGACATGTAAATCCGACTATTTCTTGGGACATTTGAATAGTTTTACATGAATTCATTGGGCATATAACTTTGGATCTTGTTCCAATGAATAAAAGTCTCAAAACAATATTAAATGTGGCAGCAGGATAAAATATTTGTGTCCCCCGGTAATATTTCTTCTGAACCTGAAAATAAAAAAGCAAAAACACACCCGATGTTTTTTTTTCCGAACCGGATGTTTGTTTTTCAAACCCCATGTTTTTTTTCGAACCCTGCAACAAACTTCTGCTTCTCCAGGCAAATGTGACCGCAATACAGAGTTATGTGGAAGCGGCACGTCATGCCCTTACAGTAGGCTGAGTTACACAGACGCGCAGTGTGTTTGTACGTGTGATGTCGGCACCTGATGTGCAAGGACCACCTCGTGACCTCCACTTCTCCGTCTGACTCTGCAGTGCTCCGCAGTTCAAGGTTTCTTCTCGCTTCGCGGAGGCGTTGGATGCAAATTTCTCTTCGCTACACAATTCGATTCATCCTCCTCCAACCTCTGAAACAAACGCAGGGCAGCGTTCATCTCAGCCACCGCAAAATGTCCACAGCAGAAGCCCGGAATGCAGAAATACTCGAGTCGCTGGCCGAGGTACGCGCGCGTGTCAAGCTTGTAGCACCCAATTCGGCGACGCTCGTGGCCGTTTCAAAATATAAGCCGGCTTCTGACATCCAAGCTTGCTTCGACGACGGCCAGCTTGATTTTGGGGAGAACTACGTCCAAGAGTTAGAGGATAAGGCGAAGATGGTGAGTGTTACCCTCAATCATTCTCTACCATATACATTTATTGTTTCTAGCTTCCTGTAGAGATCCGATGGCACTTTATAGGCACGCTACAGTCTAATAAAGCCAAGGTCCTTGCGGGTTAGTCGCACACATAGGACATGCACGGTGCTGACAACCTTCGTCAAGCCATCCCGAACCTCTACTCCATCCAGACGCTAACTTCGACAAAGGCGGCCACCGCGCTCAACAAATCGCTCCCGCCAGAGCGGACGAGCCGTTTGAATATCCTCATCCAGATCAACACCTCGGGCGAGGACTCAAAGTCGGGTCTCGATCCGTTGGATGCATCCGCTTCCGACGCGGACGCGGAAGCCACGCAGCTCGCGCGACACATCATCACGGCCTGTCCGCGCCTGCGGCTGCAGGGCCTCATGACGATCGGCGCGCTGGAGCAGTCGCTCACCGCCGGCGACGAAAATGCCGACTTTGAGCGGCTGAAGCGCACCCGGGATGCGCTCGCGAAGCTGCTGGCCGAGGAGTTCGGGGCGGACGGGGAGCGATGGGGGGCCGAGGGCACAGGCCGCCTGCTGCTGAGCATGGGCATGTCGAGCGACTTTGAGGCGGCGTTGAAGGCGGGCAGCGAGATCGTCAGAGTCGGCACGGGTATATTTGGCGCGCGCGCGAAGAAATAGAGGTACGGCGATCACTTCCAATCTCCTGCAATAACCTGTACACTACTTCTCTCGAAGAAATTCTTCTCGTCCGGCATGATTGTCTGTGCCGCGTCGTCAATACGCCGCCCGCATCGTAGAGCGAATAACCATACCTCGGCCATCTCCTTGCACATCCAAAGCTCGAAGATATCCTCCATCTTGTCGGCCGCCCACTCCACGACCCCGTCGTGCGCCATCACGGGCAGCCCCATCGCGGCGAGCGCTGCGTTCGTCTCGGGCGAAACGTGGAACTGCCACCTGTCATTTCGCGGTGGGGTGCCGATTAAATAAAGACCGACCTGCTTGTACTTGACAAGCCCCGACTTGACGGCGGGCAGGGCCTCGATGAGCGGTCCGTGGACCTGGCCCCTGCACGACGCTGAGTATCCGCCGGAGACGGGCTAGCGTGAGGGTGCGTACCAGTGTTTGTCGAATTCCTCGAACGATATATGTGGGAGACGGTTCAGGAGCGAAATGATACGGATCGTCATTGGATCTTGATCTCGACTTGTAAATGCTCGTCCCCTTTTATACTTTCCAATCACATACGTGTTCATTAATGGTATTAATCGGAGGACACGACGGGTGGACCTCCGATTTTTCTTTTAAACGGTGCTTTCTCCGGTGGAAGCTGCGCCACCATCGCTATAAATTAATTGGTGGTTAAGGAATCAGAAGTCAGCGTCGTTGAAAAATACAGTCTCCCCTCAGACTCCAGCAAACTCAGCTTCTCACTTGGTTGGCTGCGCTCATCGGATTTGTTGAAGCTGCAGAGTATGAATAATCATCCTGAGTCCATAGTGCAATCATAGTGCAATGTTCCTGAGTTGATGGACTGATTGGTAGGTGTCAGAAGCATTTTCCCAAATCTTCCCTTCTAAGACGTAAAGTTGGGGTAAAATTTGTACATAAAGGAAGTAGGCCGGACCCCCGCGCCGGGCGGGCCGCCCGACAGCCGCATCAGGCGCACAACGGCGGGGCACGCAGACGCGAGCAACGCCACCGGCGGCGTGATCAACGCATCAGATTCGGCATCGTGCCGATCCTACCGTAGCATGATCGGACCAGCAGGCCCTGTGACAGTGCTCATCGCTCCTTTGGGACATCCACTGATGCGCTCAGGGGCCGCCGCCCTCCCGCCCTTCCTTTTTGAGCTCGCTGTCTTATGTCGAAAAAAAAAAAAAAAGAAAGGAACAGTAAACTCACGGCATCGTTACTACAAACAAATCAAGCACCAAAATCTAATGTTTTAACCAACATTTTTCAGCCGGGGAAGAGTGGAGGGCTTAGGCAAACCAGGTTCCCACGACACAGCGTCCAGCGGGCGGGAGCAAGTGGAAGGAGCACCGCCACTCAGGCGCGAAGGCCCGGATGATGGTCGATTGCTCGGCACGAGCGGCAGAGTTTGATTGATTGATTGATTGATTGATTTTGGGTTACTGTATGTAGTCAAGTAGACGAAGACAACAGTACGAGTGGGGGCGACGGAGGGTATCGTGCCGTGGGTTGGACGGTAATGTTAAGTAATATGAGAAAAGAGAGTAGACGAGTTATCAAGCTGGTGAAAAAGTTGGGGTGCGATACGCAAATCTGGGCAGTTAAGGTGCGTGAGTGTGTTCGTAAGGGGATCATGAGGGTTGGATGGTTATTGAGATTAGGGAGAGTATATGTTAAGGAAGAGAGAGAGAGTAAGAGAAGAGAAAGACCAAAAAGAAAAGTAACTGAACGACCGAAAACCTGAGGACAGGGATCAGGGCGGGGGGCTAGGCCACACGAATCTCTCCGTCAACTCAATGAACTTTGACATGCTCAAGAGTAATTTGGGGTGGGTTAGAAGCGGGGAAAGGTGGAGGGGGCCGAAATGGCCCAGCTCGCGACACGCCACGTGGAGCAGTTGGCGGTAGGGCTCCCAGATCGGGCATTCCAGGAGGTAGTGCGTTCGGGTTTCGAAGGGGGCGCCGCATGCCTCACAGGAGGGCGAGTCCACGAGACCGGTTTTATGGTGGTTGGTGTTGAGGAATGAGAACCCCGTGCAGAGTTGGGACAACGAAGACGATGCCTTGCGAGAGAGCGTCGAGGAGGAGTAGAGGTGGATGGGGATAAGAGATGGGGGGGAATTATCGAGGTAATGCAGTGCACGGCCCACTTTGGTTGATCTCCAGAGCGCGTCCCAGGTGTCGAGGGTCTGGAGGAGGATAATAAGGCGGACAGTGGTGAGTGATATGAAGTTGTCCGGGTCGGGAGTGCACTCCAACGCCTCCTTCGCGGCCTCGTCTGCCATCTCGTTCCCCACCGTGCTGATATGCGCAGGCGTCCATAAGTGTGAGACCTGGGCGAGTCTCGTAAGGGAAATCTAGGTGTGCGTAGTCCTGGCGAGTCCGGTGGCAAGCAATGTGGTAGAGACCCCGTTCACGCGGTAGACTTTTGTGCAGGTGGAGTCGGAATAATCGAGCCGCGAGGGCGAGTGAGTAACAAGCACAAGGCTAGGTAGGGAAGCCTCTTGCCCGTTCTCGGAGAGTCTCTACGAGTCACTTAGATTTGGGCAACGAGGCAACGGTTTTGGGTAAAGAGTAGTGATCAAATTGTATGCTGGCACAAGACTAATCAACTATTCGTAAGTAGATCGTAATCGTGATTTCTTAACTAGGAATCAAGCGAAAAAAAATGTTTGCGTGTATTCAGAGTAGTGTTGCCGCTGTCCGGTTCGGAACCGATTCCGAACCTGAACCGAACCCGAACCGAACCCAATGTCCGGTTCGGGGTTCGGAGGATTGGTTAAAGGTTCGAACATGTTCGGACCGATCCTTTTGGGTACCCTGTTTTCATTTCAGAATTCGATGGATTGATGTTATATTGACGTCCACTTCAACATACCATGGGTCCTGCACCAAAGATAAAGTGTTTCTACTCTCACGGCCTCAAGAGATATGGAGATGGTTGAATTGATGCGCGATCAAGAAGTGATTTAAGGGCTGAGATATTTTTGAAACAGATGTTCAAAGGTCCCCACCCACCCAGGCATACAAAGATGACTTCTTTAGGAGAGAAGACGGTCATTAAAGAGTATTTAAAGGCTTTAAAGCTCACATCATACACTGTAGGGTCGTGGGAATTCCTTCGGGTTCAAAAAGGTTCGAACCCAAGACCGAACCTGAACACGACCGGACCCCAGGTTCGGTTCGGGGTTCGGATTTTTTGGCAAAAAATGGGACCCGACCGGACATCGGCAACACTAATTCAGAGAAAAGGGTACCTTACAATAAGTTGAGAATGGTGAGGTGGGGGCGAGTGAGGAGGGCGGTACAAATGAGTTTGTCATACTGGATGGCTCTAAACTGCCCCGAACGAGGCTTCATGGAGAGAATCCCGCGAAGGGCGGCCTGGGAGTCCGCCACGCACATCACACAGTGGCACTCGTCCTTGAGCGCCTTCGTGGTAGCACAAAAAAGCCCCTCCATCTCCCCCCTCGCATACCTGCCCATTGCCCAGCGGCATGTGCAGGTACTCCATCTCCATCCCATCCTCCACCCTCACCGCCGCTCCACCTGCGCGTCCCTCCAAAAGTGATCTGTCCGTGAACCATCTCGAGCCATGACATCGCTCATCAGCAAGGGCGATGTCGAGGGCCCGGAGGGCGTCGTCCTTCGGGAGAATCACCATAGTGACGGGAAGTGGTGTGGTCCATGGGGTGGCATAGACCGGGACTATGGGCTCCATCCCGAGAGTTGGGTCGAACAGAGCTGAGGGGTCCTCATCATCACCGACGGTGCGTTGTACTCCACATTTGCGAAGGTGTTGGCCACGTGCCGGGACAGTTGACGGCCAGTTAGTGCCCGGTACATGCTCCACAAAGTGGAGGATGGAGGTGAGCTTGGGGGACTTCGACGCCGAAGCGGTGGCGTCGTGGAGGAGAGGACAGAGGGAATGGGAAGCGGGTAGGGTGAGGTACGAGGCGACGGCGTTCAGGGCGGTGCGTTCGATACAGAGTTGGGCCAGTAGAAGTGCTGCTTCCTTCTCGAGCACCGCCCACGCTGCCGTTCGGAATGCTCCCGTAATGCAGCAAGCCACTGACTTGTTGATGTTGTCGAGTGGCTTGAACACATCTGTCAGAAGGGGGAGGAAGGAAGAAACTCCGTAATCAGCGCAAGGAAGTACAGTGGAGCGCGTGAGATCACGGATGAGGAGTGGTCGAAGACTCCACAAGTTGTGCATGATCGCTGCGGTGTTCAATGCGTGGGCCGCCAACGCCGCGCGTGTCGCGATGTGCTTCTTCCCGTTTAGGTGCTTGTCCAACCACAGCCCGACCCACTTCACCTCATCCGACGGGGCGATCTCCTTCCCGCCGAACCGCAAGGGTGATGTGATATGATTCGCCAATATGCCGATCGATGTGATCCGGCAGGATGATGCGCCATCAATCGACGTCCGGGGACGCATCACCGGTGGTTGGACTGTGTTTGGCAGCTGTCTGGGGCAGCGGGAGGTTCTGTGTAATACATAAGGGGCGCAAGCGGGCTTCCTCCTGATACCATCAACTCAGGAACATTGCACTCATCCCTCTAATCATCCTCTGCTAGCATTATTAATGTTCCAGCTCTATCTCCGTAGTGCTGCTGCCTAAGAGTTTACTGTACATTTTGCTTGCATTTTACCAATCTTTAATCATCTTTTTCAATCATAGTCCGTACTACACCGCCATTTGATTGGGAGATCAGGCCGATCTCGGACGTGCCATTGCCGGCTTTAGTGTGTCCGACATCAGCCGAGACCTCGTCATGGTATAAAAAGCGAGCATCAATCGGTAACCATCTGAGACAAGTCTGCTGGCGACATCCCTCGCTTCATCTGTCCGACATCGCAGCTGGCCTCCTTCTATGGTTTGGAGAATGTTCCGGGTTTAGCACGTCAGGGACCTATTCCCGATTCTGCCTCTGATGTCGTGTATTATTCCGAAAAATCCAGTTTTATTCACGGTGGCTGCACCAATACCGTACTAATAGTGAGAACAGGGTATATACATGAAGAGGAATGTATATTAGTGGTGATTGAATGCAGCGGGTAGTATATTATGCAGATGAGCCGCAAGGGCAGGGGCAAAGAATGTGAAGTTAGGGTGCTCGCTCGTCGACGTCCGAATCGTTGTCGTCATCGGGCACCTGGACGGCGGTGGCGCGGACAGCGTCGAGATCTACGGTCACTAATCCGAGGTACGTCCACCTGGTGTCGTGCATGTCTGCGAGCACGAGCGGGCACAGGCATATTGGTGCATGTATGTGTAGCGTGGACGCAGCACACGAGGACAGCGAGCTGGTAGCAATTCAGAGGATCTTGTCACAGGATGAAGACTCACAGGAACGCGCACGACCCCCGGGGCGGGAGGTGCTCAGGCATGACGGATGACGATGCAGCACCTGGACGGAGACGCACGGCGGGTGGGCGGTGGGGGTGGTGGAGGAAAAACTGGATATAGTAGGGAGGGGACGCAACACTTGCTTGGTGGACATAGAGGAGCTTGAGGCAGCTTGAGGCGGCTTGAGGTGGCTTGAGACGGCTGCAGGGGAGGTGATTTGAGGTGACTTGGTGAATTCGAAGGTGAGCTGCTTGAGGGGTTTAGACGCTGTTGAGAGTTTAGAACAGCTGGCGAGGGTTGATGAAGGCGAGTTTGCTGAGGCACGGGGAGAATGGGAGCAGCGTGGTAGCGGCGGTGGAAGTGGGAGGAAGGAAGAGGCGAACGGAAGACGCGCGGTAACCATCAACCAAATGATGTGATCATGATGTGCACGGACCCTCAGCGGAGTTTGACTTCTTGCATTTTCATCAAATGATTATGATCTGCATGCCGTCTGGCAGGATTGAATAGGGTTGAATCCAGAAATTATAAGATGCAGGTTAGCAAGCCATTGTCCGAGCACTCACTCCTGCGAACAATCGGGATGATTGTAAAAGCTTCTAAAAAAATCATTCCTCTTTCTGCTGTAAATAATTTGAAGTCAGCGGGCACAGGTGGGCACGGAGTTCTGCTCCAGTTTTACCTGGTTTGCTTATTTCCATGTACTAGGTACAGAAAAACTTCCATTTAGTTAAATACTTAAATATGTCCAATTTGTTACATTGCCAATATGTCTTGGTGGTCTCATCGGTCCGAGAAATCATCCACTGCAAGGATGGGAGAGGAAGGCTGGGCCCCATCACTCGGCGATGCTTGATACCTCGCATCAGACATGGCGAGAAGGGAGTGTCGTGGCAAGAGACTTGATCAAAGGTCACATCGTCGGAGCTCGAAATAAGCGAAGAATATGGTAAAGACATCGAGGGGGATGTCCTCCAGATATCACTGAGATGTACTGTGCATCTCAGCCGGGCCTCAGGATAATCACAGCAAACAGGGATCACGAAGATGCCGTCAGGATATCTCTCACGGAACACAAGGATCACATCTGATATCCGGCGATCAATGCCTAAGTGATATCTCGACTAAATGGTGGTGTACTATAGCCGACTGGGAAACCAACCAAACTAGGAAACTGACCACTTACATTATATCAAGACTGGGACTTGAGATTTGGCGGACTTAGAACTTCTGGGATGGAATACGACCTTGAACGATGGTCCGTACCCAATATCAACACAAACTGATGCGGTGATCAAAAACCACGGGAAGTTTGATCCGCTGCCGAAGGGTGGGAGTAGCCAGTTCTTGGCCGATTTGCGAGCTCTGGGTCTTGTTCTGACCCCCTGGATCCGGACAACAAATGGAGATGCCATTTGCCATGCAACCATTCCCAGCCATTCCCTGCAACTCTCGACAGGACTTCGAGCAGACGTCGAGGGACACTATACGGCCACCCCGATACTGTATGACCCATGGATGTGACAGACCTGGGGCTGGGCTCAGTTGTCTAAGAATAATGAAACTTACTTCTCATAGGGTCTGTTACTTTGGATTCATTCTTTTCTGTGCTCATAGCAGCCTACTCATGGATACCTCCCCATTTCGGTTGCGTGCACATACAGATTTTTTGCGGGATATCCTGATATGCAGAAGGGGGGCTGTGTCTTCATGTATGCCCAAATACGTCCTGGGAATACTTCTGCACCGTTTTTTCAGCTCTCCGTGCGCCCAGTCCATTGCGAGACCGTTGTTTCGCCGCAACACCCTTCCCGTGCATCCACGTTAGCCCTGGACTCAAATCCCCCTACCACATATGTAGTTTAGATTGACTATTCATTCATGTTAAGTTATGCTTATATCCCATGACTCATTTGGGCTACACAGAGGCCACAAGTTCCGGCTTTATAGAAGGATTTGAGCAGGTGGTCGGTTACCCCGTTTTGTGCCGTTTTCGGCATCTCGCCGGAAAATATTCGTCGCACCATCAAAACACCACGGAAATTGGGCGAAGCTGCTTCCACTCATTCCCAACATGTAGGCCTTTGTTTGATAGTGCAAAACATTGTGCTGAATGATCTCCCAAACATTGGTTTGAGGCCGACAGTGCTAAGGTGGCCAGAAGCCCGGTCGGCGATAGTAGTATATATATGGCGTCCCGACCACAATACGCGCCTGCATCGGGCACCTTTTGACAATGGCCGCTTTCGGCATTGCCACAACGGCGCCTCCCGGAGGATGTTCTCCGCGAGATATTCGTGTCATCCCTGCCTTCTATGCACAACGCTATCATGGCGAGCCGAGAATCACCCCTCCTACTGTGCCACATTTGCAGTGGTTGGCATAACACTGCTCAGCACACCCCGACTGTAGACATCCCTTCATATTGCTATCCCGGACGAATCCCGCTTCCAGAATCTCTACGATCTGGTAAAACGATGGATTTCCCGGTCCGGAATCCTCCCCTTGACCCTTTCGTTGGGGTTTCATTGTCGCTGAAGGATCCACATTCCGCCATTGCCGCACCTTTACTGGGTCTCCTCGTCGCGGTATCCAACCGATGGCAGGAGATCAAATTCACACTTCCCACCGCTACCTGATGGACTGGTTCTCTGAGCCATTTTCTACCTTTGTCGGAAAAATCTTAAATTGCACGTAACGGCTCCGAATATGTTGGGAGCCGTCGCATGGTCATTTGCATTTGAGCGGCTTGCAGCGCACAGGTCAGGTTCTTGAAAGCAGTTCCAAGCCACGCCCCCAGTCTCAAGGTTCTGGATGCCAAATGGTCTTGCGGCGCATCCCAAGGCGCCGAAAGCCAGAAATAACAAAAATCCTACCATTTTCTCTCTCTCTCTCTTCAGTACCGGGTTTAATGATTCGGTACGATATTTAATGAACGAAGTAACTAAGTAAGTAAGTACTACAGTCAAGTCAGTAAAACTCACGGTAGTCTAAATATTAGTAATGGTTCAGGCTCATGCATGTGTGCACAAGTAAAGTTTCGAAGGGCATGAACAGAGTTATGCACCTTGCTCGAGCCACCGGGTTGACGCTCCACCCAGCTCCACACCTCTCGGCAATCTGGAAATAACCCCGGTGAAACTCAACCGAAGATGAGGACCAGTCTCTGTATGTAAAATAATGTTGACTAAATGTCCCTTTCTAACTCCGGGTACTATGTAGCGGGAAAAAAAAAACTCCTCCGAATCGTCCAAAGACTCGTCAAGTCATGGGTGCCTTGCCACGGCTTGAGACTCCTTCCGAGTCTTGCATACCTTGCACCGGCTTGTGAGCGCCTCGAAGGCGTGGCTGAGTGGCTTGCAACCCCTGGCAAGCCGTCTCAAGGCTACAAGTTGATTCAAGCCGTTGCAAGTAATTTGGCTTTTTTCCGACATTGTCTCCTGCCGATGTTCCGAATTTAACAAGCGTTAAATTGGGTCAGAAAATCCCGCACTGTTGTCGTCTCCCTTCTTGGCTGCACCCACCGTCTCCAGCATCTCTCTTTCGTACATCCCTCAGGATCTCGATGCTGTCTCGATTTCCTGGCATTTGCTCACTCGGCTGCATTTGGGATCGAGGGATCAAGATGATCCTCGGACAGGTCATGAAACTCTCAGGATTCTCCGCCATTCCATCAATCTAGAAGTTTGCACTCTCTTCATAACGTCCACCGATCCGGCCTTGCTCACTGATGAAACCCTCGCCCTCCCGGCTCATCTTACCTCGCTCTTCATTACTTGTTATAATGACATGGTGGGCCCGTTGATCGCCCAGCGTCTGGTCCTCCCGGAGCTCACATATCTTGAATGCTCTGAGCGCGTCGGACCGGCCTTCGTCTTCCTCTCATTCCTTCCCGCCCCTAAATTGAAACCTCTCATCGTCGACGGCGTGTACGAAAATTTCAACCTTATGATGGCGACGAACCCGTTCCCGCCTTCTCTGGAGATTCTCCAGATAACCTCCCTAGCATACTTATTTGATGTCCTATTCGACATCGACGACACATTTTTCGATACTATCAATCCACTCCAGCTCCCTCGATTGAAAACCCTTAAACTCCGCGGCTGCTCCGAGATAACAGACGTAGAGTTGCTCTCGTATATCGCCGCACGAGCGAACAGCGGGAACCCCTTCGGTCCCTCGACATTTCGTTCGCACGTCCACCGTAACAGGACATCCTCCCTGATTTTGCCGATCTTATTTCTGCGGGAATCGTCATATCCCTGAGCTATGATCTAGATAAAAAACAAGGCGGGTCACAACCGTATCACCCTTGGGAGGGCACAGATCTTGTGGACTAAAGGCGAATACTGCATCCAGAGATGTGATATTCCTCACGTCCGATTAACTGTACCACTCTCATATGACATTGTTACATTTCGGAGTCGGATTTCCTTCGTCCAAACCCACTCCGAATCCCGCCTACTACGTCCTTGAGAAATCATTGCCGGCATTCTGCATTGTATATACTTATGCCTGCTCAAATTGCCGCATTTATCGAACAGGATCATGCATTCAGGACGCTCTTCAATACATTGATTGCGCTCAAGTACAGTGCCGCATTTACATGTAGTACTTATGGGTTTTATTGAACTGATTATTACTACCTGCCACTTAACAATTGCTCGGCATTTTCAAGCACTTGGTACATCATATTACAGAATACACAGGGGCTCTAAATGCTAGTGGCTGCTACTAAAATTTTCCGCATAGTAAGCTTTGGCATCTCCGATAGCATCGTGCTGGAGTAACTGAGTTTGAACTTCGTAATATCGACCCTGCTTGAACGTTTCCGAGCCCTGGTGGACGGATTCTCTGCTGACGTAGTCGCCCCGTGGTTTGCGAAGCGTTTGGTATGCTTCCAGCCTGGACGGCACCTCTTCCCTCCTGGTACCGAGGGGAAGCAGGCATCCGAGCGCACCGGCCTCTTCGATTGCCAACCCTGCGCCTTGGCCTAGCGTTGGCAGTGTGGCATGCGCAGCATCGCCGAGGAGCGCAGCGCGCCCGCGCACCCAAGTTGGCAGAACCGGCAGAACGCGCAGCTGCCATTTGACAATGTGACTGTCCGCCAGAGCCAGAAACGCCAGAAACTTGGGATGGACATCGTGAAATTTCTCGAGAAGCTCTTCTCGGGTTCCCGTCGCGACCCAGCCTAAATGAATCAGATGTCGGCCGCTGCTCAAAATTTCCAGGATTATGTGCTGACCTGGATCGTCTTGGTGCGGGTCTGTGTAGATGGCCACGAGGTTGATTAATTGGCCACTCCGGCAGGGATACGTGAAGAGCAGGCGGTATTCCCCCTCCTTCACTACCACATTGCGCGCGCCGGAAATTCCTTCGGTGAACCAGCCAAAGTCACCCTGCACCTTGGAGGCGTCAAAGACACTGCGAAAGCAGGAGATTCCCGAGGCAGATGCCGTCTGAGCGTCGCCTAAGATGCTGGTGCGTATCACAGACTGGAGAAGGGAAGAGTCAGTGTAGAATTAATAATGGTAAAGATCCTACTGTACATGCAGCCCATCGGCGCCAATGACGAGATCGGCATGAATGGTATCACCGTTTTCCAAAGTTACTGTTCCATTCTCGAAGTCGCATTCGAGCACTCTGCTTCCAAGGTGAAGTTGAACGGGCGGTCCATCACCTGCGCCGACAGCAAGGCGCATGAGTTCATTGTGAACGTCACTTCTATGACACAATAAACTCTGATACATGTTAGAGCTGCGAATTCCTTCAACAATAACGAGAATACCTGAATTTCGATGTCCGGGACCGACCAACGGCGAGAGATGCCTTCGCCGGTCTTGGAATCGAGGACCGTAAGCTGAAGTTGCACCATTCGTAAACACCCATAAGAAAAGTTTAGCTGGCGAAACATACCCCATCAAAATTAATGCCTTTCAGATTGTCCTTGGAGAGTCCCCAGTGGTCGAAGACTCTCATCGCGTTGAATTGGATCGCAATCCCGGCACCTACTTCAGTTTTGATTTCAGAGGTCTCGAAAACCTGGCGCAGGATCAGAGGCGGGTGGTTATGTGCTTCAAGCTGGTACATGCCTTGACGATATGGCCGTTCTTGCGAAGCGCTATCGCAGCAGACAACCCACCGATTCCCGCACCGACCACCGACACCTTCAAAGGCAAAGGGAACTCTTCGTCGGGCGCAGTCATGGAGGAGCCTGGAGAATAGGGATATCGCTCAGTGCGCGACTCTTTAATACTGTTACGCGCGGTCCCACATTTATTTCCGAGTGTCGATAGATTGCGTTATGATGTGCTGCGGAACTACCTCTAGGTACGGGGCGCCCAATCACCTTTGTTGTGTTTTGGCAGACCACTGGCACCAGTCATATGTCTTCGCGGAAGCACCGGCTTGTCGGCTGAGTAGTTTGCCGATGATTGCCGCAGGTGCGTTCGTAAACTTGTGCCCAATGGCAAAGGCTGAGCGCTGAGCGCTGAGCCAGTGTTGGGCAATGGCGCAGGCAAATCAAAAGACTTCTTGACCCCAAGCGATTGACGGGTCATTGGCACTGGCAGTTGATTGACAGGCAGTCAAGCTGACGTAGGTAGGTAGGTAGGTATGATGTAGGTAGGTATGACGAAATGTGCTGACAGCGTTGGTAAAAAAAAAAAATCTTTTGACGAAATCACGAAGATTTGACAAGAGATTTTGTCAAGTCCCGGCTTGACACATCGGAATCCTCGGCCCGTGGTCAGTCGGACCATTCTCTAGGACCCCGGTTTATCCCTTTGGAGGCTAGGTCACTGAACTCCCGAATCTGCCAATTTTTGTCCGCACGGCTTTGGCCCCGATTGAAGTGGTTTTTGTCCGCACCGGACCTAACCGATGATCACGTAAGCGACCAAAAGCGGTAATTTCTGGTTTCCATGACCCCAAAAATCGCAGATTTTGCGCCAGATGCCACTTTTTCGCGCATTTGGGGCTAGATTTGATGTCCCTCGTTGTATCCTATTGATTCTGGGCCTAATGCAGACCGGCTGAGAAATTTCATCCGGCGGAGCTCGATGATTTTTGTCCGCGCAGGACCTAGGCTTTCGGCGTCCGAGACCCAATTTTTGTCCGCGCAGGACCTAGGTTTCGGCGTCAAAATCTCAAATTTTTGTCCGCGCCGCGACCTGGCCTCCAAAGGGATAGACCGGGGTCCTCATTCTCTTGACATCACCTCTGTCAAACCCCGTCAATGACAATACTACCCAAAGCCTATGGAAAGATACAGTCAGGTTTGTCATAATGCATAGTAAGCTCATAATGCATGATGGCTCATAATGCATAGGCCTAGGGTGGATTTGGGATCCACCAAACCACCGTTTCTCACTGTAGAGTGGTCCTCATAATGCATAAGATTTGGCCCTGGGGAGGGGTCCACCCATGCTATGAATTATGAACAAGTCGACTGTAGTCTCGTTCCCTGACATTCTAAGGGCAGTGAACCGCGAATGCTCGCTGCGCTCGCGCCATATAATCTATCCGGAGATATCGGAACCTCGGAATATGATCCGAGGCAGTTTTGATCGCGATTCACTGCCCTAGAACTGGTGATCTCGTGGCGGTTTTCTTGGGAATTGGCCACGCCGGCAAGCTTACCGGCGGCACAGCTCTTCGGCCGTCCTTTGCCTCCTCCGACCATTGATGGAAGAATATAGGTAAATCTAAAGACCCCTGATTTATGCCTATTTTTGCATATCTGAATTTGTGCCATGAACACTTCTTTCTGCCCATTTCACAGAGGAGGATTGGTACCGTCGAGGATACAGGGACAGAAATATTGGTTAAAGCTGGTACAATATTCGGAGACCTCATGCTGAACACTCACACTGTGATCATGAACCATAGCCTGCCCATAAACACCAGAATGAGGATGGGTCTCCGAAGAAAATTTTCTCCTGCAAATTGACCATGGATGATATGGAGTGGGGAAAGAAGCACATTATGAAGCATCTTTCGATGGCCTCGGGTATTGATGATTTTTCATATGCAGACATCATGGAAATTCCGAATGCCATACTTCTGCTGCTGCTTCAAGCTATCATTGATAAGAAGGCATTTCCTTCTAAGTGGCTTGCTGCACTAGTGGCAGGAATTCTCAAGGTACGAAAGGACCCAACTAAGCCTGAAGCTATCAGCTCATAGTGCTTGAATGCTGTCTCCTGAAGTTTCTCACTCTGCTGATTGACAGAAGCGTAAAGAAGTTCTCGACAGACACAAAACTCATTCCTGAAAACCAGAATGGGTTCAGACCCGGCTATTGAACGAACAATAATTCTCTTCTCCTGCGCATCATGTCCAACAGGGCAGCAGCAGAAGGAAAGGTTATGTATGTTGCAGTGGTGGATCTGAAAAATGCCTTTCCGGCTGTGAACCGCAATGTGCTTTTTACGAACTTAAACACTATGGGAATTGCCGGAGATCTGATTGCTCTTGTGATGCTCCTGTACAACAAACTAGAATATATGGTTCATGTGAACAGGGAGTTATCCGGCAGCTTTTTTTTCCTTTTTAGGAGCCCTTACCGGGGATTCTGGTTCACCCCAGTTTTGGAATCTGTTACTTGCAGGATTCAAACTGTATCTACACCCAAGTGATGTCACAATGAACAGGAAATCAATCCCGAAGCTTGAACATGCAGACGATCTAATGATATTAGCCGGTTCAGGGCACACATTCCAAGACAGATTGAACGGCACTGGTGGCCACATGGGTAATATCGGCTGTAAAATACAGGATACTAAGAGCCTGTGGGGAGCAATAGGCATTAAGCCAAGTGTCCCTCAGCAGTTTTACCTGGATGGCAAGCTCCTGGAAGAAGCGACAAAGTTTCAGTATGTAGGCATCAACCACGATCTGACAGCTAAAGATATGTATGCAGAGCACCATCACATATACTTGGAAAAGGCAGAGAGAATCTCTCATGCATGCCTTGCTGTAAATTGAATGGTCGGAGGTCTATCAGTTTGGGATGCACGTACACTGTATATGACGCATGTGGACCTGTATTTCATATCAGCAGCAGATATCTGTCCTGATGTAGTTAAAGTTCGGAGAACGGAACAGGAAGCAGTGCAAAATCACTACCTGTATTGCATGCTTGGCCTCACAGAACGTAGTGTGACGGCAGTCCTATTCTCAGAAACAGGACTGGAACCCATCTCATATCACAGAGTGATGTTACTCCTGAAGAACTTGAAACATCTGGCAGGATCTGGCAGGTTTGGGAGATGAACAGCTTGTGAAGGATGGGCTATTGGACTCATTGAATCTCACCCGTCAGTTCAAGTTATCCTGGGTCAATGATATTGTGATAGTTCTGTCTGACCTCCCAATCCCGGTGTACTGGAAAGTGACATCGAACACAGCAGTGGAAGTGAAGACAATTGATGGCCTAATCACAGATGTTACACATTCCATGGTGTTGGAATAGCAACCGAAACACCAATGCACTGCCGCCATAGATTGCTGCATTACTCTCCGGGGTGACACACTGGAATGCAATGTGCCAGCAGGCATGGATATATATGTTTATTATGTACTCATATGGACTCATGCGCACTGTTTCCTTGTTACAGTTATTTGCCTCCTTTCGTACATATGACTGGTCTGTTTGTATTTAAGCCGTAGCTTTTTAATCAAGACCTCTGCGCATTTGCAGAGGGTCACTGTGCTTCGGAACGGACATCAGCTCAAAATCCAACACATGGAAGCCTGCATACAGGCAGAGCTCAGTGCTTACTCCAGAACACAGGATCTTCTCCCAGACCGAGTGGTCATAGAAGATGGCAAATGGGTGCATAGGGTGCTGGCTTTTCAAATGTATCTACGTGTTCGGAACAACAAGCACAGAGTCACATTGACTCACGCTGTGCTGTCAGGCCATGCACTGGCAATGGAACGGATGCGGTGGAGTGAGCACTACAAACCACAAGTGCCAAAAAAGTGGTGGCTGTGCCGCTTTTACAAAGACCACCTGGAAGATGCCATCCACGTGATGTTCGTGTGCAAGCAGAGCCTACTTGTTGAAATCAGAAATGCTTTCTTTGAGAAATTGTTTAAAACTCATCCAGAGCTTCATGGAGTCTACTCGGACCCAGGTCTTTTCTTCAAGGATCTCCTTGTCAAAGAGAAAGTCATCAGGCTTATTGGGAAACTCGCTTACAATGTCTTTGAGGTTTTTAGAGTGAACCCATGCTGGTCATCAACCCAGTTTATTTTTTTTCCCTCTTCACTTTCCTTACATATATCCTTTTATCCTCTTTCCTTTTTCTTTCGTAGTTACTGCAGCATGTGTGCCCGGAGGGACTGTTGAGTTGAAAGTGGTTGGATGAATCCTAGCTGCTGGGGATTTAGTGCCCATTCTGAGGAATAAAAGTGGGCCACCCACAATATTTTTGTAGTTGCAGGTGATTCTGGTGCTATCATTCCCCACCGTGTCGGACAAACCTAGTACTCGGACAAACAACAATTTCGCCACTGTTACTTGGCTGATCTTCAGGATTTTGTTTTTTTGCATTCTTTGGAATGTGCTCGACAAGATGTGGGCTACAAACCTGGCAGTTATTTACCCTGGTTATTTCTTTAGGAATTTAGAAGTTGCTGACTTTGCAGTTTTTCTCTATTCACACGGCAAATTGGGAGGTTTCGGGGCACCCTGAAACGTTCCTGAACTCTTTAGTTTAGGTCCCCAGATACATAGACCTGAAAACATAACTGAAATATGAAGTTTCCACAAGCCTGAAGCTGACACCGGGGGCAAAGAGCGGGGCACCTGAAAGACAGGTGCCTTGACAAGAGGTACTCTGCATGTGTTCTGCAGCTCCTTGCAGGACACCAAACACATCTTGAAAGGGTGATAATGAGCCCTTAGCATGACAAAGGGTTCACAAAGAGAAGAAAAAGGGCAGGCACAATTTCGGGGATGGCAGGAAATCGTGCCTGCCCTTTGTCTTCTTTTTGTGAACCCTTTGTCATGCAAAGAGTTCATTATCATTCTTTCAAGACATGTTTGGCGTCCTCAAAGGATTCACTGTTCACATGCGTCGGGACCTCTTGCCAAGGCACCTGTCTTTCAGGTGCCCCACCCTTTGCCCCCAGTGTGAGGCCGAAACTACCTGATTCGGGTACGTTTTCGGCATGTCTGAATTTTCTTATTTCAGAAGTAATTTAGGGCCACCTGAAGCTGCTCCTGAAACTATTGGTTTCAGGAGCAGCTTTAGCCTGCCCCAAACCTATTGTTTCGGCAAGCCCGAGACCAGCTTCCGAAACAATAAGCTTTGGCACCTGATTCGGCACTGCGCAAACTAGGCCTAGAGTGCTCTAGGCCGGCCTAGAATCAGTGTAGGCACGCCGGAAACCGGGATCCGAAACTTATTGTTCTCGGCACCGGCTCCGGGGCTGCTGAAACAATAAGCTTGGGGCACACTGAAAGTGCTCCTGAAACTATTGGTTTCAGGAGCAGCTTCAGGTGGGCCAAAACTGCATCCGAAATTAAACAAATCAGAGGTGCCAAAAATATACCCAAATCGGGTAGTTTCGGCTTCAGCTTCGGGCATGCAGACTGCCATGATGATGCAGAGAATTAACATTTCAGGTGTATTTTCAGGACTCCATTAACTGGTCCTTGAACTAATATGTTCGGGAATGTTTCAGGGCCCCCCGAAACCACTCAATTTGCTGTGTTATTATATCAGCGAGTATGACCATAGGATGATCCTGGCATGGTCTGACATTCTAAAACCATCCTCCTACCATAGAAATCAGTCCATGTAAAACTCCAGGTCCGTAGGTAACCTACAGCCTCGCAATACCCCCAAAAGGTGATGTTCCCTGCCAAAATTACCCATGTTCAACGGAAACACACACCTGGTGCGAAATGTCTCATATATTCATATCTCAAGCGAGTTCATGTACTACTGGCAGATGTAGAAGATAGACAGGATGCTGGTACACCTTCCTACAAATTTTTGAGGTGCTGGGATAAGCCAGCCCCTCGGCGCAGCCCCGGCAATCCTAGTCTCTTATAAACCGACGCTATAACATTATCAACTCATACCTCGTTTGTTATATGGCAATCCACATTTGATGTGTTACCTAGTATTCAGACAACATGACTCAACAGAACATTCAATGCCATTCGACCAGGAATGACCTGTTTCACATCAAACAAAAAATGTACCTGAGGTAGAAGATGAATTGCAGTTGGACTAGCTGTCGGACTAGCTGTTGGACTGCCGACTCGGATTTTGCTCAAACTATCAGTGAAAGCCGATATTCAACCGATTTGTCTAAGTGTCCGACATCCTGGGAAATGATAGTAACCTTTAGGTCTCTGGGTTTCTAAGTATAAGTATCTGAGGGCACCCACTAGCAGTATATTGTCTGCATTTTTTTGTGTAGGCTGCTTTCTCACCAGCAAAGACCTTCGCCGCTGATTACCGTCCGCGATGATGCATATGGATGGATTTCTCAACTGTGAAAAGTTGAAACAGTAAGGTAGGCGCATTACGCATCCATCGAGTCACGTGGCTGCTTAGCGTGACACCAACTGTATCGCCATAGGCGGCAGCCACATCGACAAATAAAATAAAGTGAAACCATAGAAATGTGTTATTTGACTGTAGGAACAATCCTATGGTTCCAGATTTCCGAGATTCCTCTCCAAAAAATAGCTTTATTTTTTTTTGACTGAAAAGACTCAAAATGAGATTCTGATCATCCTAGCATGGACATTCATTTTTATTCGAAAATTTTCGCGCTTCCTAAAAAGGAAATTCCCACGCCTAATAGGGCAATTCCCACCCCTGACAGGCATGCGACGTAACCGTCATTGTGGTATATACACGTTCACATGTGTCAAGCTGTAGCAGTATATGAATTTAGACTACTATGTGCCTCAAGAACCCTCTGAAAGAAAATCTCACTTGAGTCAACAGGGGTAGGACACCTTGCATGTGGCCCGCAGATCAGTCTAGACAACTAAATCCGCAATTCTGTGGCCAGTTCAAGTTTGAGAAGTCCTTCGTGAGTCGTTGACAAAATTTCTTGGCTCTGGAGGGCCCGAGACCGAAGAAAGACACTAATTTTTTTCGCTGCTCTGAAAATTTGCGCTTCCCCACGTTACTGACACCCATCAGTCACATTCACGTGACTCGATGAATGCGTAATGCGCCTACCTTACCGCGGCCCAATGTGATCGGCACCCCCAGGCGTCGACCGAGCGAACGTTCAAAATGAACCACAATATTTGCCAGATACTTACATGTAATGGGCAGTCCAGATTGGGATTGTCATCTGGATTCTGGAGCGATTGCAGCCCAATACGAGCTTGTCGATATGTCTGTGAATTGTGTCCAGAAAGTTCACAATATTTGAGAACGACCTTGTCCACCCGTACTGAGAAGTTTAACGACTCCCGATGGTGGCGTCCCACCTTCGAAATGAATTTGAACCAAAGGTGATAGCTCGGCACAAAGCTCGGCATGGTCAGGGGTTCCTGAAAACCCGGTTTCTAAAGTAAACAAGGTGTCAATGCTTTTCTCCGAACCCCATGTCGGACGATTACATTATTTCGACGCTCGCGACCTACCTCTATGCCGTCCATATGGCGGGTCAGAATCTCGTCCATCTGGGCAGCCTCACGGAGGAGTCCCCCGGCGCCAGGCGTTACCACCAGATTTTCCGGTCCCTTGCGGCCCAAGTAGGCTCTCTGGTGCGGACGCCAGGTCTTTCGGCCGGCGAAGAGCATGACTTCCACCAGAGATGTGCAGAAGCGGTGAGGGATTGGCAAAACGCCGGCGACGACAAGTGAGCTTCCAAACTCCATGAATAATCTGTCGTTGACGTTGCCCCCGAAAGGTCGATGGAAATCATCATCATCGGCAATGTGGCCATCCAAGTGCTGAAGTCACGAACGATAGACGTCGACCCCTCGAAGGCCCATCTATTTCGGGTGGCGTCCGAAAAATGGTGGGTGCTCGATGTTCAAAAAGCTACTTGATCAATTCTTACCAAAAATCGAAAGCACCGAAATGATACTTGGTTATGAAGCGCCCAAACATGAACTGTCCGCCTTGGACCTGCTTCCCGGCGACCGGCTCACCCATGGAGATGTACAATCCATTCTAAAAATCCACAATATCGGGCATTCCGCTCTCCAGGGCGGATGGGTCGAGTTCATGGATGAGATGGCGATTCCGATGCGTCTCTCGTTAGAGGAAGCTGACCGTTTTATCCGGGATACACAGTTAATATTAGTAGATGATGCTTTGTAAATATTCAAATTGATGTGACGGTAGGCTGGGATGCTGGTGCGTATCACAGATTGGAGGAAGGAAGTAATCCTGCTTACCTACTTACATCTGCGGTTTGCAAATTCCTGAACATATACAGTCCATCGGCGCCAATGACGAGATCGTATCACTGTTTTCCAAAGTTACTGTTCCATTCTCGGAGGAGGAGGAGGATATATTATCGGGGTCGCATTCGAACAGATGAAGCTGGGCGGGCGGCCCTTCATCTTCGCCGACAACAAGACGCATGAGTTCATTTTGAACATTACTTCTATGACACCTCTGATCTGCGGATTCTTTCAACAATAACTGGAGAGATCCTGAATTTCGATGTCCGGGACCGATCAACGGCGAGCGATGCCTTCGCCGGTCTTGGAATCGAACATTGTAATCTGCAGTGGCACCATTCCTGAAGACCCATAAGAAAAGTTCAGCTGGCGAAATATACCCCATCATAATTAACGCCTTTCAGATTGTCCTTGACCGCGTTGAATTGAATCCCAATAGTATTTCCACGCAGGACAGAGGTGAAAATCGACCTGAAATAGCGAGATTCGAATGTGAATATGAAGCAAAGTTGGAGAAAAATAGGCAGGTAGAATCGTACCCAAGATCCATTTGCGAAGCCACAGCATGCATCAAAGGAATGAGCAGATGTGTGCACCGCAAATAGATGTTGGGAAAGGAAGGAGATCCCGGACGACACAAGCCGGCAGTGCAGCGGTAAGGTCATCGCACCCCCGGAAAGAAGAGCGCAGAACGAGGATAAGAGGGAAGCCAAAAATAATAAAACCGTTGGGAGCGTACTCCCGTAATAGTGGTTAGACTACAAAGAACAGATACTACAATTGATCTGAGCCAGGAAGGCCGAGTGGTAGGAAATCAAGGATGTGCCAGGGGGGCATTTATACAAAAGGCACAGCGCACGGACCACCGCATGTTTGCGAATGCATGGTTTTGAGTCATTTTCGCAGCCAAGCTTCAGAACGATTCAGACCGTAGCGGAGAGATGACAGTGAGACATCTTGGCTCTTGAGCGCTTGAGCAGTCCGCGGGATGGATCCTCTGATCGTGAAGTCCCACGGGCTACAGCCGCGTTTTCTCTGATCTAGGAAAGAGTTGTTTCCCCCTACAACATACACTGGTTACTCATGTCCTTGTTGAAAGAAGTAATCGAAGCTGGCAAGTATTTCTGGCGATACCAGCGTCCATTCCCAAAAGCCAGAGAGATGGTTGCAACTTGGTTGCAAGAGTTGTGAGGGTGATTATTTTTATCTGGGAAACGATATCGATTATGAAGTCCATTAATTCCAAGGGGAGATAATAGCAATCCAAGATCCTCGAAACAGCAGAAAGCTTATTGCATGGCCCATCGCGTTGGTGTGACGGTTGGGTCCAAAAGTGTTCGTGATGGCTATTGCCTGTTTTGGACTCACGATACGTACCTCCTGCGCTCATGGCGCTGCGGTTTCTCCAGCCCTCGCTGCTGGCCCTACTTCTCTGTGCGCCTGTTTTAGCATCTAAAAGGCCTGCCAACACGTCTTGGAACCGGCCAGTACCGATATCCAGCTACCGACTTACTGTGCGTTGCTACTGGCTTCGGTTCTGCTGTTTCGTGTCTCATTCCTTCATGTATCTCAGGACCTGTCAGGAAACGCCGCACCAGGTTCGTATCCCGTTTCCGAGGAACCCCGGGACCTCACCTATGTGCAGAAAAATGTCCACCATGCTTCAATTGCCAGCTGCCTGCATTTGCGTGTGGCCAGTACGGACTGTGTAACGAATACGACGGACAGTGCAAATGTCCAGCGGGATGGGGTGGAATTGACTGTTTGATTCCGCGTAGGTCCGCCACAAATTGCTTCTATTCTACTGACTCGGACTTTAAGAGTGCGATTCGCTCGCGGACGGCGACCAGAGGCGACTACGCGAGGACGGCAGGTCGTGCGAATGCAAGGACGGATGGGGAGGAATCAACTGTAATGGTGCGTGGTTCCGACGGCTGGTCGCATAATCGGTACCTTACAGTCGGGCCAGTGTGCAAGACGAACGACGCCTGCGCCGGCTTCCCACTCGCGGGCGCACCCTCCGGCGACGACGACGAGATCGACCCCGCGGATATGACGTGTTACAAAGGTGGCGAGACGATCTTCAACAACCACCAAATGTGCAATGTTACAAGTGCGTTTTCCCCGACCTTCCTCCCCCGATGCCACACTCACCCGCGCGTAGATCGGAAAATCATAGATCAGGTCGGAGCCGACCGGGCTGTCCAAGTAACCTTCAGCTGCGACAAGCCTAGCGAGACGTGTTCGTTTCAGTTCTGGGTTGCCGAGGTCGAATCGTTCTACTGCGCCCTGGACGAGTGCACTTCGTCCAGCACCCCAGGCTACAGCGTGAACACGACCACCTACGCGTGCGATCGCATCAAATGCAGCTGTATCCCAGGCCGCTTCATCTGTGGCGAGGATGGGAGTGTCAGTGAGTTGCTCCCTCGTTCCCTGCACCTCCCACTTGTTTACCATGCCTGCCAGACATCGACGACTTCCTCAAGGAAGAGATCAAGGGCCCCGCGACGTTCAGCTGCAAGACAGGGGACGGGTGCAAGTTTGAAGAGCCCGCGATGAACAGCCTCATCAGCGATATCTTTGCGGACCCGTACATCACCCTCGATTGCGAAGGCGGAGAGTGCTTGCACTTCTCCCAGGTCCCAGGCTATATTGTAAGCCCGTCTCACAATTAATGCCCTCATTGACATACCCCCCGCCAGCAACCAGAAAAACCCGACAACACCATGTGGGTCGCTCTGAGCGCCGCTGGAGCTGGCTTGATCGTTATCATCACTTCTGCAGGTGCGCAACTGCATCCGGGATCTTTCTCTATGCTGACGGGCTATTCCAGTCCTCTGGTACGCCGGCCGCGCGAGCGGCGGCGAGTTTGGGCAGATTCGCCTCCCGGACGACGAGCAAGCGCGCCTCATGAATGACCATGTCCCCGCGACACTGCACTTTTCTGGGCTCACTTACACGCTGGGCTCGCGCGTGCTCCTCGACAACATCTCCGGTACGATCAAGCCCGGGCAGGTGTGCGCCATCATGGGGGCATCTGGTGCAGGAAAATCGACTTTCCTCGATATTCTTGCGCGCAAGGCCAAGCGCGGGCAGGTGTCGGGAACAACGTACGTCAACGGGCGGGAGGTGCGGAACGAAGAGTTCAAGGCCGTTACGGGCTTCGTCGACCAGGAGGACACGCTCATGAGCACGCTGACGGTGTACGAGACGGTGCTGTACAGCGCGTTGCTGCGGTTGCCGCGGGACATGAGCCTGGAGGCGAAGAAGTTCCGGACGCTCGAGACGATGAACGAGCTCGGCATCTTGAGCATCAAGGATTCGCGCATCGGTGCTAGTGGTATGTTACATTCCGTCCTTGGCTACTGAAGCTGACCGTCGGGTCGCAGGCCAACGGTCGATATCTGGCGGCGAGAAGCGGCGGGTGTCAATTGCGTGCGAGCTCGTTACCAGCCCCTCCATCTTATTCCTAGACGAGCCCACTAGCGGTGAGTGGATACATGCTGCTTCATAGGACCGCTATAACCGTTTACCCGCAGGTCTCGACGCCTATAACGCCTTTAATGTCGTAGAAAGCCTGGTTTCCCTCGCCCGGGATTACAATCGGACTGTTATCTTCACCATTCACCAACCACGCAGCAACATCGTCGCACTCTTCGACCAGCTCGTGCTCTTGGCTGCGGGCAAGCTCGTCTATTCGGGCGAATTCTCCAAATGCCAGGCGTACTTTGCGGGCATCGGCCAGCCGTGCCCGCCGGGCTTTAATATCGCTGACTTCCTTAGTATGTCGTTTGTGCCAAGCGTTGTTCGACGCTAACTGTCTGAACCGGCAGTTGACTTGACCATGCACGCGAGCTTGGAGGAGCGGAGCAGCAGCTCAGGCGCGAGCCCGACCCTGGAGCCGGCGTCGCCTTCGGAGGACGTCACGAACCTCGGTGACGAGGAGCGCGGGCTTGCGCGTCCAGTCCCGCTCTCCGTGCGCTCGCGCGGGTCGAACAGCCCGGACAACGACGAGACGGAGCTGCGCACGCGGCCCAACTCGACCGCGTCGGCGTCGGGCAACTACATCAAGCGCAAGACGTCGCAGTTCCTCGAGGCCGTATCGCTGTCGTCGGCGTCGAAGAAGGGGAACGCGCCGCTCGCGCCGAAGCTCGCGGCGCTGATCGAGGCGTATGCGGAGAGTGGTGTCGCAAAGCAGATTAAGGATGAGGGGGAGGCGTTGAGGCGGGCGAGTGCTGGCGTGGGCGCGGGGACGGGCGAGTTGCCGGATGTGGCGGTGGAGACGTCGTTGCTGCGCGGCCGGAAGCGCGCGACCTACGCCACGCAGTTCCGAATCTTGAGCGGGCGGGCGTTTAAAAACCTCTACCGGGATCCGGCGCTGCTAATGGCGCATTACCTGTCGTCTATCGCCTTGGCGTGTAAGTCCCTTCCGCCTCGAGCACAAATGGGCGCTGACGATTGACCATCTACGTAGTGATCTGCGGGCTATTCTTCCACAATGTCACGTAAGCTGCTCGATTGCTCGTACAATGCAGGATTCTGATTGTGCTCGTGCAGAAATGACATCTCCGGGTTCCAGAACAGGCTGGGTACGTCGCCGTTAACTTTGTCCGACCCCGCATTGACAAGGTCTTCAGGGCTGTTCTTCTTCACGCTCGCCTTGTTTGGCTTCTCGTGCCTCTCCAGCTTGGGTTTGTTCGCCAATGAGCGGATATTGTTTATTCGTGAACGGTTAGCTTCCAGCTCAAGTGTCCAGTGGTATATGCTAACATGGAAACAGGGCTAATGGATACTATTCGACGTTCACCTACTTCTCCTCCAAGGTATGCTGCGTCTCCGCCCTGCAGCCGCCTCGACTAAACGCTTTGAAACCAGGTTCTATTCGACATCCTCCCCCTGCGGGTCGTCCCACCCATCATGTTCGGTGGGATCGTCTACGGCCTCGTGGGGCTCGTCCCGACCGTCGTATCATTCTGGAAATTCATGCTGATCCTCGTGCTATTCAATCTCACGACGGCGGTGGTCGTCTTGTTCCTGTCGATCGCCATCGCGAGCACGAGCGTCGCCGGGCTCGCCGGGACCCTCGTTATGCTGTTCAAGTGAGTTTCCGACCCCGTTTACGTTCGGCTCTTTCCCTAAAACTGCGCGCCACAGCCTGATGTTCACGGGCCTGCTCATCAACCGGGACAGCGTGCCCGTCGCATTCCGGTGGCTGCACACCGTCTCGTTCTTCCACGCTGCGTTCGAGGCGCTGGCGGTGAACGAGCTCCGGTATCTGCATCTTACGGAGACCAAGGTATGCATTTGGAAGCTTGCTTGACCGACGACACATCTTCTGATGCGCCTCAAACACAGTATGGGGTCGAGCTCGACGTCCCGGCCGCGGTGATCTTGTCCACATTCGGCTTGCACGCGCAGGTGCGTCTCCCCCCGCTATTTGCGTGATACCCCTCATTGATATTGTGTATGACAGTCGTTCTGGTGGCCGAACACCGTGCTGCTGGGCATCTTTTTCACTGTGTTGACGGCCGCGTCGTTCCTGACGTTGCACTTCTTCGTCAAGGAGAAGCGGTGATGTGTGGTGTATAGTAATGCATCTGTCTCATAGTCTTTGCCCCAAGTACATATATGGTATGGGGTGGATCGAGATTCGACGTCCCGGACTGGAATTTTTACCCAAATCCACGGTTAATATGGATGTGTTTTTCCCGTTGTAATAATAGGGTTCTCTTTACAGTGTCGGGTGGAGCTACTTGCTCCATCGTGCCTTGGGCTCTGAGCGCTCGTTCCTCCCATCTTCATTCAGTTGTGGCGTCATGTGTGCGGCTCTACGGAACGGCCGACATCCCGGATCTGCTCGTGGATGGGCTGCGCGCCCTGTACCTTGTTGGTGCCTGCGAAATGAAAGATGCGGTTGATGAAAGCTTCGCGGATAGGTGAGGCGCTAGTTATCCGAGAGATTTCAGTTCATTGACTGCTTTTTAAAACGTGCACGTTCGCTTTATTCTTATCCTAGCCAGGAGCGCGAACAGGCGCTCCGCGGCGTGATTGGCGTCACGTTTCCATGTCTTACAAGCCCCACAAAAGCTCGTGCCACAGCTGAATAATTAATTTCCTTTTTTGAGGAAAAGGTGGTGAGTGCTGGATCTTGATGGTTCCTTGTCTATGGTTCAGTTGCAGGGACGGGGAAGAGGCAAATAATAACGCAGACGTTGGGTACACCCTCCACAGTTCGAAATCAAACTACGTAGCAGCGTACATGTATACGATAGCTGCCACTGGCTGGCAAGATTTTATTCTCTTCTCAAGCCTGTTGCCTGCGGCTGTACCCCACACATTTTTCCAAGATAAAATGACCATTTTCTCGAGAGAAAGAGAGCTTTAAGTTTCAACACCTCCCCCACGCGGAGCCATCGGTGAACCTATTACTAATCTCGAATTAAGCCCGAGAAGACCTGTCAGAACTTCCGGTACTTTTAAGAAGAGTTGCGGCTATCCCAGGTGCACCACTTCCACTGTGGAAAGCCTCTGCGTTTGTGATTGTCGAGCACTGAGATGTGAGACGAAGGAATACTCCGGGATCAATATTGAAAAATTGACATCCTCATGACCATCGCACCTCCACGCCTGACGTTGCAAGCTCTTCATCGACGAGCGTCGATTTATTCCCGGTTCCCACTGTCGACAGGAGGAATCCTGAGATACTGGCTCGTGATCACGACCTCGGCTGCTCTTGCCATGCTGGGACGACTTATATCCTTAATAACACCCCGAGTACGCTCTTCCTTCCCCCCTCCTGTATCCTACAGAGATATCACAACCAGTGAGTTTCTCGAGCCCCCGGATGCGTCTGCTCACTGCCGCAGTGTCGGGCTCCAATGAAATCGCCATATTTGCGTCGGGTGGGTAATGACGCATAGCTGCGCATTCCCAGCTCTCACCCGCACACTGCTCATGCAGGCTGCTTCTGGGGCACTCAGCACATCTTCCTCAAGCACTTCCCCCCTGAGCCGGCGCCAGGAAAGGGCATAATCTCGACCGCCGTAGGCTACACCGGCGGGAAGTCTTCTGTCACGAATCCCGACTACGAAACAGTCTGCAGCGGGAAGACGGACCACGCGGAGGCCGTGCGGATCGAGTTCGACCCTTCCGTGGTGGGGTACGCGGACCTGGTGCAATTTTTCTATCGCTCGCACGATCCGACGACGGTGAATCGGCAGGGTGGGGATATGGGGACCCGTGAGTCTCTCCTCTTTCCGGAGTCCGGACGTGCTCGACTCCGAGGGCGTATCTAACGTCCATGCCGTCAGAATACCGCTCAGCCATCTTCACCACAACTCCCGAGCAGGCCACCACCGCGCAGCGCGTCACGGAGGAAGTCCAGGCGAAGCACTTCACTCCCAAGGTGTGTCGTGTCTCCGAACTCTAACCTCTGAGCCACCTTAACTCGTCTAAAGGGCACAAAGATCGCTACTGAGATCCAGGGTGCGGGACCTTGGTGGGACGCGGAAGACTACCACCAGTTGTACCTCTTCAAGAACCCCGGCGGATACCAGTGCCCGACGCATCGGCTTCACTGGTAGGCAACGGCGTGCGGAATGAAAGTTGGAAGTTCGGGGAGCACACGATACACCCGAGCATATGGAAGCTTATGTACTAATCCTCATTATTCCATGTATGTCTGTACAAATGCCAGTTTTATTTCACCGTTTGTCGCGGAGCGTGCACAATGAGTCAGCGGATCACGCAGTAACACAGCTTGAGCAGAACCATCATGCACGGACCTTACGCGCCTTTGCCATGCCCTCCCAGCGACGAGCTCCCCTTCCATCCTGCCATTTCGGATAGCGTCCCTTCTCTTCCCCTGGAAATCACGGACCTCATCATTGACGCCGTCGCATCCCAGCGCGCAAAAAATGTCCGAAGCAATCTCGCTGCTTGCTCTCTCGTCTGCCGGGCATGGACGCGCCGCAGCAGGTCCCATTTCTTCAAGGACTGCAGACTCCTCCTCCATTACTACAACACCGCCCGTTTCGGGGAATTGCTGCGATCGCCTCATTGCACGATTCTGCCGCATGTGCGGCGGTTGACGATGGAGTCCAGCGGAGCTTGCATCTTCGACAATATCAAGGAGGAGCTGAAATTCCTCGTCCGGGTCGAGAGCCTCAAGCTCTCTGGGTCGTCCTGGGCGGCGCACGGGGCGCCTCCGCGAAAAGGGTTCATGGCCAGCTTGGCGACTGTGGTGGAACTAGACATCGACTGCGCGGATTTAGGGGACTTTGACCATGCGCAGCTCATCATCTGCGCGTTCCCCGCCCTCCGCCGGCTGTCTCTGCCGCACATCCCGATGCCCTACCGCGTGTATGGAGAGAACAGCACTCTGTTCGAGCCGTACCCGCCATATACGCCGCCAGCATGGATGCGGTCTCGCGAGGACCTTGTGCGTCCTGCACCATTAATGTCTCTGACCATCGCTGCCCCGGCGATGATACCCATACTGCACTGGCTCAACTGGACGGGCTCGTGCCGCTTGACCCGTTTGGAGCTCGCCTTGCCTTCCAAGACGGGGTCGCACAATACCCCGCCCCTCGTGGAGTTTATGTACAATGCGCGCGATTCGCTCGAGCACCTCAAATTATGCTCGGCGGCCGCACACCTAGACAACATCGGAGAGGTCTTTGACTTGGCCGATTTCCAGAATCTCCGCACACTGCACTTCGACCATCTCCTCCAGCAAGGGAACCTCGGCTCCCTGGAAGGAGCGCTGGTGTCCATCGTCCGGAGCATCACGTCTCCCGTCTTGGAAAGCGTGTGCTTCGCCTGCGACGACCACAAGCTCTTCAACCGCATCGCCTGGGGCGAGCTGGACGACTTCTTCTCCGGCTCCGAATTCCCCCGCCTCAAGCTGGTGAGGGTCTCGAGGGAGTGGGCGCACACCGCGGTCGAAGACGCCAACTTCACCTCCGAGGTCAAGCAGTTGTTTCCCCGCGTAGACGCCCGCGGTTTGCTGCAGATCCAATTACCGGCTCGTCCGCCGACCTCGCTTCGGCTCCCTAAATTGGAAGATGTGGATGCTGAAAGTTTGGCTTATATTGCGGAACTGATACCTCTGTAAATAAACGCACGAGCTCTCGTGTCGTGATTCCGGGGAAACTCGAATGGACTACAACCTCTCATAGATCCTCAGCGCTTCATCCAATCAAGCCTCTTGCTTCGTAATGTTGAGCACCGTCTATACACATTGTACATTAATTTCGTCGCTCATTCATCGTCCGCCGTTTATTTGAAAAGGTGCGGGACAACCTAAACAAAGTCAGTCCAGTAGTACCCCGGCGACAAAAGAAAAGCGATGAGCGGCAAGGTCAGCCCGGTCGGTCCACATCCCCATCAACTTCAAGTCGTACTTCAAAGCGCCCAGACTTTCATGCCCAGAAGCGACCAGCATGCAACGAGTTTCTTCTGTGCGGCCTCGGCGTTCGTTCCGGGGCGTTTTTCGAGCTCGGAAGTAAGGTTGAAGTTCGGATTTGAGGTACATTATGTCGCCCTCTGTGATGTTCCGAATCGAGCGCAGCGAGCATCTCTTCCCTTAGCACGTGACTAGCAGAGGGCTATGATATGCAACAAACAAGGACAATGTCTAGGTGCGGCGGCTGACGGTCCTTCGGGAAAGAAAGCCTTCAAACTCATTCAATTCATGAGATATTGCGACGAGGAGACAGGCATTCGACGGGGATTTATCAGGTGGTCCGAACGGTGCCCGAACTTTGGCCGTAAGAGAGGAAATAGTTTGTTTCAAGAAAAGGGGAGGTCTAGACTGTGGCGGTGTCGGTCTGTACGCTGCGCGAGCACCCGGCGCTTTGGCGGATCCATATTAGACGCTCTGGAGCTTGATGTATCACTTATAGCGAGTCCTGAGCTTCCATCTTCCTCCAAGGCGATCCGAAGAAAAATTTGGAGTTGAACTTGGATGCCGAGTAGCTGGGTAAGCTTACGCCCTTTGCAATCGCCTCCAAGTATATATCGGGGTAAGCTTACACAGGTGCTCCTGGCGATCGCCATCCAACCCGTTCATCATGCGCGAGCGGTTGATCATTGTGAGGTAGGTCTTGCCAATTTTCTCGACATCGCCGTCTTTTTCAAAGTAGATGTTGGCGGTGTCTGGGAAACGTCCTGGGCTTTCTGGATGGTTGACTCTGTGATGGCGAAGAATAAATGTAAGTGGCTCACATTCTTGTATCTATCCCTCCCTAAGCAGCGCGTCGACGGGTTCAGGACCACGCTGAAGTAGCCTTTGGGGGGTGGTGTCTTGTTTTTTGACGACCTAGGCTTTGGTAGAGTCGGTCGGATCACATATACTATAGCTCGTTGATAGCTCGCCAGCGCAATTTTAAAACAGCTTAAACTCTGCCGGCTCACTGCCGCTCACGAGACTTATGTTAAATTTCTTGCGATGCTGAATGTTCGATCGTAGAGGAATGTTCTACACCAGACTTGTGACCTCACTTCCACGTCTTCCGGCCATTTCTGCCCCTCGTTCTGACATGTGATGGGCACTTCGTGAGTCGTCTGCCCAGTTACCGAGTGAATTACCATAATATCGCCAGCACTGCTGAAAAAAAATGGATTTAACTAAACTAGTATGTATAAACACTTCAGAACGAGACGAGGATGCTCGAAGATGTTCCCGAAACTGGTGTGTTAGTTCCGTGACCGAGGTAGTGCCGACGAAAAAATGGATGCAACAGAGGCCGGGAAAGTCGAAGTGTTTCTCCAAGTCTCTGCACATGGTTACATCAGTGTCTGAGCCGGAGCAGCGTCATAATGGAAACCTGCCTAGGTAGTGTTGGAGAGTGGAGGTCATGAACTTCAATATAAAGTCTTGCACTTCAGTCTGTTTGGACATCATGAAGCAGAGTACAAATTGCAGGTCTGATGGTTCGATCCCCAATCTCTCTGCAAAACAGATGAGCTGCCAGTGGAAAATGTGACCCTGATTAGCCTCACCATTCTCAAAGAGACTTTCAACTAAGACCAAATGCCCCCATGAGACAACGGGGCTTTCTTCCAGTAGGGGAATAAGTTTAGATAAAAGCTCTGAACGCACTGTGGATAATTCAAGTCAGAACTAAAATCGGTGGAAAGCGAGCATACATGTTTTTTCGCGTGCGAGAGAAGTCAGCAGTAATACTGCATCTTTGCGGGTGTGCAGGCTTTGAACCAGAGTCAAGAGATGGGGAGTAGTCAACTTGATCCGGTCTGGAATTACTCCTGTAAAGTCATCAGACAAATAGAGACCATATCAAGACGGTGATAGGCAACCTTCTTCAGCTAGCTTTATAAGGACTTTGAGACCAGCCGACCGGACCGTTGGTTCACGGTCTTTCAAAACAGAGATGATTTCACCAACTTCCTTCCTGATTTCCTGACGACAGTCTTCTGTTGAATATTGATTCAATAGGTCAATCGCGAAGGTGCAGAAAAGATCAAATTACTGTGTTCAGCAAGTTTGAGCAAGTTGTTGAGGACTTCAACCCGAGTGTGGCTTGCTTTGTTGGACAATAAAGCGGTGACCTTAGATATTGTCCCCAATAATCTTTCACGGAATCTGTCTGGGTTATACATTAGCCACCAGACTCCCTAGGCCGAGCATGTCCTTACTGTTGTCGACTAGCTTTGAGAGTATGCTGAGGCCCAGAAGATAAAGATCCTGGTTTTGATCCTTCAAAGCAGTGATAATTGGGACTTCAAAACCGGTGAATGGAACATTGTCCAAGAGAGCGGCTAAATCAAAATAAATGAGAAGCATTAAAACATCCGACTGCAAAACAGACCAAATTCTGTGAGTTTAGGTAATTTACCCAAGGCTGCAACACGTGTGATGGGTTCAGAGTTCGTAAAGTCTACCAAGACATTGTCCCATAAATTCTTCAGCACAGGTCGTACTTCATCTCGTATTTCCGGTCGGGATCCACATAGCAAAACTGAGGTGGAGGTGTAAATATTCTGCAGAGCCACAGAGATGATTGACTGACCGGCCATGCCGGTCGCAGCAATGCGGACTTCATCCTTTGGATGTCTCAATAGATTCAAAATGCTTGGTATGTCTTCAGAAATTTGCTCATCTAGGGCTTCTGATTTAGAAGGAAGATGGTCAATCAGAGTTATATTTCTTCCCATTTTACGAATAAGATAGCTAACCTTGCTGGACAAATTCTGACAGTGCATTCAACCCAGCAACACAAATGTGCCAGTTGTCATTGGTCAATGTTGAAAGAAGAATGGGTAAAACAGTTGTATGCACTGTCTCAGGGGATGTTGCTAGCAAGTGTTAACTGGTTGGCCAATTGGCTGAGAGATTTAAACCGACCGTGGCTTGCCAGCACCAAAAATACTTGAGCTGCTGCATCTCGACAATGTTGTTCCTCAGTGGTCATGAAAGCTGAAAGAATGGCAGGGAGAGCAGCTGTAATTGACTCAATACATTTGTCTGTTGCATGGTTTAGTGTGGGTATAGATTGAATGGACAAGCATATAATTGTTTTCAACCTTTTGTGGCAAATGCTGATAATGTCCGGAGGACAGCTTCACAGACAGTGTCAGCTATATCGGGTTTCATTAGCTGTATAACTTTAGATATGACTGGAGTTAAATTGGTGTCAGGCATATCTGGGTGGGTTTTCAGTGTTTAAACTGGATTGAAAAGGCTCAGAGTGAACCTTGTGTGACTAGCATGGAAATTGCTTCAAGTGCTGCAATGCAAACCTCCTTATCATCTGACAGAACATGACCAAGATTTGACAAAGCCGTTGCGGTGGAATCAAGTGAATTGTCTGCAATTCATTAGTAAGTTGAATGGTTAATCTGAAATGAGATAGTTACCAAGTTGAATAACCTTGGGGAAAAGTTGAATGGCTCCAATTCTAACATGCTGGTACTGGTCTGACAAGAGGTGTTCCAAAGTGGATATATCAGATGCCTGTAATGCACCGTGAATTGAGGCACAGTATGCATCTACACAGTATGAGCCCTGAATAGCTCATGGAGGAACAACCACTGCGCACCTTGTTGGATAAGATGTGATAAAATGCCTAGGCCTGCAAACCGAACATCTTCATCTGAATCCTTCAGGGATTCCAGGATCTTTGGAACAAAAATGATTATTATCTCCTCAAAAGCATCTAGGTATTATATGTTCAGCCTGAAAAAAAACAAAATTGGACTGATATCTCACCATTTTTTGCAAATTTTAACAGTGTCTCCAGCACCTTGACCCGAGTTCTCCAATGAGAGTTCTCCAGTCCAGAAATCACATGGGGTGCAGCATTGATGATGGCAAGGCGGAATACCTCTGAAAATCTGTTCATTATCTAGATAGGAAGACAATACCATAACCAACCTTCTTGAGAAAATTCGGATAAGGTAGCCAATGCTGCAGTCCGAACATCAACATCATAATCCTCCAAGCATGCAGAAATGTTTGGAGTAGCACTTGTGACTATGTCACTGAAGGTGCCTTGTTTAAATGTAAGTGGACTTTTAGTTAGGTATGATTTTCCACGAACCATCTTGAGCAAGAGCTGACCATGTTTCTAGGGCGGTAACTCGTGTTTTCCAGTCCCCTCGCTTCAAGGCATCAAGAAGAGCTGGCAAGGCCCCATTAATTGCTTTGCGATAGCCATCTGGGACAAAATTATCAGCATCTGCTGCATGAATGAGCAAGGTAATGATGAACCTTGTTTGGCAAGGTCAGACAATGTATGCAGGACTGCAACTCGGATTTCCTCTTCAGAATCAGATAATAAATCCACAAGAGTGGGCACAAATTCGTTCAATATATCATGGAACATTTCTTATGCAGAATCAGTTGAAGTAAGTCATGACAATCCATTGATCTCCACACCTTTGACCATAGGGATGGACAGAAACCGAACTCCTGCTAGCCTGATATCCTGGTTTTCATCATCGTGTAGTGCATCAGCTATATCAGGGATGATTTGATTCACTGCTGTCTTCAATCCATCTGAAAATTAAAGGTCAAGTCATGAAATAGATCTATCCATGTTATAGATAAACACCTTTTGCAGCAAGACTGGACATCAAATTGAGGATTGCAACACGAGTAGGCCATGTCTCCGCTTTGACAGTGAATGTATTGTCTGTAAAAATTGTGGTACCAATTGCCTTTCGGAATTTCTCTATTGAATGTTAGCAATAGACAGGCACAACAAATATACAGAGCTGAACCTTGTGCTGCCAAGGAAGACAGTATTTCGAGAACCTGAATGCGGAATATGTCTTCATCTTCATTGATACCTGTCTCATTTCTCTGACAAGCAGTCGCAACCAGTTCAGGCAGATGACCACTGATGATTTGGGAAAATAATTCTGTGAATCACATTTGAGTCTCGCTACTTCTGTTTTGAGCACAAGTGGCTCACCCTGTTTAGAGATGACTGAGAAGGTTTGAAGTGCAATGGCACGGACATCTTCCTGGGGGTCTGACAACAAGGGGATGGTGTGCCCGACAAGATCCACAAATTCATCACTTGTTACAGAACCTATAGATGAGAATGAATCAAATTATGGGTTCAATTTTCTCTCTCCAAGGACAAACCTGTTTCCACCATATTGCGAACAGTTTGGATCATTGCCACACGAGTTTCCTCATCGGTGCTATCTGTTAGAATTTTGATCATGGCCGGCATTGCACCATTGATGATGGGATAAAATTCCGCTAGAGTTGCAAGCACTGGAATTCAGACCGATTTGCGTAAGAAACATTGAAAAGTACCTTTGTTTATGAGTTTTGGAATGGTATGAATTATGGAGAGCCGAATCTCTCTGGTCTTTGATCTGAGCAAGGACTCCACAGTGGTAGACTCAATCTCTGGCATGGCAACTTGATCACGGAATGTGGCTGAAGAAATCTCAGTAGCTTATAAAATAGATCTAATTTTAACTGGCCATTGTTTGCAAAATTTCCCAGTGTTTCAAGTGCTGCAGCTCGAACATCTTCAGCCGGGTCCCAGACACATTCTATAATATCTGGTATGGTCGGCTTGAGATTGATTTCATGATATCTTCTGCCTAGATGGAGAATATTTTAACAATTCGAAATTGGCATAACACGAAAATTGACAAACCATCTGTTGCGAGACTTTGGAGTGCCCGAAGCCCCGCTAAACGGACAGGCATATCATCGGACTTCAATAAATTTACGACATCTGAAATCTCAAAAACATCGGTGTTCATGCCTCCACCTGTAATGTTGCGTGAATCTCAGGACTTTGAATACATCTGTTTATACGAGCCTTGTCTCTTCAGAATGGACAATATTTGGAGTCCAACCAGACTTATGGCGGAGTCCATATGAGATAACAAGGATATTGTGTGGGAGTCGGTGTTGAAATTGGAATCCAAGAATAAGTCTGTTAGAAATTAGTGCTATGCAGAAAATTCTATGAAGCTTGCAGACTTTGCTTGGCAAATACGGAAACCGCCCTGACTGCAGCCTGTCTGACCTCCTCCCAGTCATTCTCTAATTGAGGAAAGATGCTGGGAATAGCAGTCTTTAGCTTATTGTGAAATAGTCCTGTGGGACAATTGGTAATGCAACCATAGCATGTAAATACAAATCAAACCTATTGTAGCCAGCTCAGCCAATGTGGCCAATACTTGGGTACAGACATCATCATCTTGATCCGCTAGACAAAGGATAATTTTATCCAATGCATTGTCATGAACTGATTGGCAAAGGTCATCTGAAAGGTTCCGTGAGTTTCTTCTACCCAATATGATTCAACTTGGATGAACCGGTTGTTGCAAGAATGGAAAGTGCCTTCAGAGTGGCAATCTGGGTCCCCTCGGTACTCTCAGGATCCAATCCCGAGGTGATCGCCGGTATAGCAAGCTTGATTGCATCGGAAAAGGACCCTGAGAGAACACAGAGTTGGTTCACACACAAACCCACAAATGCAGCAGCAATATGGTTCTCACCTCGCTCATCTTTCGCTAGGGTTGAGAAAGTTTCAATGGCCGAAGTGCGCACATTTTCTTGTGGGTCTTTCAACATCAGAACAACTTTTGGTATGATTTCGGTGATTATAGCCAAGAATGCCCCTGGTCCAAACTGTGTTAGCTGTATGATCAAACAGACAAGCCTTAAAAACCTTTTTCAGATGCAAGAGATACAGCTTGAAGAGCTGCCTCGCGAACATCCTCATCGGTGTCTGAAAGCCAAATTTGGAGATCACAGAATGCATTCTTGATTGCACCGACATATTGATCTGAGAGAGTCTAAAATCCTTGGCACAGAGTTACAATGTTCAACACACCTGATTTGATAAGTTCACACAAAGCACGAAGACCACTTCTGCGGACGGTCCCCTCCTCCGATTCGAGGGTATCATCAACGATGGCGCGAAAGTTGTCGTTTATTGCCTCTTTGAATGTGTCTAGAAAAAAAGCAAGGTCATCACCGGGCCAGCCGAAATCGAGGAGTCTTGACCTTGGGGAGCGAGATCCGATAGAAATCGAACTAGGGCGGCACACACACGTGAATCATCATCCGACATGCACATAACAATCACAGGCATGTTTGTATTTATGAGGTGTTTGAAGGCACCTGTAACCGATCCTTAACATTCAGAATTCAGGTTGATAATGACGGCCCCAACCGTGTTGAGCTATCTCGTGCAATGCTTGAATTGCCCTGAGACGGACATCTTCATCGGAAAATGACAGGCAATCCAAGATATTCGGAACTGCATTTTCGATAACCGTAGGAATTTTACCTGAACCTGTTAGTTGTGGCACCACAAGGAATTATAAGTTGGCTCACCTGTCTTGATGAGTTCAGTCAAAATCTGAAGTCTTGCCACCCGAATACTCCAGTCGGGATCCTGAAGATCTTTGATAAGATCTCCAGAGATGTCCTTTATTGAATCAATCAATTCATCTGGGCAACAAAGTCAACCCAGCAGCAGAGGAATTGAGTGATTAAGTCAACCTTGATCCACGAGATCCGATAACTGAAGCACAGCACTGCGCACTCGCTCGTCCGGATCGGACAAAAGAGCGATAATGTCCGGGAATATCGCATTGATCGCGCGACGAAATGGCTCTGCGAGAGCTGTGTTAACCTCGACAGGGATTGAGCAGCCCATCCCACCTTGTTTATAGATGTCTGACAGTTTTTGGAGACATGCCACAGAAGTATGCCAGTCTACGTCCTTCAAGATTTTGAACAGGTGTGGTAGTGCCTCATGGACCGTCGTACGGAATGTATCTGCGAACATTTAGACGGACCCGTAATAGTTGTGAGATACTAACGATTCTCCGCTAGATATGACAATGCCCGCAGACCCGCAACTTGTAGATCGAAGCGAGTTTCTTCCAATAATTGAATGGCCCTGGAACACATGGAAACCTTCCATGCCTGCTCTTATGATTTTTCAATTGAGACTGTCGTACAATCAACACACCACTCACCAAGCTCTTTGAAGAACCGTTGAATAAGCCGCACAGGCTCCGGCTGGATCTTGAAGAAGCGGACATATTCAGTTTGGTCGGCGGCTAGACTCTCGTTCGAGAAGCGGGCGGATCCAATGTAAACGGCCAGCATGCGGGCGCAGTCCTGAGGGAGGTGTTTATCATCGCTCTCGAGACCTCGAGTCGCAGCGCGGAAGACGGAAAGGGCGGAGTCGTGTTCCAAGTTATCAACCATGGTGTTCCAGTCCGTCGCCTGGATTTCTTTGCCGTCGCACCCGCTGAGGAGAAGGTGAACACGAACTCCGAAAGCCAATGCGCGACACTCTGCGGGAAGCACATCCAACGTTAACAGAGCGCCCTCCAGACCGAGGAGGGGATAAAATCCTTTAGCGACCTTCGTGACTTCGACGCGGGGTATAGCTCCATTCACCATCCAGATGATCGCTCGAAGGAAGTTATTCATGCGCTCAACGCGAGCGGAACTGTCTGGAGAGTTAACCAGTTCCGTGAGCCGTATGCAGAGGTCATCAGGGAGGCCAAATTGCACAAGCCGCTCGCAATTTTCTTGAGTGAGGGGATTCCTAGTGAGCTCCACGACCGCCGCGTGGATGCTGCCGTTCTTGAATGAATTTCTAAGGATCCATGAACAAATGCCCAGGCGAACATGGCTCGGTTCGGGTGTCTCGATAAGATCATGCCACGAAGATCGGAGAGACTGCCAGGCATAGATTGTACGATCTTTGGCGCCTCTTGCGGCAGGCCTCAACGACGACGAATCCGATAGGTAAACACTTTGGTTTCGAGTGTTCAAATCAGAGAATGGCGTCCGGAATGGAGAAGTTGGAGACAGCCAGGGCAATATGGTGATGATGATATAAAGCACCACCGTCGTCCCGACCAGAGAAAGGATGGTCCATCCAATATCTCGATTATCAACCACGGCCTGTACTGCGAACCCAGCGAGAAACAAGAATAGCGCGAGTTGAATCAGGACGGTGATCCACGCTATGGCGGTGTGAAGGCGCCATCTGTCGGCTTTGTTGTCGTGTATCCACCGCTCTTTTGCGGCTTCGAAGCCCTTGGTCGGCGCTAAACTGAATTTCACAACCCATGTTTGGGCCAACACGGCTGCCAGAGCGCTGATCAAAGTAAACGTAAGGCTAAGGAACCAGAGGAAGTTAATGGCCACGGTGGTTGCTGGCACTGGGGCGCTCGGATTCGGTTTCAGGCCGGTGCGACTGTCGATTACGAAGGACGCGACGACGCCGGCGAAAAGACCCGCCTGTTGAGATAATTAGAATCGAATATCTAACGTCAAGGTAAAGCGCCTTACAAATAGCAGGAAGGCGCCAATACTGCTGTTCCACATGTCTGCTTTTGCTTTTGCTCTCTCATTAGCCTCTTCGAGATACAAAGACCACAAGGTCATCGCGACTTGTGGGGTCTCGGCCACGTTAGGGGGGTCGCTTGAACCTTTGTCGAGTCGGTTGTCCTAGAAATCGATTGTGAGAAAACTGCGATGGACACCGAAGGTGGATCTCACTGGAGGATTTGGGGGCATTGGGAGATAAGCAACGACGAGATAGTCAAGCGTCTGGCTGCTAGCAGGCGGGAACGCGGTCTTTTTATGGAGAGGAACCGGTGTCTATGTGTCCATGGGACAGGATGAATGGTGTTAAGCGCACACGTTTTGACGCTGAGCATCTGTCACAAGGTCGCTGACTAAATGAGTTCTAGTTCTAGAAGCGACGGGGGTAGCAGACTGAAAAATGCGGAATTAATAATTACATGAGCTCCAAAAAAATTGGGTCAAAACGCGAGGCAGAAAATAATGGCGCGGTCGAGAGATGGAAACGTTTACAGTGAAGGTCTTCGCGTAGGCAATTATGCCGTTCGTCTCGCGGCTCCGAATGGTTTCGCGTCGAGTGCTACCTCCGTCGGGGAAGTAAAACGAGGACCGTTTGACTAGATGCATGTTCTGGCATTGAGTGGCAGCGACAGATAGCTCGAAAGCGCAAATCCGACCGCCTTGACAGCATCAATTGGAATGTGGGAGGCATCAGGTGCAGGGCCGTCTTGGCTCGTCTTGGAGGTCCACTGAGCCGCCAAAATTCATTCGGTCCCGGCAAAGAAACAGGGGCGCTATTCTTCAGATGTTAGGGCAGGTTAGCGCCTGTTCACAAAGGTTTGATGTTTTCAATTAAGCGATCCCTATCCACCTTCATGAATTCGTAAATCGCAATTAAACTTTCCCCATACGATCTAGTCTCATAAACAGACGCTATGACGAAAGAGGTTTGTACTTCGCGTGTTGTACATCCATGATCCGATTCGTCAGGCCATCCTGCTTTCGTCAAAAGAAAAGAGAAAAACATAAGAGGAATCGCTTCCGAGTGCCACCCCCGCAAAGCGCTCTGAAGCGGAGAAACTCTTTCGAGGCACTCCTGCGGCGGAATGGTCTGGGTGGATATTCAGTTTTGGCCTTGTGAGTTCCACTACCCCGTCCGAAGAAACCAAGATGTCAAGAGGTTTGAGAAAACTTGATGACCGACGCTGACCGACGACGCCGACGAGAAGGTCAAAAATTGCTTTGGTTGCCTAATCCTGAGATGTGAGAGCGACTACTCATGCCAGTTCGGCGTCGACACAATTCAGACTAATGAAACCGACGTCACACAGAAAAACGCAGTTCGCAAAGACGGGAGAGCCCAAGGAGAGCCGAAAGACCCCCATGACCTTCCGTATTCTTCCGATGTTTGTTACTAAAGATGTTACCAAATAATCATTGTTTGGGGCTTTGCTTTTGAAACTTATGGTCCATTCTCCTCCAAATTGTATACCACCATGGTGCGCTGCTGCGAGATCTCTTTTGGGGGCATAGCTGACGTTTTAATACCTAGTCCACCTACGGCCGAAACCGCGAATCCATCGCAGACATTGAGCTCGAACTTCATAACATTTTCATAGAACACCCCGATGCCACCATAGCCGACGACGGGAACCCAGTCATTCCAGGAGATGCACTCGTCGACGTCTTTCGGTCTTTTGCAGAATTGTACAACGGGATGGAACTCTTGACGGCCGAGGAGATGGAGATGCTCAAGGCCCTCATCGCGTCCAACCCCGGCATGGAGGTCACCCCACAGGTTGCAATTGCTTTTATCGCAGAAAAGACGAAGCATAGTCCACCCCAGAGCCCGCCTAGGGAGGAGGAGGAGCTCCCGCGCGGCCGCGAGGACGACCGGGAAGACTATGATGGTCGCTCTCGTTCTCGCTCCTCCAGCCGCGACTCGACCGGTACGAGCCGCAATCACAGCCGACCACCGTCGCGCGGCGCCCCTCAGACCCCCAGGTCGGCTGCGTCGCCCTTCGATACGTCGCGGCGTCAGCGGTCGACGCCCCTGGGAGCCGGGGTCAGTGCGCCATCCAGCTGGGCCAAGCGCCCGCCTCACCACCGCCGCAAGAGCGATGCAGGAAGCAGGAGCGACTCGGAGGTGCGCACGCTATTCACTTTTAAACCCACCTAATATCCCCGCAGCAGCCCTCAACGACCGCCAGCCCCAGTGCGTTCGGCCGCCCGGCCGGGCGCATTCGCACACCATCCAATCCATCCTCGCCCTCAAGCAGCATTGCCGGCGCCGACTTTCCGCTCGGCTCGCCTCCGCTCGGTGGCTCCCACTCGCGCCCGCCCTCGCGCTCGCGCGGGCGCTCCGACAACCCGGACGAGGCCGCCCAGGCGGACCACTACGACTACACGCTCCGGCAGGGCCTTTCCTCGCTCCCGATGCCGCGCGGGAGCGACAGTGACTCGGACAGTGACGACGGCGGTGGCGCGGATATGGTCATGGACCGCTCCGCCGCGTCGAGCACCGTGAGCATGATGCCACACGAACGTGTCGAGGCGCTCCAGCGCGTCAACGACGACCTCGCACGCAAGCTCGCCGACACGGAGCGCACGTTCCAGCGCAAGCTCGCCGAGCAGGAGGCCGAGTTTGAGGACCTCCAGCTCAAGCTCGAGGAGACGCGCAACGAGCTCAGCGCCGCCAAGCGCGAAGAGAAGGAGCTGCGGTCGAAGGAGGTGCGTGTGCTTTTTTTCTTTTGATTTCCTTATTGACACGCTCGCAGCGCCAAAACAGCACCCAGATCGGCGCGCTCGAGGCCGAGGTCGTCAAGGTGTCCAAGCAGCTCGAGACGTCCAAGGCTTCGTACAACAACCTGCAGCGACAGTACATGGACCAGTGCGCGTCGGCGGAAAAGTATCGCAACGACCTGCGCGACCGCGAGGAGACGGTGCGCTCGCTGCGCGAGGCGGCGGGGCTCACCCAGATCGAGGTCGCGCGGTACGCGCGTGAGCACGAAGGGTACGAAGAACGCATCGCGCACATGGAGCAGGACCTCGCGGTCGCGCAGCAGGCGCACGCGCAGCTCGACGAGCAGAAGCAGGAGAATATGCTGCTCAAGGAGACGATTGACCGCATGCGCTTTGATTTGGACGAGATGCGGAGCAGTAATGTGGGTGGCGGGGGGGCGAGCGGACAGAGCAGCGCGGCGAATACGGTTAGCAAGAGTCTTGGGGCGGAGCTGCTGGGGAAGATGAAGGGCGGGTGGGGCGGGATGGAGAGCGAGAGCGAGGAGGAGCCGGAAGAGGAGGAGGAAGAGGTGATGACGAGCAGCTCGACGACGACTGGGGGGACGACGACGATACCGAGGGCGAGGATGTCATTCAGACTATTATCACTCGGAAGAAGCGGGTAGGTGTTTTTATCTTGACTATGCGCAATACATGCTAACCTCTTGAGTAGAAAGTCGCCAGTCGCGCGAACAAGATCGAGACGCGGACGTTCGAGGAGGTCAAGGAGTACTCGGACAGCTCTACGCAGTACGAAGCGCACCTCTTCTACGTCTCCGCCAAGGCGCAGACGGTCCCGCCGCCCAAAATCCTCACCGCCTCGGCCAACGTGCAGACGAACCCCGAGCCCGTCGTCGCGCCTCCGCCTGCACCCCATACCTCCGAGATGGAAATCCAGACAGAGCCCGAGCCCGAGCCCGAAGAGCCCCAGCCGTCCACCTCCGAGGCCAAGCCCGCCCCCGCGCCGGCCCCGCCGATGGACGCGCCGCCCGCGTACAAGCAAGTGCTCTCGCCCGAGGAGCAGGAGGAGCACGACTGGCGCGTGACGGTTGCGACGCTCAAGAAGTACCACCCCGGCGCGCGCGTCGAGGAAGGCGTCCCCGGCGGCGTCTCGCTCGACGCGCTCGAGGACTGGCGCGCGCTCAAGGAGGAGCTCGGCGTCTCGTGCCTCGTCGTCGACAAGATCCTGGCCAACTCGCCCAGCACGGGCCTCCCGCGTGCGCCGAGCGACGCCGCGCCCCACCGCGGTGCGCGGCGCGGCGGGCGCTTCTACAACATCTACAACACGTACGTGTACGGCAGCGGGCACCCCAATAGCAACGCCTCGCCGTTCCCCGCGATCCCACCGCCGGCGCTGTGGGTCGGGGGGACAGTACTGTTCTTCCTGATGCTGGGGCCCGCGGTGGTGATCCCGTACTACAGCGTGCCGGGGGGCCCCACGCACTATGACCGCGCCGTGTGGAGCAGCTTTAACACGATGCAGGCTGCTGGGGAGGGTTTCTCGAGCGATGGGACGGAGGCGGTGTGGAGCTTCCTTGGGCGCGTTGCGGGCGGCGCGGCGAGGACGGTGCGCGGGTGGCCGACATAGACTGCTGCTGCCTCTTGCCTTCCTCCCCTCGGTGTTCCTCCCCCTTCCCCCCTCCTTCCCCCAGTATCCCCTTGCATGCCCTTGCCCATGTCCATAAGCCCCTCCGCTCCTTCACCCCGTATACCCATGTCCCCCACGCAATTGTCATACCACCCCCACTCATTTGTTTATTATTGCTCAGCTTATGATTCCTCTCCGATACGAATTCCTGTCCATCCTGACCCATGTTTTACGACCTGTACATATTCAGTTTCCGTTTCCGTTTCAGATTCCGGTTGTGTTAATGTGTAATTCACGCTACTGCTTGTACTGGACAGAGGGTTTCTTTATGGTACTTCTAATGAATGATGTTCTGCCGCTGAGGACGAGGATGTATGAAGGAGTCTATAGATCAAGTGTCCACGCCACGTGGGAGCTTTCCCTGCTCTTCCACTGACGACCGACTCGGACGGCTCCACTACGCTGAAAGATTTGCCCAATCCTTTTTTGCCCTTGAGCGCAAGCTTGCAAACTGCCGGCGGTTGGACGTCGGTGGAGAAACCTCTTCTCCGAGTCAAGGCGGCGGCGAAGTTGTTCTGGGCAGGGCTCTTCACGGCTCAGGCCTCCTTCAAGTTGCTTCGTCCTCCACTCGTCCGGCCTCGTCCGGCCGCTGCAACTTCAATCAGAACGTCTCGTCTCTAGTACTGGTACCCTGAGTGCTTCCCGGACTTGGACACGGATACCGATGTCCGCGCGCGAGCCCACACCGTAATAAAGGCCACGAGAAAGCGACTCGGGGCGCGCCGCCATTCGCCCGCGTGCCCAATGCTTCCGCGCTGCTCGACCATCATACTGGGCGAATTCCAGCGCTTGGAAGTTCCAGAGTCTCGGCGTTCAAGGCGGTAACTTCAGTAAACTCGGCGCGGTAATTGTCCGCTGCTCGAAGGGCGCTGCTCGAAGGGCACTGTCCGCAGTGTACCAGCCCAGGCCAGCCCAGTCGGCGGCCGTGCGTCTCGTGCGACTCGCCGACTGCTCCATGGTCAAGTAGGAACCTCTCCGCTGCACGGAGGACGCTGCCATTCGTCTTCTCAGTATTTTCTCGGGCCTCGAATAGCTGTCGAATGGAAGGGCTGTCTTTCGCATTGCTGTACTTCTGCTATCCTTTAGTTCCTTCTTGTTGGCTCGACGCTTGGCCGGGACCAAGATTCATCGAGTGAAATGGTGATCTCGGAAACGAAACGCATCAGTACTTTCAGTCTTCAGTCTCCCTCGAAATTACAGTCGCGATCCGAGTCGTGTTACAAGTTACAACCAAGTTCGACCAACGTATAGAAAAACATGTACACCTAGTATGCGAACCGGTAAATGCCATAGGACACAACAAAAAACGAAGAGATGAGAAGAAAGGTAAAAAATACTTTCAAGAGCCGCTCGATATTACCGACCACTGTCGTCATAGAGTCCATTTTTTCCATCCTAGAGTTCATCTTTTCCATGGCAGAGTCCATCTGTTCCATCCTAGAGTCCATCTTCTCCAGCCGTTCATCAACGACCTTGAATCTCTAGGTCACAGCTTCCTGGATGCGCTCCTCCGAATCTTTTTATTGTTGGATGGGCAAGGGTACCGGGCTCTCAGATTTGTCGGGCTCCGGTCCTTCCGCGACAACGCGAACAAGGGGATGAAGCACATTGTGATGTGCGCCTGGACGAGGCCAGTAAAAATCCCAGAATGAATCGTCATTGTTTGTGTTCTCAATCGGCAGTTCTTCGCGGAATCGCGCATGGAAATTCCAAGGGCTTAGACCATCGATGGTCTTTTCGCAAGGATCGCATACCCACGAGTCTAGAGGAAGTAATCAGAATGGTACGCCATCCGGATGGGATTCACGTACCATCACAGCCAATACAATGCCAGCACGGTACCACAATGCGTTCATGGCAGATTTTGCACTCTGGTCCAAGGCTGGTATCACCGGCGTCGAGGGGGATTTGGGGCATGGGGTCCCTAGGTTCGCCATCTTCCGCTCCTGTGGAAGGGTCTGGATTCGTATCGCGGGCGTCAAGCGGGATTTGGGACATGGGGTCCAAAGGTTGGTCGCCTTCCGCTCCTGTGGAAGGGCCTGGACTGGTGTCACCGGCGTCGAGCGGGATTTGGGCCATGGGGTCTAAACATTCGCCGCCTTCCGCTCCAGTGAAAGGGTCCCGACTGGGAGCCGCCAGACTCGACTCAGTGTAAACCTCTCGAGAAAAATTTCTCGAGAATTGCGCTTGCTGTTTTGAGAAGGAAAAAGTCCCGGGTCTTCATCATCAGATGAGTCAGGAGGTGAGTTACATCTTTCCGTTCCGGAAGGCTTGCGCAAGCAATGCACTCGACTTTGGAACAGAAATCCACGGTCCGTTCAGGCCAATCGGTGCTAACGCAGTCCAGACAGATTATTCTGGGTCGTCGAATGGTGTCCCCGCAGCCGTCGCAGTAATAGTCACGCCTATGAAACGCTTAAAAGTGAGGAATGCTTTTAAGTTATGAGGTTTACGGTTGCAGGTCGTCAGCGCGGTCGTACCACCAGTGGTACAATCCGTGCAATTCCGGGATGTCCTCGAAGGAGAAATTCACTTTGACGGCCGAATACTCGTCTTTTTCGGCGTCGTCGTCCAGGAGACCTCCTTGGTTCTTGTATATTAGCTCTGCGGCCCGGTATATGTTGGTCAATTTCTCGCATTTCCGTTTCATCTCGTCTACGTCGCAGTCAAGGGACCATAACTCCTCGTACTTGAGTTGCGGAACGCCGGGAGATGTCGGGACTTTCTTGAACCAAAACAAACCCGTGGTACCAGAGCATTGGATGGTGCCGGCAAGAACATCTCTGTCAATGGTGCCCTTATAATTTGATAATCGTGTCGTCGACGGAGTCGGCGCGCGACTCGAAATCAACTACCAGGCCGTTTTGGGCCGAGTGGAGCGTCCCATCAAGGTCCCATCGCAAGCTATGGATCGAGAGTCCCTTGCCAGTCAGGTCGGTCTGGTTCTGTTCCTGAACTTCTCCGCAGTTGATATCCAGTCTCGTCATCGGCATGAAAGGGCGTCGGTCGGTCCAATGATAGCCGTACCAGGTTCCGTTGCTAGAAGATATGAATATATTTGCTCAAAGGAAGAGCGCCCCCATACATAATAGACTGAGACTCTTCTGAGGCAGTAGAACTATGGACGATAACGATAAGCCGGAAATCAACGGCCAGAGCAAACAAGGATAGAGAACCTAGAAACTGGCATCGTGTTCGTGGAAAGACCTTCAACCATAGGCGGGGGACTTCATGGAAAAATCTTTTAGTAAATCAAAACGACAGCAGTACACGAATACAGTACCTTGATAACTTGCCCGACTCTTCATTGAGGCTATAAGGTTCTTTCATTATTAATTGTTTAGGCGATGGAAGGCACAAAGGCAATCACCTGAGAGCCGAAGGTACAGAAGAAGGTAGACCTTCTGAATCCGCGGGGGAAGGGGAATGTTCATCTGTGAGAATTCCAACCAAATCTGACTCTTCCAGACCAGAGGCATAATGGCATCCCAAGCTCTCCAAGCCCTCGCTTTGCGGTCCATGAAATATTTTCGATTTTCCCAGCCCGCCCATTCCATGTATTTGTTGAACTGCAAACCGGATATCGTCAACATGTTGCCTTACAAAGGGAAACTATAACACACCAGCCCACAAGATACCGAGCCGAACATTTGTGTCAAATCGGGCACCTCCTGGTGTTGAAAGCATTCTTGCCACGCCCGTCATTCAGCATGCCAGAGAGTACTAATATGCACAGCGCACCTTTGAGTTCGTTGAATCGGAACCACGCAACCCAGACAACTGATACCACTGCAGTCACGTCGCCATCGAATTCTTTGGGGTCAATTCTCCGCGTCAAGCAACGGTGAATCTTGGCTACGTGTCTCTTCAAAAGCAACGTTAAAAGCACGAATATGGACTGGGAGGAAGTTGAGTGATGATTGACGTTCTAAGGATGCCTGAAAATCCCTGTTCGATTGGGCTCCCATCCAATACCGCAGCGACTGCGTCCGGAGAATTAATAACATCTCGGATGCTCTCTAACCGTTCTTTGAGAGTATTCTTGTGCGACGTAATGTAGGAAGTGAATTTGCCCGAAAGTTCAGGGGGTGGGAAGTTGTGACGTTCAACGGAGGACGTCAGGGCCGTAGCATGGCCCCAGACGCCCTCCATGTACTCGCTGACATATCGCTTGTTGCCGACCATTTTATTTCTGACCTGCCGCTCGAGCAAGAACATTTGCGAAAACAATTTCTCGATTTCGATGCAGCACTCGGTTGCGGTAATTTGCCAGCCTACTGCCCAGTAGGAAATCCACCGGGGTAAATTAAGAATAGGTGAATTTAAGTATTGAAAAACGAAACTGGCGAAACTTGCCTCCAGTCTTTAGGGCGCGCTGTTGTAAAATTGTTGATCCCGGATATAGAAGTAAACCCAGAGCCGTTCGGATCAAGGACCTCTGTATAGTTGGAGTAAAATATGGAAGGTTGTATTCGTAGACGATAACCTACGTGGCAGATAGCGCAGGCGCTTGACTTGAAGATACAATACCATCCAATCATCTTTCAAGGGTTGAGTGAGATCGGCTGGATCGGGTTCGACAATTGTTTCAATAGGCGGGGCATCGGTAGTCTCTTATAAACAGACGCTACAACAATTTTCGCTCGGTACCTCGCGTTAGGGCATCGGCCGGGCGATCTTTTTCCAGCGGGGGAGACGATTTTTCGCTGGTGTCATTAGGGGCAACCCCAGACTGCATCTTGCTGCATTCAAGCCGCTCAGAAAAGTAGTCGCGGATGGCCAGGACGAGAAGTCGTGTCTGGGCACTACCTTTGGGATCACTCAGTTGATCTCTTCCCCACCATCATCGAAAAGCCGAAGTCTGCCGTTTGCATGCCCAGTCCACTCTGCCCCGCCTAATGTGCCGCGCAGTAGTCCTGAGGCCTCTACATCGAGCCCCTTCCGCAGATGCATGAATGGGAAAACACCGGACCACAGAAGGCCCAGCATACACCGGCAGCGCAGCTCCCGAGCACTACACCGCTGCTTGATCTCGCACTTCCGACTACGCCCACGAATCCACTCGCCCCTGCCGCTGTTCCCGGCAGGAACGGTGACCCGCCCGTTGCACCGTCCACACCTCCCCGTCAACGTGCCGTGACGTCGTCCTCCTTAAGCCCGACGCTCTATCCGCAGACCCCGGGGGACTTCTACATTCACCCCAGCGCCGCCCCTGTGCGCTGGACCCCCATCGCCTCTAGCCCACTCGGCGCTTTCGATGGCATTGGTCTCACCATGGGCGGCGACGCGGCTCAAATTCAGACCAACTTAGCTTCGGCTTTCCACCCCCCCTCCACACCCGAGGGTTCCGGCTCACAGTGTCCTGCTAGTTAGGTGTCAGTAAACGGGCCAGTTGATGAAGGGTCGATGACGAGTACTTGTCTGGTGTCAGATGGTCAATCCTAACGTGCATGGGTAGGCAGCAGCCACAAGCGCGGAGCGAGTACATCGGGGGCCGGGAGGGAGCACAAACGGGCATGAGAAGGGCGGCCAGCGTCGTCGTCTTCGCAAACGTTGTTGAAATAAAGGTAAGCCACGGCCTTTACTCGGGAATAGCAGAAGACCCTCGCAATCGCGCAGGGGATTTATTCAACAACTACAAGGTAATATACAGAACTCGCTAGGAACCAATTAAACTAAGTAAAGAGAGAATTAGAACAATTGGTACAAAAGTAAGGTACAAGGGACAAAATGCGATGCGGAACACAGTGAATGAAAGGAACGTACTAATTGCCTTGATAATGATCCAAGGCACGGTGTCGGAGATAGCGAGCAACGGACTCGGAATTCCAACAAACGTAAAGCTATCTAGTTGTCTGTCGCCAACTTAAAACTTTCGGGAGTCGCAAATAAAGTCCCCTTCCATAATCGCCATTAGAAAGTAACAAGCCAAAGCAAGGTTAAAGACGGGGCAACCCCCGGCACCTAGTTCCACATATCACAATTGCCTATTTAAGAGACCAAGGCCTGGGTTTCTCTTCAACCAAGCCCTAGTGGATTTTTTGACGGATCCGGGCCCCCTTGGGATACGCCCATTTGTACTCTATTCTACTCTACTCGATCCTGCTGTAGGCTCTCTTTCTGGAGTTTCGATACTGCCAGGCGACATATTCTGGAATGCCTCACGTTTAAACCCGGGCCATTCTCCAACTGACGCGATCCTGGACCTCGTTTTCGACGTTGACATAGACAACCTGAACAGGATCGGAGAGGTCCGTCGCGATGCTGTTACCTCGGGACCGCTGGCTGGAGGAAAGAAGATGCAGTAACTTGAATGGGCTCCGACGGCGAAATTTTTATCAGCTTGAATCGCATCTTCGTGCTCAAGTTCGTGCTGCGGATGTTATGCCCGACTTGATCAGTCAGGGCCCAGGGGCCCCTTCGCCGCACATCCGACACCGTCCTGCTGTTTTGCCGGCGTCCTTTCTGGTCTATCGAAAGGGCACGCTTTCGAATTCGGGCCGCAACTTGGGACCGGAAACAGCGCATTCACTGCGACGGGGAGGTCGGTCCACGAGCGCCCAAAATCACCCGGCTGGCCAGACCGAGGTACGCGTATAGATAGAACCTACGCAGCCTTTTCTATCCCAAGCAGCAGTACCATATGCACTAGGCACAAGCGTTGAGGCCTGTGCATCTTGTCGTCCCAAATGACTTCGATCTGCACTACTCAACGGCTTGGTCCAACCTGCTCATTGCCGCTCATGTACTACATGTACTTGTGAACGCGAGCCACTTAGACTTCTGAATCCATTCGGTCCTCTTTCCGAATACCCATCTTAAGTTGTGGTCGAAGCATGTTTACTACAATACAGTCGTCTAGACCCACCCTACCTCCTACCTCCTACATAGTAATCGGTGCCTACTCTAAAGACTAAAGAAATCTGGTCTGCTCTACGGCGGCGCATGGGGGGAGGTATGTGTGGGTGTGGGGGAGGTATACGCGCGAGGTATACGGTGGTGGTACAGAGATGAGATGGGAGCACGCATAGCGCATAGGTGTACATACATAATCAAAGTCCAGGTCCGTCGGGGTTCGCGGTCGGGAGGGGGATCACCACGGGGGACAGCGGCCTCTTTCCGTCCTCCTCGTCCGCCTCGGCTTCCAAGTCGTCCTCGCTGTCGGGCGGCGCCTCCGCATCCGCGTCGGCGTCGGCGTGCCCGTGCCCGTTGACGTGTAGTGGCGGAACCGCGACGCGCGCGCGCGCGCTCTTGAACGTGATGGGCACGTCCTCGTCCCCGCTGCTCGTGCTATCGTACACGTCCGCGCGCGGGCCCCCGTCCTCTTCCTCCTCCTCCGCCCATTCGTCCTCCACGCCGTCGCCGTTGCCCCGTGCGCGCGCGTCCGAGCCGTAGCTACCCACGCTGCCCACGCTGTCCGTGTCCTCGTCCTCATACACCCGCCTTCCGTACGCCTCCCCCTCCCCTACCTCCGCCTCCAGGTCGTCCTCATCTTCTTCATCCTCCCCACCTGGCACAGCCCGCGGCGCCGCAATCATCCCCGCCGCCTCCCCCTCGCCGTCCGAATCCCCCGTCGCGCCCCCCACCCCCATGCTCATCCCCATCCCCATCCCCATCCCGCCCCCACTCCCTCCACTTCCACCTCCGCCGTTTCCCCGGCCGACACCAGCCGCCCTTGCATTCGTCATGCTCGCCGTGCGCTGCTCCGCCGCGAGCAGCCCCGCGCTCAGCCCCGCCATCGGCGCGCTCCCCAGCGCCTCCGCGCTATGCCGCCCCGCGCGCGCCCGTCCCCGCAGCCCCACCGTCGGCGACTCGCGCCCCCCGCCCCCGCCCCACCGGAAGAACCTGCGCCGCGGCGCAGGCGAGTCTGCGGCAGGGGACGACGTGCCCGCGGTGCTCGTGGCAGAGGACGGCGGCAGAGCGGCGGTGTGCACAGTCTCAGACCCGCGGCGCGGCTTGGACGCGGAGCCCTCGAGCGCGAGCCCGCGCTGCGCGTCGACGGAGCGCGACTTTGTCTTCGCCTTGGCCTTCGCCTTGTCCCGCTTCTCCTTGGTCTCCTTCTCCTTCTCCTTGGTGCGGTGCGGCTGCTCCCGTCCAGAGACAGCCGGCGCCGAGCGCACGCCCACGCCGTCCTCCGGGGCGCGCACGGAACGGAAGAGGTTGCTGAAGCGGCGGCCGAGCTGGAGGCGCGGGAAGTTCCACTTGTACCTGGGCTCGAGGATCGCGTTGCGCTCGTCCGCGGCGGAGACGACGATCTTGGGCGTCGTGCCCGCGATCCACTCCTCGCGGCGCTGCACGCCGTCGAGCAGCCAGGCGCAGTCCTGCGGGGCGGTCAGCGGGGGGAACGGGGGAGAGGCGCCCGGCCAGCGCAGGGCGTCGGTGCTCGCCTTGACGTGGTCGATTCCGAAGCGCGTGTGGGGGTCCTTGTCGAGGAGGTGCTGGAGGAGGTGCAGCACGCCAGTCGGGGCCCAGTCCTCGGGGGCGACGGCGATGCGCTGCGAGGACATGGTGTCGCGCGGCGCCCAGGGGTCCTCGCGGATCGCGCGGTAGAGCGAGACCTCGGCGGCAACGTGCCCGTGAGCGGCGGGGTGAGGGTCGAAGGGCATGCGGCCGAAGAGCATGCAGTAGAGTGTCACGCCGAGTGCCCACAGGTCGACCGCGGGGGTGACTTCGCCCATGGGTGCGTCGCCGCCTGGCGCGATCTCGGGGGCGAGGAACGCGGGGGTGCCAGCGTGCCGCGGGCCTTCGATGTCGTCCAGCTCGTCGTCGGCGACCGCGAGGTGGGCGACGCCAAAGTCGCCTATCTTGACGTGCGAGCGGTCCGCGGTCCACATGATGTTGGACGGCTTGATGTCGCGGTGGATGATGCCTTGGAGGTGCACTATAAAAAGGAAAGATTAGGAACAATGGACAGAAGACGGAGGGGAAGAAGAAAGGGGTGTAAACAAAAATATTAAGGGGGAAGGAAAGGATGGTCGGTGGAAATGAGCAAAGTGCGCGGCAATGAGGGCGAGAGGGCAAGTGTCGCGCAGAGTGCTAACAAAAAGGAAAGACTGGCGGGGAGGAAAAAGGCCGGGTGGAAATGGGCAAAGGACGCGGACACCAAATGAGGCGAGCAGGGCAAGTATCGCGGAAGAAGAGCGAGTACACAAAAAAGGAAAAGCGGGCAGGAAGAAGGCGGGGGGAAATGGGCAAAGAACGCAGACGGGGCAGGAGGGAAAGTGCCGCGTGCCATCGACGCCAAGAAGAGAGGTAAAACAAAATAAAAAAAGGAAAGAGTAGCGGGGAGGGAAAAGACCGGTCGGTGGAAATGGGCAAAGGAAGAAGACGGGAGGTAGAAGGGAAAGTGTCACGCGCCATCGACACCAAGAAGAAACAAACAGGAAAGACTAGCGGGGAGGGAAAAGGGCCGGTGGGTGGAAATGAAATAATCATAAAATCCGCCGGACGGCGAGAGGGAAAGTATGGCGCGCCACCGCACCAGAAGGAGAGAGGCGCGGAAACAAGAAGGGAAAACAAATGAGGAAAGAAGGGACAGTCGCGCGCCATTGGCACCAAGAACAAAAAGAAAGGCATGTAAATGAAAATATTAAAGAGGGAAGGAATACAATGGTCGGTGGGAATGGGCGGAAGACGCAAACGGGGGAGAAGGGCAAATGTCGCGCGCCATCGACACCAAGAAGTGAAAAAAATAAAGGCGGCAAAAAATAAAAATGAAAGAGTAGCGGGAGGAAAAAGACCAGTCGGAGGAAATGGGCAAAGAACACGGACGGAGAGAGGGAAAGTGCCGCGCTCCATTGACACCAGGAAACAAAAAGGAAAGACAAGCGGCCAGGAAAAAGGCCAGTCGGTGGAAATGGGCAAAGCGAAGAAAAGCGTGCAATCAAAGAAGGAACACATACGGTATTGCAGCCCCAGGACGACGTCGCGCATACACCGGCGGGCCTGGTCCATGGTGAGGTACGGCTCGTTATCGCTGGTCCACTGCAGCTCGCCGCCCTCCATGTACTCCATGACTGCGGGGGGTCAGCGTCCCAGCAGCGGAACAGACTGGAAACGCACTGAGACAGATATTGGCAGACATTTTGTCGTCTATGAACGAATAGAACTTGATGATATTGGGGTGGTCGCATTTTTTCATGATGGCGATCTCTTTTCTGATTTTTGCCTCCTCTGTGCCGCGGCGGTCGACGAGGCTGGTGGGGTCGGAGGTGCGCGGCAGCGGGGCACGCGCGGGGTTGTTTGCGCGCAGCCGGTTCATGTTCTCGGTGCGCTTGTTGTTCCGCGGTATTTTCTTCATCTAGAGACGCAGACATCCATTGGCCTCCAAACTCGCTACAGATTTCGCCAGGAGGACTCACCGCGCACGGAGTACGCTCGGTGTTGTACTCGACGAGGTAGACGGTGGCGTTGCTGCCCTGGCCGAGGGTGCGCTTAATGGCGATGTAATCCGAGGGGACGCGGGGGGAGGAGTCGCGCTTGGGCCGCTGAGGCTGGGCGGACACAGACGACGACGCCGGGGTGGGGGATTGCATGGGACACGACGCAGCATGCAGAGCGTACAAGAGACTCGCAGTAAAGAGCCAGGCGCGCTAATCGAAATCCGGCACAGGTCAGATCACAACAGACCCCAGCCACCCTCGATCCTTCGACCCCACCATCATCATGCAATCCGCCCCTGCTATCCCCACCGCCCGTTGCTACGCCGTAAAGTGCGACAAGTGCAGCAAGACCACCTGGAAGGTATTCCCTCGCTTTTTGCCCGTCGTTTGAGTCTGCTCACCCCGCATTTCAAGGGCTGCGGCCAGCACGTCGACGCGGTATATACGCCCGCATCTGATCTCATCGCACATCTCAATTCTCATCGCTTACACACACAGGTGATGAAGGACGTCAACGACGAAGACAAGTGCGTGTGTCCACGCGAGTAGCGCCACCCCCATCCAGAAACACCGGGCCCGCATGAGAATCGCCATTGTACTCGTCTATTGAATCGCCTGTATCATTGAATCGCACTTATCACCCCGAAAGTATGTGCCCCACGGACGTTCCACGCCGAACCCGAAGCGCGCCGAGCGAGGTAACTCGCGCCCAGCAAACCGTCCTAATGAATTTTGCATCTGTTGCCATCACGCCTATTCCGTCGAGTCACCAAGGCTGCCCTGGGAGCCAATTTACCTGTGGGAGAATCCATCGACGCGGGTGCGGGTGCGCAGTGTCACCGCCTATCCCCCGCCATGACTATTTCTGCGTCGCGCTCCCCAGCCTAAAGAGCCCTAAAGCATATCTGGCACCCTCGCGTCCTCTCGCGCTTCCATTCTGTTGTTCTATTCTGTCCTGCGCTGCGCTGCCCCTTTCTGTCCCGCTGTCTCGTTCTAGGCTTTCTCCTATCTGTTCTGTCAGCAGGACCCCCGACGGCGACAATCACCTAAGAGGCCTCGCCGAAATTTTGAATTCGGCCATCACTTTGCTATTGAAACTCACTTAGAAGTTGAAAATCCTCTTGTATCTCCCTCACTTCTGCACGGATAACTCCCGGAACTGAAACCGACACGTGTCCCGCCATGAATCTAAAGAAAGGTTTGAGAAGAGCGCGCAAGGGATGCAATTCCCGAGTCCATCAAACAGCATCCAACCCACTGGTTTACCTTTAAAATCTGACATGACTGTTGTCCTAGTGCTCCGTGGTTTTGCAAAAGCATTATAACCAGCCTCAAATACCCTCCCCAAAGATAAACGGAACGAAAATCGACCGCAAACACGCAGAATTAATAGTTCGAGGGTCGCCGGCGGAGTTTGAATTGGTTTAATCTGGGCTGATTTACAAGCTATCCTGGCTCCCGCCGCCGTCTCCCGTCGATTCTTGTGCCGTTTTTTGGGCAGAATGTTTTCACCAGTCCCATAATCCCTCTGAAATGCCCAGGGAATTTTAAAGGTCATGTTCTGTGTAAATAGGGAGAGCCCACTGCTTCAATGCGTCGGAGACACAATCTCGACGACCACTGCCTGGTTCCCCTCATTGTTTTTCCATAGCCTAAAGGTATGCATGTGCCGGTTTAATTCCCGGTCCTTTCGAAGAGAATCGGTACAAAACTGAGGGAGATATACAAAGATTTTTAACTGCTACGTGAGTTTCGATACCAACATAATGGATAGTAAAACATGCCCCTAAACCGGCCCAAAGCCAGGTCTATTTCTGATAAGAATTCGCTGCGACCAGTCTAAAAATTTGGAAGTAGGGTATAGGCCCAGCGAGTGAGGCCAAGTCTCTTGCCCCTCGGTATCTGGAAACACCGGCGCTTTTTGTCCCAGGCCTGGTCCAGAATTCGGATAAAAACTCGTCTCGGCGGCCAGGTGCGAATTCAAATAGAAATCCCGGGTGCGAACTAGAAAGTTGGGCTTTTCTGGACAGGCCTCTTGAGTGATTGTCAGGGGTCCTGTCCTATCCTGCTCTAGATCTGTCCTTCTCCTTCTCCTTCTCTTCTGTAATCTGTGCAGACTGTGCCGTACGAAATCCATCCATCCCCCAACCGGTAAAACCCGTCGGCGAGCCAGGACGTGTCCTCGCATTGATTCACATCCAAGCCCTTCCCCTTCTCGACAGGTGGAGCCGTCGGCGGCGGAGATTCGGTGGAACGCGTGTATTCTTGACCCCCTAATTATACGCGACGCGACGCGGCGCGCAGATCTCCGTGGACATTTTGTTGGCGTTCCTAACTTGAAGCGGTAGGGACCTTCTTTCTTCCCAGAGGCGTGTCCTCTCATCGTCTTCCCAGTCCCAGTCCAAGTCTCGGTTATTCTCCGAGTAGTTTTACGCATTCCCCTCTCTGTATCCAGCGCTTACCTCCAATTGCAATCTTATTTTAATTCCTCCCTCACCACCTCCTCTGCGTCCATCAAACGCGCGTCGGCCATGCGCGTGGATGCTCTGAATCGCAACACCGAGAGGCCAGTTTCGTACGCTCGCGCCCCAAAACCCAAAATCTAAAGTCCAAACCTAAACTCAAACGGGATTGGGATTTGCGCACTGACTCGGCGGCTCTCGGAGGCCTGCACTGGCGGCGCACCTTACATCATCCAAACAGCGTCAAGTCTAGTTACCTCTTGAAAAACGACGCGTCGAGCGAGCATTTAGCTTGCCTGTGTCTATGCCTGGCTCGACGCGACAAATCCGCCCCGACACCCTCGGAATACACACCGCCCGAACGCGAACAGATCTGTGCATGTAATGACCTACATAGACCTCCGCCCACCGCCGCCTGCCCTAAATTGCTTCAACTTTAACTTCAGCACGATATATCCATCACGTTCGCATCGCAATCGGGGACGCCCATCCCGATTCCCACCAGTCACACCCCAAAATCCAAAATCCAAATCTGCGCCCAAAGGCTTCATGGCCCCCTTGAAGATCGCTAACCTATCTCCGAGCTTAAATCTCACTGGCAGCAGTCTGGAACCGCCCGAGGTATCTCAATTGCCCAATCTGACAAAAAGAAAAGAAAGCGAGCAAGCATGTCCAACAGGCGAAGCAAGAAGCAAGAAGTATGTATTACAAACAGAAAGCCAGCCTCCCGCGAGTGAGTATCAAGCACATAGAAGTAGAAGCAGGCGTGCATCACACGCTGCGCGCATCAAGCTGCCAGATGCGCGGACGAAATGCGGGGTGCTTCGAGTTTTGGGGCGCGATGTTTTGGGGCAGGCTCGAATCCGGAAATACTCTTGAGGTGGGATTACGCCCACGAGTATTGGTGCTCGATTAAGCAGGGTGGGTCCCTGCAATGGTTGAGCATGCCCGTGCCTGATTATGCTAGTTGAATATTTGAACATGCTACTCATCGTGCGAGGCCGCCGCTGTTGAGGTTAGTTTTTCTGAGCGTTCGTTTAATTGTCGAAGTAAAAACAAACCAAGGATATATGACGGAAAGACCGACATTCTTCTGCCGCGAAGCGAGCGCACATCAAGCACATAAGTAGAATCGCTGGCAGATGTGGGTGCTTCGAGTTTTGGGGTACGGTGTTTGTTTTGGGCGGCAAGCAGGCAGTGCTCCAGTTCGAAAATACATTACGCACACGAGTAGTCGGACGACAGACTTGTGCTCGATTCGGCGGTGCGCTTCGGCCGCGCCCGACCTGGCTGGTCCTGGTTGACTATTTTTACATGCACATTTGATGCACATACTTACATGATACATCCCGCAAATCTCTCCGTTCATCGCGCGAGGGGCGTCTGCCGAGGCTGAGGTAGGTTAACTGGCAGGAGATAGGGAAGCAGAGCTTCGGGTCCAGCATGGCAAGATTCCGCCGCGCCGCCGATGTTTTTTGGAATCAGAGACGCACGGCTGCTGGAGATCCCATGTAATACATACAATTTAAATAGGTACCTATTCACCCACCAGCACCCACCTATGCGCCTACCTACCGCGTGGTATGTATGCGCCAACCTACGGAAGAGAAATGCGCTGACAAACCCGGAACTATTATAATTACGACACGTCGCGTCGCGTCGATCCAGATATGTGCGATTGTCGAGTCGTTAGGGGCCGTGTGCAGAAAGGTGCAGAATCACTAGTCCTTTGGGACCGGCACAGAACCTGGTCCGTTCCTAGAGGGAAAATTCTGCGAATAATCTAATTTTACATCCGTGCGCCAGAAAAACAGACGCGTCAGACTTTTTGTTCAAGAGGTTAACTTACCCAGACAACGAAGCATGGTTATTGATAGGGAGAATTGTACGAGCGCGTCGATCCGCGTATATGGTCCATTAGGCAGGTCGGGTCCGGTCGTCACACCATAATCACACTCATCAAGTAGCATCAAGTAATATATGTACTCATCTTCTTACACGCAATAAATCCCGTTCTCGTTTGGTTCTCGTTGTCTGCGTCTAGAGAAGTATACTCTGTCATTCCTACCGTAATTTAACGGGACATCGAGGTGTGCAAGATATTACACCGACTTTCGAGCACACAAGATACGTTATATGATACGCACCCCAATTTCGCACTCGTGTCGTGCATTGTCGTGCACACGAGGCGCACTGACTCCATAGGCGTTTGGGTACCAATCTCCGGGGGCACGAATTCGCCCTGGAATCGGCATCACCGCCGTTGCCGTTCCCGCGGACGTGGGTGTGGCCGTGCCACCCCGCCCGCCCTCCGCCGCCGCCGCGCGACAGCCTCGTGGACTCCAGACACTGGACCCGAGTCATTCTTTCGTATTATCAATGCTTCACGCGGATCGCGATCTGCGGTTGCGAGACGACAGCCTGGCGAATTGATGATGAGGAAGGAAGGCAAAAAACAAGGCAGAAGACAGTGCGGGGCTCGGTATATTACTCAATTGGCACGCACGAGACAAGATTTTATTTTGTAAGCCTAGATGGGACTCGGCACAGTAAGGAAGGTAGTTCGAGCATGAGTATGGCGAGGCTGTTCAGGGAAGAATTTTTGGTGCGAAATCTTTTGAAGGCTGCGTGCGCCAGCTGATTACAGTCTGGTAGCGAACCGACAGTTCGAGCACTGCCCAGCTCAAACCACCCATTCAGCAACTGAGTGCCTCCAGCTCCCGGCGCAGCAGGGCGACCCGCGCATCAGACGTCGCTATATATTCTTGATATTCAGCTATCAGGTCCGTTTCGACGCCCATCTGCGCACACAGCGCCTGGATCTCCGCGAGCTGCGCCGTAGCGGTGCGCAGGGCCTCCTCCACGCCCGACAGGCTGGGCGCGGTCCGTGCGGTGTCGGGGTCCGCCGGGGGCGTGGAGGCGCCCGGCAGCGGCGGGCGCAGGTGGCGGCAGCGGGGGAAGAGGTGCGGCGCAATGCCCTGCAGGGCCGTCCTTTTAGGCACGGGCGCGAGAGCCGGTGCAACCGGAGGGGGTTCAAGCGGATTTGGAGTTGGGAGGGCTGAATCGCGTGAGGGGTCCGAGAGAGCGTCTACGTCTAGCAGGTGCGCGCCAGAAGCTTCTGATATGTCACCGTATGCGTATAGGCCGGGTCCGATTGGCGCGTGGGACGCAAGAGGGCTGGAGCGCATTGGGAAGATGTGGCCCGGGGAAGCCAAGTCGGAAGAGAAGAGGCGCGAGACTTTGAGGGTTGGGTTGGATGAGGCAGAAGTTGATAGGCAGTAGTCTGGACTTTTAAGTAGCTTTTTGTATGCCCGGTGCCTGCGCATGGAGTCGCTTGAAATTGAAACGGGGTGCACGCTAGACACACGAGATCCCCAGGCCCAGGGACTGCTGTAATGACTGACGCAGTACAACGCGTCATGGAGGATGCGATTTAACTTTTAGCTCCAACTTGAAGCCTTTCGCAACGGAGTGGTACATCCATGACCGTTCATCGGGTTCGTCGACTTGGTTGTGTTGAGAGCAGAATGGTCACTGTCACGCTGTGACACCTCCTGCTCTCAACCACCACACGGCGAAGACCCAAAAAAGTCAGCTGGAATTTCGGCTTAATTTAGAACTTCGCCCCAGCCTGAAAACTGATTCAATTTTGACTGCTGATGTGCTGCTCTCTAGACTCTGGGATCTGGTCCAGGATTTTTGGGGTCCGATCATCGCGTCCAAAATCGCGTCCAAGGTTTTTGTCCCACTTCCTTGAAATCGCATCTGCCGAGTTGAAACTCACGCCGCAATCATGCACTTCCTGCATACTACTGGTGGAAAATGTGCTCCTCGATCTTCTGGTTTTGAGGCTCCACCTTTCGAGTCTTCCGCTCTCTTACTTCCTGGCTCTGATATACAATTTCCGCATCTCCGCCGGAATCTATGTCTGTCAGGTTCGCCTTTGGTCTTCGTTTCAATCCCAACATGCTATCTATCTAAGAACCTCCGGGTCCACCCACCCATAGCCATGCGCGGTCTTCTGTCTTGATATTTAGTGACTGTCTTATTAACCCGAGAACTTGCACCATGGCACTTTGGAATTCTTTAATTCTTCCTCGAATTTTCAGGAGCCCGCACTATATCTCAGGCCCGTCATCTTCACTTAAACCTCTAGGTTCCGGCGACCATTTATCCGTGATGAGAGTGTTTCGCCTCGGCATAGAAATCCTTCCCGGCAGAAACGTCGCTTCAGTACCCAGATCCCGTTGCTCATGACTCAGTCTTCTGTTTTCGGGGATTTCCTACCCGTCTAACTCCTCTTTTAAGCGTTCCCCGTCTAGGCCTGCATTCTACTCAACTCCCTCATTTATCGACGCTGGCCATCTTCTATAGGAAGTTTGTTCTTGTTCATGTTTTTCTCTCACATGCGGATCACCGTGCGAGCATCTTGAGCCACATTCCCGTACCTCGATCTCTCAAATTCCTCAGGATAATTTTGCCAGACCACGCTACATCGTGGTTGGATGACTGACCTTGGACATTTCCTCTGACGAGCGGATGCCAAATACTCAACGTGCCTCTGGACCTCCTCTCTCGGCTTATCGAATTATAATTACTCCCGGCTTGCTTTTCCTCCTCTTGCCGGCTTCGTTACGACGGAAACCTTCACGTCATTCCAGGCGTTATCTCCGTGCCTGGAAATCACACTGCAAGGCCGATACAACTCCACCTCTAAAACTTTAAGGAATACTCCAAATGCGGTCGGAGTCCTCTGACACCCCTCCTCCCGGCTAGTCGCGGCATTTTCCACCCCTTCTGAACGTCTATCTGGGTTCCTCACTGAATTCCTACATATAAATAGGATCTACCTCCTTTTCGAGACGCCATTAATCCCAAGCGCTGTCAGTGAATCAAGGGTTCTTCGGTGTTTTCCCTCCGCGTATCAGGCTTTTAGGCTCTTCTAGGCGGTCGGGTTTGTGGTATTGATGCTTCTGATGCGCCATTGCGCATGGATAGCGTTGGAAAAACCAAGGAAAAACACCCTGTTCTAAAGCAAATTAAACGCGCCACTGGTTCGTCGATTTGTCCACCGTCGAACAGATATCAGTCACTGCGGAATGGCTTCTGGCATGATAGCGAGAACCGCTGTCGCCATCTTTCTTCCCTCTTCTCATGGCCGGGAGCAATTTATTCGACAATGAGTGGTGCCGATCCCCACGGTCTTGTACCCGAGATCGCCACTGCGGACTGTCGCCAAGCCCCGGAGGCATATGTTCCCTTGTTCCACGGGGACTTACTTCCGTCGCTCGTGTGCCGGACATTCGGACCCAGCGTGCAGAATGACTCGTCCTGAGCCTTGGTCTTTGCTTGGCTGTTAAGACCCCTGCCCCGAGTAAATTCGAAGGTTCGAACGAGAGAAGATGCAAAAATTTTAACGGAAGGTGGAGTGTCGGAGTCTGTCCGATAGGAGCGAAGAACCACATCCTCGGCCGATGTGCACTAACCATTTCTGGCACGCCATCTTTGGGAGATTCTTCGGACTGTTGAGGTTTTTAAAAAAGACAGCGGCCATTGACGCGATCCTGGGGTCGGGATCTGTTCATCTGAACTTTTCTACCCCTCGATGTGCAGGCCTGTGTGAATTCACCATCCTTCACCCGCCTCTTTCTTTTAAACCAACCACGGCATTATATGATGGGCTATGAAAATTCGAATTTCCATGGATCTTATGCCAGCTTCATAGGTCTATACTTCAGCTAGCTCGCCGCCCTGACCGCGAGCACGGTCTCGCGCAAGCGCTTCAGCGCCTCGTCCACCTCCTCTGCAGTGAGCAGACTGAACGCGGCGCGCACATAGGCCGTCGTGCGCCCGTTCGGCAGGAACACCGTGCCTGGCAACGCGAGGACCCCGCGCTCGAACGCCTCCGTGCGCACAAGCTGCGCCGAGTCGCCCCCGTCCGGTAGCAGCAGCTTGAACCTAATACGGACTCAACTGATCAATCCCAATATAAGTTAAAAAACACAAGCCGCACCAGAAAAACAGTCCCGCCTGCGGGGACGCCCACTCCGCGAGCCCGGCAAGGTGCCGCTGCATCGCGGCCTCGAACACGTCGCGCTTCGCGCGGTAGAACGCCGACACGCCGCGCGTGTGCCGCAGGAAGCCGTCGTGACCCCACGCGGCGAGCAGCTTCAGCGCAACCGCCTGCGTGAGCGACGCGGGCTGCAGGTTCGCCGTCGCGGTGTGCGCGTCGATTGCACGTACGAGCGGCGCGGGGCCGGTCACAAAGCCGATACGCATGCCCGCGGAGAGGATCTTGGAGATGGAGTCGAAGCGCAGCACGCGGCCCACGGGGTGTCCCGCGCACGACGCGTCGGCACGCTCCATCGCGAAGTACGAGGGTGCGCGCTCGCCGGAGCCGTAGAAGAGGTAAAAGTACGGGTCGTCTGTGCGGAGTAATTAGTGGCTGTGAAAGGATTGTCGGGGCACCACACCCTCCATGATCAGGAAGTCATGCTCGCGGGCAAGCTGCAGCACCTCTCTGCGCCGGTCTAGAGTTGCGGTCGCACCGGTGGGATTCCCGCCGTACTGGCAAAGGTGATTTAACCAACCGGCGAATTTTCCGGACGATACGCACTGGAATAGTGTAAAGCACTCTTGGCTTCGGTTTCCCGGCTGGCCAGTCCTCGAGAATTGCACGCAGTGACACGGTCGAAATCCCGTCTGCATCCGCGTCCACCTCTGCCAACTCAGATCAGGTTTACGTAGCGGCAGCCGATTGAAAGGGGCACACACCGATTTGGTCACAATGCAGACTGTGGAACAATGGGATGACACCGCTGGGACCCCATCAGCGAATAATATTCGGGATAGAGCAAGGGGGCGCACGCGTAGACGGGAGACTGAACGAGTACGGCGTCACCCGGATTCAGCAGCGCAATGATTGCCTAGTCTTGTCTTTATCATGGAGATTTTGAACAGACTCGGGTTCTCACCTTGGACAGCAGATCCTGCGACCCGCTCCCGACACTGAGTGTCCATCCCTCCCCGCGAGTGCGTCCGTGCACCGTGTGTTGCAGCTCGACTAGCCAGTCGACAAGCGGCGCCATCCCGCCTGTTGGACCGTACTGCAGCGCCGCTGCGAGCTCAGCACCGGATAGTGTCAACGCGATATCCTCCTCGCCCCCCTCTCCGCCCTCAGAAGGAGGTGCACTCGCAGTGAAGCTGAACGACGTGAATGGGAAGGTGGTCGGATTTGGCTTGCCAGCGAGCAATGAGAGGATTCCTGGCGTCGCTTCGAGCGGCAAGAGACTCCGGACTATGCGTGTAAGTTACTCAACGAGACTCAGGGGAAGTAACGCATACTAGGGCTGGGTAGACGCGTTTTTGCGACATCGGATAGAAAGGGCGGATAGAAGTTCTCGGGGAGGCTGGTGGGCGCCTACACGGTGGTATAGCCATCGAAGAGTCGAAGGCATTCATGGTAAACGTACCGTTGTGGTATCTGACATCGTCGTCGAACGGAAGGAAGGGATGACTCGGACTCGCAAAAACGAGCGGGTGGCCGTCGGCTTTATTCGGGATATCGGCTTTGCGGATGGAGATTATGCCAAGTTGGAGAAGGCTGCAGGAGCAGGTCGTCCAGAATATGGTAGTCGCACTGGATAGAAATTCGGTGGAGAGGCGGCAACGAAACCATGATAGGCACAAGGTGGGCTACTAGTACGTTGCCAGTGCGGGGTTCCCAGTAGCCACCGTTACGGTGATCGTGCCGCACTGCGGACGTCTTGAGTAAAGCTGCACCACTGAGAATCCAATAATTTTCGGATGGCAGGCTCGTTTCTGTACGTGAGGATCGAGTCGCAAAAAATGCGGTCGCCGTAGGAGAGAGGCGACTGTTGCCGAGATCAATCGCCTTTGATGGCTTCGACAAACCTTTGTCTTACATAAACGCTCATCCTTTCTGCAAAACTGAAATGGCGCACGCTGGACCTACATTTTATGCAGACAACGGTAGGCATTCCGTTTTTACAAGCTTCGACCAGTTAACACTCATCTCGGTTATCAGCCAAAGCACTGGATATCAAGGAAGCTGCCAATGCCCATTTTCGTGAAAAGGAATATCAAAAGGCTTTGGATCTCTATTCCAGCATAATAAATCAGTACGACGACCGCGTCATGCTCGACACCATCCGTGTTGCGCGATGCAATCGCGCTGCGTGCTATCTCAATCTCGGTGAGTGGCAATTTCTGTCTTTCTCGGAGGCACAAAAGGACCTGGGATACCGTTTCGATAGGGGAGTATCAGCACTGCATAGACGATTGCCATATTGCTCTGCTGTTCATGTCGACCGATCCCGCCATCTCCAACAAAGCGAGATATCGCCTCGCGAAGGCTACCAAAGCGTTGGACGACATCGACGCTCAGAAACGGGCGATTGATCCAAGCTATCCTGGCCGGCCGAAGTACGACGTCGAGGTCCGTCGTGTCTGCTCTTAGCCTGATGTTTTAGTCACTCATCGCCGAGTATGAACCAGGACCGAATGAGAGAACAGATGCGCGAATCAAGCGCTAGTAGCGCCAAGTTCCAACCTGCCGACGTGGAAGAACACAGGCGTGTTTCGTACGTTGTTCGGATGAAGAGCCAAAATCCCGAATACGTCCACATGCGCGACATGGTTCCTGCCAGTCTGATGTGCGCGCCCCCGCGAGGCGGTCGGGAGGCCTACGAAACGAGGAGGGACGCGTTCGTCAAGAGGGTCATCGCGACCCACGAGCCGGAGCTCATGCAGAAACACCCGTGGACGTGCTTCAGTTGTGGACAGCCCGCCACGACTTGGCTCCATTTTCCCATCTCCGACCTCACTTCCTTCTATCCTATTATCAAAGACTACGCCCGGCCCATCTGCGCGAACGGAGGCGATTGTGCAAAGAAAACCAGGGACGCGATGGAGAAGGCGGCAAGAGAGGATCCCGATATTGCGCAAGACGATGGGGTCCGGATTAAAATGTAGGTTACATACGCCTGTAGCAAAGGTTCAACTTGTACTTTCAATCAGGGATATGCCTCAAAAATCATTCGATCGTGTCTCAGGAAGAGTGAGACTCCTTCATGATCAACGTCTCATTCTCCTCCAGTGTCTTGCAAACCATGCTACCCTGGGATTCTGTCGGTGACTCGTCATATTTCCGACTGGTTTTCTCTCTCTCTCTCTCTCTTGGACTTGATGTTGTGAGGCACACATGTCTCAGGTGTTCCAGTGGTGGAGGTTTTATTGCATCCGTAAAACTTGATGCAATGCATGTAGTACGAGCCTCTTTCTTCACATCGAATATATGGCAGACTTTAGGTTAACCTACATCGAGAAGATCGACAAAGATGGGGGAAAAAAATCACGGCCGGTGTCTGAGTGCCTGAATCTTTAGAGCTTTAGACAAGTTACGTTGAATTTGAGCTGTCTTGAAGGTTGAACGTTGAGAGTTGAATGAGACGCGGACCGGTGACCGCCGAATAATTTAAGTCCCGGTGTACACCGCCGTCTGATCCCATCACCGCCATTTTCTTCCTACTGCGCAGCCAACCAAATCAATGGAGGAGCCACGTCCGGTGGTGGATATTATTCGCAAGGTATCAATCTGCCCCTTCAATTCAAATAGTGAACTGACTCGAAACCCAGTTACTTGCTTCGCCAAAGAGCGACGAAGATGAGAATAGTCTCCTCCTCCTGACCGAACTCATCAACGCAATCGAGCAGTGCCCCCCCGCCCAATTTCCTATCACCGCCATCGAGGCCTTGCTCCCGTACCTCGTGCCTCTTCGCATGGGATACAGCGCCATTGTAGCAGAGCAGTCGCCTGCTGACGTTTTCCCGACCAAGGTCGCCGGCGCTGCCGTTACCACGCTTGCTTCCATCATGCGGAAGTATAGCGCGACCTCACTGTGGCCCGAAATCCTACGACGCCTGGTATCGTGCTGGCCCTCCATATGTATGGGGCTGTGCATCTACTCTCGCGCACTCCTGCGGAAGGGCCCTCCAGCCGCTGTACCTGAAATTGACTCCCCTGCGTACACATTCACCAGCATTGTTACGCTGCTCCTCATGTATGCCGATATCGATGCTCTGGCCGCGCTGATCCGTGAAAGGCGCGAGGTGACCGACCTGGTGATCATGCTCTGGGTTTTGGAAGCCGGCAATGCTCAGCTCTCAGCGCAGTTCGAGAAGACGCTCCCGAACATCTACCCTCCCACTGCCGCTGGTCTGCTGGGCATTTACTTATTTACCCCTGGTGGCCCCGAACCATGCCTATCCCCTTTCCTTTCTGCGTTAGAGGGCAGTCCCCGACGACACGCAGAAATTGCTTATGCAGGGTTGGAGCATCTCCGCAGAAGCACACACGCTCTTTCTCAATACAGCCCAGCTTTCTCGGTTTCCATCATCCAACACATCCATACGAACTTGCTTAATCTGACCTGCCTTCACTCGACGCCCCTCCACTTCATCCTCTTGTCCCAAAACTCGGTCGGTGTCATGACCGAGACCCTACTTGCCCTAGCATCATGGCCGTTCGATGCTGCGAGTGCGGATGCCATCGCGGGCTGTATAACGCAGATATGCGAGTATCTGCACAAGTACATCGCGAGCGATGGCCTCGCGTCCTTAAATCACTCTCTCGAGCTCGGACTCCTCGTCGGATTGCTAAAAGTCCATCCCTGGCTGGATGTGAAACCGGCAGCTTTTGACGCCTTCGTCCCTCTGCTCAGCGCCCACTTACCGAGATATTTGATATACATCTCGGTTCTGCGCCAGGTTCACAAGTCTCTGAACGTCTTCGAGCAGCTTGTGGTGAAGGGCATATCGTCCAAAGTCCAGGCAGTGTGGCTGCCTTTTTTAAGCTATGTGCGAATTCAGATCACGCTTGCTCGCGGCGCGGAGCTCGATTCCGAACCGTGCAACAACTTACAGGTAAATCGGTTCCGCCGGTCTTGTTCAGCAAGCTTACAACACGTTTTCAGTGCAGCCAGCCCTCATGTTTCCGGTGCAGCGGCTGTTTGGAAGCCGTTTATTGCTCCCATGCATGCCAAACGGCGGCCTGGACTACCCACGGCGACCTCTGCACAGCGCGTAGAAGTGCGCGACTAAGTATGTTTCACAAGAATTACTCTTTCTTCCTGTCCTAATTACTACCAGACGGTATTCCGCCCGACCTCGCGGAGGAGGATGTGCAGTTTGCGCTCCGGGGTGCGCAGCGGGACTTCGAACAGAATAAGGCAAACATCTTCGCGCGTTGGACCGCTGCGGGGACGCTCCCCATCCGCGCCGGGATCGACTATTCCGTGTTCCCGCATCAAGGGCGGACCGACACCCCCAGCGTCATCGGAGACCAGGTGGCATCGGACGCGATGATATATGCGGTGTTCCCTCAGGGGACGGCGGGGACGGAGTATTATATGTGTGATCTGGGGCTGACGAGGGAGGCTGGGGCGACAGACGATGAAACGATCGCGGCGGTGGTTCAGATGGTTGGCGCTCAGCCTGTACCCGCATTCTTCCGAATAAATTGAGGAATATAGGCCTTACAGGCCTTCCCCAGAGGATGGGCCTCGGTTGATTATCTGCAACGCTGTAAAAGACTAGCGCGGATGACTGGCTGCACCAGCCAAAAGTACCAGTCCTTCAACTCAATCCGGGACGCACGCACCTACCAACAAGTTGGCAGGTAGCTATAGGTAGGTAGGCAGAATAAGCTTCTTCTGTGTGGCCTCGATGCTGGTGCCGGGATTATTTTCGAGCTCAGAAGTAAGGCCGGCGGGATTCATGAGGATGACGTCCATCTCGAACGACGGGAAGATTCCCCGCAAGCCTGCGAATGTGAGCAGGCCGATCCCGTACCCTACGCATATAATTAAAATTAATAGCTGAGAAGGTGGAGGACCGTGCCTACACACCGCGAAAACGCGACTCGATCTCCATTAATGGAGTCGAGGTACATAATGCCGCCCTCTGATCCTCGAAATCAATAGACGGCGGACCCCGAATAAAGAAGAGCGTACGCAGGTATTGAATATTCTTCTAGGCCCGTGTCCTTGCACTCGCCCTCTTCGTCGAACAAGATTGAGTACATTATCGGGAGATGGCGTCGCAAGATCATCTCGCTGGGTGACACTTGGCTTTAAAGTCGTGGATACCTGATGATTGACTCGCAACAGGATTGACTCGCAACAGGCTGTCGTAGCCCAGGCCGTTCGTCATCCGCGTGAAGACGATCTTGCCGATTTTCCTGGGAGTTTTGGAGTGAACATCAAGGTATTTGTCTCTGCCCAAATACCCGTCGAGGAGCTGAGAGTGACGCTGAAGTGGCTTTCGGGAAGTGGCAACTTGTTCTTCATATATACTGAGATTCCGCTAATACGCCAGGTTTTCCTGCTTCAAGTAACCTCCCCGTCGTCCACCTGTCTCTCGCTCTCCGGGAGTCTTCCTCTTCATGTCTTACTCGCGGAACTAGAGTTGTTTATACATGTGATAGCGCTCGTGCCGGGACGACTGTCAAACGGCTTCGTCCGCCGGTTTCATGCGGCGCGAGGATAGGTCTTTAGTTGTGTCCAGGTCTGGCACTGGTAGGCGATCTTAGGAACGGCATAAGCATTGGGGAAAGAAATGTACCGGCCGGGTACAAGGGCGGGCGATCGGCCATCATCGCAGAGGTCGTACTGCCACCTCGGTCGTCACTGGAAAACCTCTTGAAATACTGGGGGATGGCACGGTCCCTCCTCCCCGCCGCGTCCAGCACCGAGTTCCACAGCAGGAGCCCGCCGACTGGGATGACGAACCCCAGCCAAAAGACTGTGTTAAAGGGGTCCGGACTGAACATTGGGCATTCTTTTGGTATGCGGACTGCAATACACAAGGAGAAACGAAACGTCAGTCGAGAACGCTGATGGGACAATAAAGAGGACTGACAAAAGTTGACGAAAATGTGAAGGTAGATGCCAAAGGGCTCGATGAAGCCGTAGCGGGGCGACAACCCGGTAACGACGGCGCAGGACGCGGCCCAGATGGCGATAGTAAATAGGCCGTAGGCGGTGAATGAGAAGAACAAAATAGAGGGAGGGGCGTTTTGCTCCCTGATGTAAAGTAGGACCGAGAGGTAGGCGGGAACGAAGAGTAGAACCCAGAAAAACAGTTGGATCAAGCGGAGGGCGAGCAGGTGAATGCCAGAGGCGTCCTTGAAGGCCGAGTCATTGGTGGGGTTGTCAAGTGCCATTTTGCAAATCGCAGAAAGGTTGCACCGTGGCAGACATGGCGGTTTTATATACAAGTGATCGACAGGATCAACGCACAGCATTATCATTATGGGGATCCGGATCACATTAATATTATGGATCGGAGTGGAGCCATAAATAATAATGGAGGGCTGCCAGGGGCCGCCCTTTTTCAAATAACGAATCAGGGACATGAAGGTTGAACCGACGTTAACATAAGTTGAATGTGCCTGAAATGGGCGCGCGTCGAGTCAGTGCGATAGAGTGCGATAGAATGAATATCGGTGTTCGCAGTTTCTGGCGGTCCTGAGGCGTAGCATATTTTCCAGTTTGACCCGAGCGCTTATGGATTTCTCGATTTTATGATCCCCACCCTGTCATGATTCAGATAATTTAAAAGGTGTGTATAAACCCTACGACTCGGAAATTTGCCAATACGACTTGCAATTTCGACCCGTTCTAGGTACGAGTAAGAGCGTCAGGTCCTTCATCGGGAGCGACTCCTTGGCGAGCGTCGCGCGTGGATGTTCCGGCAGTTGGAACATAGAGGTAACAAGTGGTTGAACGTCGCATTAAATTGCGAATCGTCGATATTCTTAGTGCGGGAGAGCTTAGAGGGCGTATCGAGGTTTGGTAGGGAAGATCGGCGAACGCACAGCTGCTCGGAGCACCCCTTTTAGGCCTCGTCTTCGAACGCGAGCGTCAGGCCGCCACGAGCACGGCGCGGAAGCGCTTGGAAAGCGCGCGGGTACTACGAGACCGCCACGGCTGCGAATACTGGTGGGCGGGAAGAACGGACGCAATTCGCATCTGTAGACACAATTACCATCGCCTGCTTCCTCTCGTTTCAGCCGAGGGAAAAAATAAAAATGTACGTACGCGCGGTCCGCTGGAACTGACACCGGTGTCCGTGCGCCTGTGGAAGTGAACTGGGAAATAATTGGGGCAGCCGCCGGAGTCAGGGATTGTTGGCGACGGCATCGATGCATTCCCAGCGAATGGGTCTGTGTTCCTAGAGCAGCGAGTCGATCTGGCGGACGCTCTGTGACCCGCCGAGGTACTCCGCGTGGAGCCCCGGCTCGGGTCAGCTGGGCGATCTGGCGCTACGCACGAGTATTCTTGTCGATATATTTATAGTCCAGGCTTTCTTGCCCTCACGGCGCCTTCTGGCCGGTATGAGCAATAAAATACCCTTCTCGATGTGTAGACGCGAAAACTGATCGCCGGGCTCGGCTTTGACTATTAATTGGGCTCGGCTGTGGGCCGATCATTTGTGGCATAAACCCTAGTCGCGGCATTATTGTTGACATCGCCGCCAGCCACGGTCTTGTTTGGGCTCACTGTCTATGGCTGGTCCGGCTTCGCTGTTCAGCACATCTCTTGAGAGCTCCCAGCACACTTTTTCTTGGCTATGAAAAAGCCCGGGCTTGGGCCTGGGCTCAGGGCTTCAGGCCCGGCAACCAGGGCTCGGGCTCGGGCCTCAAGAATCTGAAGCCCGAGCCCGCCTAAGCCGAGCCCAAGCCCGGGCATTCAGGCCGAGCCGGGCCCTGCACATCACTAAGTCCGACCCGACGCCTAGGAGCTCAGAGCTCCGTAGTCTCGCTGTGGTGAGATATCATTGCCACTGTGGCGTAGAAAGAAAGAGTGAGCAGAACCAACGAGCTGCTGGGGCGTCTACCGAATCTGAAGGGTCCATGATGCAAGAGCGCAGCGATCATCTTTCTGCATCCACAGATTCGTTCGTTCTTATACAAATCCATTTATGATTCAGAAAAGATGCGGACAACCTAACACGCAGAGTTATTTTATCAACACATCGACACTGGGGTAACAAAAACGTGCCTCTTCGATGCGCGGCAGGCGCAGCCCGGTCCACATGCCCATGAGCTTGAAGTCGGATTGCGGGGGCGCCCAGACGCTCATGCCTAAAAGAGACCAGTATGCGATGAGCTTCTTCTGCGTGGTGTCGATGCTGGTGCCGGGATTCTTTTCGAGCTCGGAAGTAAGGCCAGCGGGATTCAGGAGGACGACATCCATCTCGAATGACGGGAAGATTCCGCGAAGACCTTCGAACGCGAGCAGGCCGATCCCGTATCCTACGGATATAAATTAATAGGCAGGGAGGTTGAAGGCAGTGCGCACATACCGCGGAAACGCGGCTCGATCTCAACGGAGTCGAGGTACATGATGTCGCCCTCTGTGATCCTCGAAATTAATAGACGGCGGACCGCGAATAAATAAGAGCGTACGCAGGTATTCTTCCAGGCTCGGGTCCTTGCACTCGCCCTTTTCGTCGAACAAGATTGAGTACATCATCATTGATTCGTGGGAGATGGCATCGCAAGATTCGCTGCGTGACACTTGGCTTCAAAGTCGTGGATATCGGATGCTTGACTCACAATAGGCTGTCGTAGCCCTCTCCGTCCATGCCGTTTGTCATCCGTGAGCGGTTTATCAGCGTGAAGTCGATCTTGCCGATTTTCTTAGGAGTTTCGGAGTCGACGTCGGTATCAAAGCAGATGTCGGCGCTGTGCCGGGTGACGTTTTGCTCTTCCTGGAGGAGTCCACATGAGCCAAGGAAAATGAACCGGAAATGGCGAACATTGAAATATCTAAATAACGCGTCGATGCGTTCAGGGTGACGCTGAAGTGGCCTTCGGGAAGCGGCGCATTGTTCTTCACGATATAAGCTTTGGTAACTGGCTGCTTATTTGTGAGCTCACTGCTAGTGAAACAACTGTGAACTAAGCATGGGGCGAGAGAACGTCGTGGTCGGGAGTGAAAGGAAGGTGAACCGTGAAGTGCAAAACAAATATAAAGGGCCGGCCCGAGCGGGACTTGTAAATTTGAACTCCGACGGGCCTTGTTGAACTTATGAAGAAAAATTAAATTACATTCCTAAGGTACTTCCTATGCGTCGGGATATCGCAGCCTTGGTAGTCAAGCTTTATAAGTTGAGATGTTGTGAGGAACTGAGCTCGAACGCGGACAAAAGACAAACGCAGCAAATAGGAATTTCGTTTTGATCCGTAACTCAAATAAGATCCCTGAATCCAAAGATTCTGGCATTGCGTAAAAGTCCCACTTCATGAACACAGTGGAGTAATTGCAGTACAAATTAACATAACAGCAGAATCCTCCCCGCTCAGAAGCACTCTAAAAAGTGCCATGAGTGCGAGCACAGCTCAACAAGAAAGCGAACATACTGCGGTGGACGATGCCGGGGCCCGACTCATCGTACTCTTGCTTGGTGACCCACATGTTCTGGAATGTGCTGAGGGAGGAGAGAATCGAACCGCCGATCCAGACAGAGTACTTCCGCTCCGGGGGCGCGACGATCCGAACCTGAATCGACGGGTGCGAGCGTGAGTAATAAACTGGCTGGTGTGTGTGTGAATGAGGATGATACGCACTCTGATGCTGGACGGCGCCATCGACACCAATTCCTTCTGCATGCGGTCCGCGATGCCGGGGAACATGGTGCTGCCGCCGGAGAGAACGACGTTGGCGTAAAGGTCGCGCCGGATGTCGAGGTCGCATTTTATGATGGAGTTGAAGCTGTGTGTAACATTGATTAAAATTCAGAAAGGATGACGGTGTGGAGGCGTACGTGGTTTCATGGATACCCGCAGCCTCAAGCCCAATCATGGCGGGATTGAAGAGAGCCTCGGGAGCACGGAAACTGGTGCGATGGTTAGCGGGGCGAAGGGGAACCAAGCCGATATTCTTACCGTTCGTTCCCGACAGTGATGACCTGCCCGTCAGGCAGCTCGTAGCTTTTCTCCAACGCGGAAGACTCTGCCGCGGTGCGCAGCTCCTGCTCAAAATCGAGGGCGACGTAGCAGAGCTTTTCCTTTATATCCCGCACCACCTCATGTTCCGCCGTGGTGGTGAACTTGTGTCCTCTCTCCCCGAGATTCTTCACGAGGTACTCCGTCAAGTCGCGCCCGGCGAGATCCAGGCGTTGAATGGCGTGTGGAAGCGAGAACCCCTCGTAGATCGGGACCGTGTGCGACACGCCATCACCAGAGTCCATGACGACTCCGGTAGTGCGCCCCGACGCGTACAAAGATAGTACAGCCTGGATCTGCACGTAGAACGCGGGGACGTTGAATGTCTCGAACATGATCTGCGTCATCTTCTCCCTGTTTCCTTTGGGGTTCATCGGCGCCTCGGTGAGCAGGACAGGGTGTTCCTCGGGCGCGACGCGCAGCTCATTGAAGAAGGTATGGTGCCAGATCTTCTCCATGTCGTCCCAGTTTGTGACGATCCCGTGTTCGATGGGGTATTTCAAGGTCAAAATACCACGCTTGGCCTGGGCCTCATCACTGGTTGATCTGCGATGAGTGGGGTTCACGGTAAGTTGTTGGTGTGAGACCTACCCGATGTACGAATCCTTGTTGCCGAACCCTACCATGACGCCTGCTTGACGGGGACGCCCGACAATCGAACTGAAAGTAATGTAATTGATGAGGCGGCAAAAGAGACAGCAAGACTGACGGGAAGACAGCCCGAGGTGCATCATCACCTTATATTTAACCTCCGTCAAAATTGGACGAAACACAGAGTATGAAAAAGACAGTACCAGCGACTGTAAAAGGGGGAAAAGGTGAAAAACTGCACAGGTGGAAGTAATTGACACCTACATCCAGCCTTGCACATCCCCGAGCCATTGTCGATAACCTACAAAGTGAGCCAGATGGTAAGATACCGGCGGGGGATATCTGGGCTGGCGACGTACGAGCGCCGCGATCTCATCGTCTGCCATTGTAGTAAGTAAGGGTTATGGGTTAAGTTATTCAGGAGTGAGCGAGAGTGTGATTGAAAGGTTGGCATCCAACCTGTTTGGATTCACTAGTTTATATAATCGCTCGAGCTGCGAGGAGACTGCGACCTGCGACCTGCGGGAGGACTCTAATTTGGTCACTCGGAGTAGTCTCGCAGTCCATGTAGTTGCGCCGTAGCTCCCGCAGTGCTTCAAAGTTGCTGACTCGAAATCCCGATGGCAGTCGGGCTTCATTTCAGGAGATGCGCAGCTCGTAAGGGAGCGGAACAGGTGTTCCCATTATATGAGGCCAATCCCGAAGCTGAACCGTTTAACGGCGCCGGCGTCAGGCTAGATTTCCCTCTCTCGTGTGTGGAAACTCCGTGGAAAGTTCAAAGCTGGGCTCCGTGATTCGGTTGCGGCGTGCAGGGTACATACCAGTTTGCCAAGAGTTGACACAGACTCTTGTCCGCTGCTGGACGCCGCAGTTGAACGTTGACCGTTGGCGTTTCCGCAGCAACGCAACAGGGATTTGAAATGATTGGCATCTGTTTCGGGTAGATCCGATCTGATCGGGCTCCGCAAGGATCCAGCTTCTTTTCAACCACATCCATGTCCAACTCCAACGATGCTATATCGACGCCAATCTCCTTGAACCCATACGGCTCTCTTATCGAGACATCGAAAAACAATCCAGTGAGCACTATCGTCTCTTCACCTCTTCTTCAGCTCTCGATTCAACCTTGAAATTGAACAGGCACAAATCCAAGCATGCTACCAGGCGCATCGGATAACGCGCAACACGCAACAGAAGGGGAGATTCTTGTCACCGGATTTCGAGGGCGTATCGGTCGATCCGATCCTCCTGCGCCTGGACGACCCAAGCATCGAGCCAGGTTTCGTCGACACGCGCAACTCGATGGTGTTTATTGCGCGACCTCCACAGAAGGTGCAGGCGCTAATCCAAGAGTGCCAGAAGAAGCTGAAGGAGGTTATCCCAAGTACGAGATGTCTTTTTCCGATGGAATCACCGACGTTGAATAGGTCGTTCTTTCCGGTTCGACAGACCTCTGGATCGTGCCGAAGGCGGCTCTTCACATTACGGCCCTGGAGATAGCGCACTCCCGCACCGCAGACGAAATCGCCGCTCTCGTCCCTCAAATACGCGCCGCCGCCCAGCCTATGGTGAACCACGCGCTGACCCACCGCACGCGCCTCATCCAGCCACTCCTCTGCTTCGACGCTTCCGCCATTGCCATCTCCTTCCTTCCCGAAAACGATAGCTACACATACCACCACCTCCGCCGGGACCTGTTCGACCAGGCACGCGGGTCGGGCGTGGAGATGCACAGCCGGTACGCCGCCCCCAGCGCGCACCTCACCGTCGGGCGGTTTATCCGCGCGAAGGACCTCTGCACGAGCGGGACCCTAGATCCGGAGAAGACACGCGGGCTGGTGGCACGGATCGAGTGGCTCAACGCGTGGTTGGAGCGGGAGTTTTGGCCTGCGGAGGACGGGGCGATTCGCGACGGTGGCGAGTGGGCTGTCGGTGAGGAGATGGGGTTGGAATGGCGCGTTGGAGCGCTGTGGTATGGGTCGGGCGGGGAAACGCTCATGATGGGGGAGGGTTTTTGATCGAGTGGAAGCGTCAATCTAACCCTCTTCAGTCTCTTCCTACACGGGGCGATACGTGCTAGATTCATTTGTGAGGATTTATTAGACCGCACTCGGACGGCGGCAAGCAAACGTGTTTAGGACGTCAGGTCAGTCGTGGTCCTCGCGTGGTGAGACTATTGAAGATAAGGTTCAGCATGTGAAGTATCAACGAGGACACATCTTTGAGGCCAGATCTCGCGTGGTTCTGCTCCAGTAAGATACTGCGGGTCAAAGCACTTCTGCAAAATCGGCCCAAAACACCTCTTCAATTCTAGGCTTCCGCGATGTCTCTAGGGTGAGAAGGTGAGGGTCGCATCGTTTTCCCGTGAAAGGACTGATGAGAATCTTCGTGGTAGAAACCAGGGTCAAGCTCGGGGAACTCGGATTCGGATGTTTCGTAGTCACTGTCCGACTGAGACATGGATATTGTGTTCAAGGAGCGGGCAGGCTATAACATAAACCGTAACGGCGCGCGGTTGAACCCTTGAATGTCTACATAGATACAGAATACATATATTCTCTCTTTCTCAGTCAAACTTGTACACTGCGACGAAAAAAAGTAAGGTTCGACCGCATGTAAAATGGAAAGCACGCACCACACGCCCCAGTGCTCGGTCTCGTCGCGAATATCACCTCGCTGAGCGCATCCCCCACGAGCCCCTTGTACGGCGGGTACGTCTCGCTGATCTTCTTGATGAAGGAATCAACCTCGTCCTCGGGCACGAGCGAGACGGTGCAGCCGCCCCAGCCCGCGCCAGTGAGCCGACTCCCGTATGCGCCTGCGTCGCGCGCGAGCTGGGTGAGCAGGTCCAGCTCCTCGCAGGAGCATTCGAAATCGTCAGCGCAGCTGGTCTGCGACTCGTTCATCAGCCGCCCCAGCTCCTTCAGCGCAACGAGGTTGCCCGCGGCGGGGTCCGCGCCCGCCGCCGCCGTGTCCAGGCAGAGCTTGCGGAACTGGAGGACGCGGAGCGCCTCGGAGCACACGTGCTTCGCGCGTTTATACAGCCTGAAATGCGTCGCGTCGACTGTGCCGATGGTCAGCGGCGGACGCAACATACAAGACGGAATAACAACAACGCACCTTCGACCCACGACATGTACACCTCGTGAAACTCCTCCGCAGAGAGCCCCGACATCGCGATCATCTCCTCCATCGTCGCGCCAAAGCCCGGGTCGGCGCTGCCGGGCGGCTTGAGCTGCTCTACCGCCGCTGCCATCTTCTGCAGCACGTCCATTAGCGCCGGCACGTCCATGCCCTTGCCGCCCGCGCCCACGTCCGTCTCGGCGGTGAGCTTGCCTACAACCTCGCGGAACGTGATCTTCTCGCGCGCGCCGACGGGGATACCGAGTGTGCGGGCGAGCACGCGCGCGCCGACGAGCGTCTCGACGACGCGGAGGTTGTACCCCTTCTTTGCGGTGAGCGCCTTGTCTGAGACCTTGAGCGAGTGTGCGCAGACGAGGACGGCGCCGCCTGGGTGGGTATTAATTAGTGTACAATACGAAAAGAAATGCCTTACCTGGGAGCGGTGTTGGGGACGCCGTGAGGGAAGGGTAGAAGGTGATGTATAGGACGGAGGATGGAACCGACATCACGGAGGCGGCTTGGTCCATGCTACAACTGGTCAAACGACAGGAAAAGAGATATCAAGTATTATTACCCTCCGCTGTTGACCCCTGGACGATTGTCGAGTTATTTTGAGTGGCGTAAAAAATTCAAACGGACGCACCAACTCGCTTCTCGTTCTCCATCGACATTTTTACTAGCTCGCCCTTGGTGATTTTATCAGTGGTGCCTTCCAACTGCGTCAATCATTAGCACGCGATCTGTGTGCATTTCAGGCGACCGACCTTGCCGTTAATTGCGAGAAAGGCCAGCGTGCTAGCCACAACCATAGCCGCACTCGATGACAGACCGGATCCCGCAGGAACGGAGCCAGTCACAAGCAAGTCGACAGGAACAGGGTGCACCTCCGAGCCCGTGAAATAATTCTCTAACACTCCCTAATACCCGTCAGAGCGCCAGACCCAGGACCACATCAATGAACGCACATAATAGCCCGCCTTGACATAGTTTTCCCACCGCAACTGCTGCGGTATATCCAGATGCCAGCCCTCGACGTGCACATCGTCGTCAACATTGCTGGGTTTTGCCTTAGGAGCGGGAGCGAACTCCTGGCGGGTGTATTTTGGGTGCAAATTCTCAGCAAAGACGCTTCCCGGCGCATGCGGCGTCGCATCGGCCAACGGAGTGGTAGGGGCGCAGGCAATCAGGATGTCCCGCTCGATCGCCGCGGGCAGGACACCAAAAAGTGCGTAATCGATGTGCTCTCCTAAACGCGCCGTCCAGTGAGTGCAGATGTGATTTTGACAATTTCGGGCTCACCGATGAGACTGGATCCGTGTAAGAGCGTTGAATGCAAATGAAGCTCCCCCACTTACTTGACGCGGCCAGGTGCTCTTACGATGTATTCTGGCTTTCTCCCGAATCGCTTCTCGAACTCCTCGGCGAGATTGGCCCATCGCTCCGCATGATTCAGGGACGTCCCCAAGCTTGCGTAGAGGTCTGTGAGGTTGGTGTAGATTGGAATGGCTTCCTGTGCGGACATCGAGGTAGAAAACTAGGTCGGACCTTGATTTGGTCGATCAGATTGACACCATCGACGACGAGAGGCCCATGTGCTTCTGCCACCACCTGACCTCGTGCGGCCGTTTGCGGACCGTCTCAAACGCTTGATTTGAGGTAAGACGCACAACAACGAGCGAGCACCGCGAGCAGATTTTTAAAACATCGAGGTCAAAACTGGTAGTCGAAAGTGAACACTCTACAGGGAGAAAAAGGAGAAAAATGGGAAATGATCGAAGTGAAATTGATGGGAACACACCGCCACTGATGATCTGGTGTCGGGACGCCACGGGCCGCCCGACAACAATCACTCGAGATCCAGCGAGATCCATACTCTGCACCTGGGCGTTACGCGGCGGCAGGTCAAATGTCACCGGACTTCTTCAGCTCTAATTTCAAGTTTACAGCGGCTAGTTACAGCGCTTATTTGCCACTTATCAGTTAACTCCGCCTAAGTGCGACGGGTTGCTTGGAAGTGCCTGCAGCCTCACATTCGACTCGCGCCACCACTAGTATCATGTAATTTTCGGAAGGGAAGTCCCTTTCTGGATAGTTTTCCGTCCCAGGAACATGGCCGCTATCATACTCACGTTTCTTCATCGAAGTTCGCAATTTGCTACCTCCGTAAGAGTCCGTAAGTCACTCCGCCCGGAAGTAGCTATAGTATATTCCGGTTGTCAAACTGCGACGTGTTGATCGCTCTGAACCGCCATTAAACCTGTCAAGTAGACGCCTTGTAGACGCCGGTCCCATAGATAAAGAGACCGCGTTCTCCCTCGCCAGCAGTCAAACGATCAGCCCTACCAGTATTTCATCGTTGCTTTCCCAATGCCTCCAAATCCACCGGTCAGATATAGTTTAGTGCTTCCTCCGCTCTTCTCATATCGGATAGGACAAGAACACCCAAATCGAGAAGGGTCCAAGCGCCCAGTCTGAGACCCCAAAAGTTACAATGAGCTTGTGGTCTTTGTATCTTGAAGAGGCCAATGAGAGGGCGAAGGCGAAAGGAGACTTGTGGAAGGGCAGTATTGATGCCTTCCTGCTATTTGTGAGACACTTTGAATTGAATTGGGTGATTGTTCAATTCTAATTACCGCAACAGGCGGGTCTTTTCGCGGGCGTAGTCGCGTCTTTCGTAATCGACAGTAGCCCCGGCCTACAACCCGATCCGAGCGCTCATGTGCCAGCAACCACCGTGGCCATCAATTTCCTCTGGTTCCTCAGCCTTACATTTACTTTGATCAGCGCTCTGGCAGCTGTGTTGGCCCAAACCTGGGTTGTAAAGTTCAGGTTGGCACCAACCAAAGGCTTCGAAGGAGCAAGAGAGCGGTGGATCCACGACGACAAGGCCGAAAAATGGCATCTCCATACTGCCATAGCATGGATTACCGTTCTTCTTCAACTCGGTCTCTTCTTGTTCCTCGCCGGGTTCGCGTTGCGAGCCGTGGTCAATAATCGACATATTGGATGGACCATCCTGTCTCTGGTTGGGACCACACTGGTGCTATACATCATCATTACCATGTTGCCATGGCTGTCCCCGACTTCTCCCTTCCGGACACCATTATCTGATTTGAACCCTCGAGACCAAAGTGTTTACATGTCGGATCGCTCCCGATCCTATAAACCCGTCAAAAAAGGCACCAAAAATCGTACAACCAATGCCTGGAAATCTTTTCGATTCTCGTTCACGAATCTTATCGAAACACCTCTCCGGGATCATGTTCAACTGGGAATTTGTTCCTCGATATTGAGAAATTCCTCGAAAAATGCCAGCATCCATGCTGCGGTCATGCAGCTTACCAGAGATTCATTAACTCAAGTTCATTGCGATCGACTTGTGCAATTTGGTTTGCCAGAGGACCTTTGCACCCGATTCAAGGAGCTGGTCCACTCTCCAAGCAACGCCACTCGTATTGAGAGCATGAAGGACTACCTTCGAGCGATCATCTGGATGGTAAACGGAGACATACCCTCCGTTGATGTTGCGCAAGTTGCTCAGGGGTTTTATTCTCTCCTCGATTGCGACGATCCGGAGAGCTCTTTGTTAACACTGGATGTGCTTCCCCCAGAATGTTGGGCATTGGCTTTCGGAGTTCGTGTTCATCTTCTCCTTAGCGGATGTCCATGCAACAGTGGGGAAATTACAGCAACCAACTGGAACACCTTGGTTAGCAGCATGGACCGAGATTCTTCGCTGTCTGTCTTTCGTGCAGCAACTCGAGGTCTCGAGAAGGGTGATGGAAACCTATCTCAGGATTGCGCGCGCATGCTGGCTGTTTACATTGGATCACCCCCTTTCTCGAACGAAAGTTTGATGTCCCAAACTGAAGAATCCGCCCAGCCTGTAAAACTTGTCAGACGCTTTTTCAAAGAGCTTGGTGAGTGATTTGACAATGAGCAAACTGGCCTCTGTTGAAAATGCTCAGAGCAAGCATGGAAGGTCTCCATGTGCACCAGGGCCATCCGATTATTGGAAGAAACCCGCTTCGATCTACCTGTTGCAGGACAGCGAGCTTTGTTGTATCTAGGAAAAAACGGTTGGTACCCTACAACTATAATATATTGATTAGCACACTGACTGCATTCCCTTAGAACTGTTCCGCGAGACAGTGAATACGGCATTACAAAACTTTCTGAAGGACGGAGAGGGTGATACCTTTGTTGCCTGTCTCCAAAAATTGCCGGACATCTATAAACAAGGTTGGTGTAGTTTTTCATCAGTGTATTGTCCAAGTTTGCTTGACTGACATATCTCGTAGAGCCATTTCACCAGGCAATCAATGAGATATTTAACACCATCATCCATCTTTTGTTTGATGGGGATGAGCGAGTACGCGGTGCTATACTTCATCTGTTGGATCTCGTGGATGACGGTGAACTTATTCGTGGCAACCTATATCTTGTACTACTCAGTTAACACTTTTCAGGGGAATTAATTAGCGCAATAAACCGCATCTCTGGAGATCTTATCAAAGGGCTTTACCATCCCGATTGGACCATTCGGGTGGCAAGACTTGAGGTTATAACTGAACTAATTAATAAAGGTGTGCCCAAAGCCCAATTGCTTGTCAGGTCACCATTAATAATGTTAAATAGGTAAAATCCGTGTAGAAGTTGTCAAAAACATTCCAAATATCCTGGAGTGGCTGTCCTTCCCTGACGAAAAAATCTGTATCGGGGTGCTTCGAGCATTACAAGAACTCGCTAAATATGGTTAGAGCTGCCATTATCAAGCTGATTCTCTAACTCATCATTTTCAGACATATTCTATGGCATCATAAACACAAATATGCAATCAATTGTTGTATGCCTGTCGAATGAGGACAGGCGTGTCCGTGTTGCCATAATTAAATTACTGTCATATCTGGCACAGCAAGGTCAAAACACCTCGACTTCAGTTAACATAGCGATAACCTTACCTGTTTATCCAGAGACATTCCAGAAGACAATAGACAGCAGCTTTGGCGGCATCATCACTGATACTCTTCAATCACTTGACTGGGATATACGCAGAAGTGGTCTTCATGCTTTATGTGAACTTATCAAATCAGGTGTGTTAAAGTTGTAATCCTGTATTGATGATCTTAGACTCTCTCAGATAAATATGTCGGGGCAATCAAGAAGACATTCCGTGATCTCCCAAACTGGCTCTCAGACACTGATGAGGATGTTCGGGAGGCAGCTCTTCAGACTGTAGCTGTTGCATCTGAAAAAGGTTTTTCAATGTTTATATGTTTCATCATACAGCTGACACAGCTTGGACCAGACGAGTTCTCGGATATAATTATCGAGGTATACCGAAAGTTGTTCTGATGTTGAAAGACCCACGAGGGAATGTGCAAACTTCAACTATTGAAGTTTTCTCAACCCTTGTGAAGAACAAACAAGGTCAGAACCATACAGCTGTACCTTGCCCAGAAACCAACTCTGTGTTCCTCAGGGTCCTTTTTCGATGGAATCAAGCTTGCTATACCGGTGATCGTCTCGGGATTGGATCCCGACAGTACCGAGGAGACCCAGATTGCCACCCTGAAGGCACTTTCCATTGTTGCAACAACCGGTTCAGTTCATTCAAGTTGAATCATCTTGTGTTGAAGAAACTCACGGAATCTTTCAGATGACCTTTGCCAATCAGTTCATGACAATGCATTGGATAAAATTATCCTTTGTCTGGCGGATCAAGATGATGGTGTCTGTACCCAAGTATTGGCCACATTGGCTGAGCTAGCTACAATAGGTTTGATTTATATTTACATGCCATGGTTGCATTACCAATTATCCACAGAACTATTCCACTCCAAGCTAAAGACTGCCATTCCGAGTATCTTTCCTCAATTAGAGAATGACTGGGAGGAGGTCAGACAGGCTGCAGTTGGAGTGGTTTCCGTATTTGCCAAGCAAAGTTTGCAAGCTTTCACAGAATTTTCTGCAGAGCACTGATTTCTATACAGACTTATTTTTGGGTTCTGATTTCGACACCTACTCTCATACAATATCCCTGTTGTCTCATGCGGACCCCCACAGAAGGCTGGTTGGACTCCAAATATTGTCCATTCTCAAGAGACAAGGTTCGGAGTCCTATATCTGTTCAATTTTCTGAACTTCACACATCCTTTCTTTGCAGGGGATGGCACAAACATGAACATTTTTTTCCAGATATCAGACATTACAGATTTATTGAAATCTAAGGACATGCATGTCTGTATAGCTGGACTTCAAGGGCTCCAAAGTTTTGCGGAAGATGGTGTGTCAAGTCTCATCTCAGTTTCCAAGTGCTAGATCCCCTTCATTTTCATTTAGACACAAAACTTGATGAAATAAATCTCAAGTCAATCAAGCCACTCATACCAGATATTATGGAGTGTGTTTGTGGCACATCTGAAGATGTTCAAGCTGCAGCAATTGAAACCCTGGGAAAATTCATTAACAATGGTCAGTCAAAAATATGTGCTTTACAATTCATTAATATTTTGTCAGCCACGTTTCGTGATCAAGTATCTGAGATGTCCAAGATCACATCTGCCACTATAGAGTCTCTTCTTACCTCAAAGGCCAGAAACATAAGGGTCTCCATCATTCATAGTATCAAGAACCTCGTAACCAAAGGTATTTGGGAATATAGCTGTAATTCTAAATTTAGAACTCGCAACTCTAGTCGAGCTTCACCCTGTCATCAATGATGCAATGCCGGCCATGATCAAAATATTGACCAACAGTACAGATGAAGAAACACATAGTGAAATGGTGAAGGTTGTTTGCATTATGGCAAAAACAGGTTAGTCCTCAGGTGATCTAACTAACTGCTTTGACTTATCCTCTCTACAGAGAAATTTTGTAGAACAAGTGCCAGATTTGTGGACCTTGTTCGCCATGCTGTGGCCTTTGTATCCGACTCCCAGAAAGATGAAGGTATTCGTATGGCTGCACTTGAGACTTTTTCAGTCATATCTAAACAAGGTTAGCTGTTTACTCACATATGAAAGAAATCCAGGAACTTAATTCTGGCTTTGAGATATATTTTGTGAAATTGTTACCAATTCTCTGCCTGGACTGCTTGCAACTGCCTGCCAACCGAAGGAAATAGGTACCAAAGAAAATCAAGATATATTTCGTATTCAGGTCCTTGAATCACTATCTGCACTGGCAAAACAAGGTTTCAACTCTGTGTATGTTTTGTGTTCCGTTGACTGAGAGTCAAACTAGACAACTTTCAAAAAATGTTCAAGACAACAGTATTCACGATCAAAACAGAAAAGTTACCTACTCGTGTTGCAATCCTGAACTTGATGTCCAATCTTACTACAAAAGGTTTGCTACGAATAATGTCATGTCCGGTCATGACTTGATTCAGTTTCCAGAGGAATTGAAAACAATGGTTGATCAAATTATGCCCGACATAGCTGATGCCCTGCACAATGATGAAAACAAGGTCATTAGACTGGCTGGAGTGCGATTTTTGTCTATCCCTGTTGTCAAAGGTTCGGAGATGGATGCATTGCCAAGATTTCCACTGATTCTGGTTCTGCATCAGAAATGTTCCATGATGTATTGAACGAACATGTGCCCACCCTAGTGGATTTATTATCTGATTCCGAAGAGGACATTCGTGGTGTTGTGCTCCATACACTGTCTGATCTTGCCAAACAAGGTTTGCCATCTGACATCTACGGATCATACAAATGACGACCACTCATCCAGATGTCTATCGTGATGCAATCAATGGGGCCTTGCCGGCTCTGCTTGATTCATTGAAGCAAGGAGATTGGACAACACAAGTTGCTGCACTACAAACATGGTCAGCTCTTGCTCATGACGGTCAGTGAAAAGCACTGTCACAATTTACCTGCATGTATATACTTACACTTGAGCAAGGCATGTTTTGTGACATAGTCAACCGTGCTGTTCCCAGAATTTCTGCATGTTTGAAGGATGAGGATGATGATGTGCAAAATGCAGCACTAGCCACCTTGGCCCAATTGTCTAAAGAAGGTTTGCTACACTATCATCTTTCTCAGCCGGACAATGAAGATATTATCAGAGGCTTTCCGGCTTGCCATTATTGATGCTGCACCACACGTGATTTCCGAATTAAAGCACAGGTACTGGAGTACTCGGGTTGGGGTTTTAGAGACACTGTCAAAATTTGCAGAAAACGGTCAGATATATCCATCTGTACATTGGATGAGGCTGAATAAAACATACCCAAGATGCATTTGAGGATATAATCAACATATCTGTTCCAGAGATCTTGGCCTCCCTCGAAGACCGCGATGAAGATGTTCGCTTTGCAACCCTGGACATTTTATTCAACCTTATCCAACAAGGTTGGGGACACTTGTTATTTCCACAACTCTGATATTTATACTTCACATCAGATACATATTATGGTCCAATTTGTGATGCATTACAGGCAACTGGGAGTTCAACTTTAAAAGTTCTTCTGGCAGACCAATACAACCATGTCAAGATTAGAACCATCCAACTCATCTCTAGGATTATTCAACTTGGTAAATGCTGTATGTCAGACCAACTATTCACTTGGTATAACATGTATTACAGGCAAAGAAAACTCCCTGGATGTTGCCTCAGTCAAAATGGCTTTCTCGAGTCTCATTTCTGTCTTGTCAGATGACAAGGATGTGTGCATTGCAGCACTCGAAGGAATTTCAATGCTGGTTATACGAGGTTAGCTTGGGCTTTTGGCTGTCCTAGTTTGAGTATTGACAAACACAAACACAAACTGTATAGAGGTGCCCGATGAGGATTTAACTTCAGCTGTATCTAAAATGATACAGCTCATGAAACCCGACACCCCAGACCATTTGTGTGCAGCTATTCTCCGGGCATTATCAGCATTTGCCAAAAGAGGTCGGCAATATCTGTTCATTCAATATATACACTAAACCAATGCAAACAGATAAATGCATTGATCCAATTACAGCTGCTCTTCCTACCATTATTTCAGCTTTCACGGACACTGAGGAACAACATTGCCGAGATGCAGCATCTGAAGTATTTTCGGTGCTGGCAAGCCATGGTTGGTTCCTTTTTTAGAAGTTGATAAATCCATTAAGACCTGCTAGCTCCCAAAACTGTCTTATCCAGTTTATTTTCCACATTGAGTACTGAAAACTGGCATGTGTGTGTTGCTGGTCTCAATGCACTTTCCGACTGTTTTGTACAAGGTGGGTGATTTAACTCTGTTCAAGCCATTTCACTGACTCTTCCCTTTTTAAACCAGAAAATCTACACTATGAAATTTCTCAGGACATACAAGGCATTCAGGATCTATTGGTTCATCAGGAAGATGATGTCCGCATTGCCGCAGCCCGCATGATCATGACTGGTGTGTCAATAAATTCTTTGTGTTCTGTACAATGATCTCACCTCCACTTCAGTTTCATCCTGGAAATCCCAGCCTGAAATACAATCTCAATCACAACTTGTGATTCAAAGTTCATGGCATGATGTCTTGACTGGGTTAGAGAGCTCCAATGCGACTACATGTGCTATAGCCTTGGATAAATTGTCTCAACTCACATACTTTGGTTTGTTTGCAATTATATCTACATCTTTACCCTTCTCACCACTCTTTTCTGTTCTATACTACTCAGTTGAGCTTCTTCCAGTGGACCCGGACCGTCTCGCCTACACAATCATGACTTTGCTGAAAAGCCAAAGTCAGGATCTTTGTCTTTTGTGCATCAGCACGCTCTCAAAGCTAGCTATCAATGGTGAGAACATGTTTGTGCAGATACTGGAATTCACTAGTTCATATGCATTTCAGGCAGGCTCCGGACAAGCTTGTCATTGGCAATACCCAATGTCACAGCATTATTGACAAACAATGGGAGTGATACCCGAATCCAAATTCTTGACCACTTGCTCAAACTTGCTGAACATAGTAATTTAAGACTTCCTGTACTTTGTTATCCATTGCTGAATTCTTGACAGAAGAATTTCGTTCAGAAATCAAGACAGAAATCGGTGAAATCATCTCAGTGTTGAAAGACCGTGAACCAAAAGTCCGTGTGGGTGGTCTAAAAGTACTCTTGAAGGTGGCTGAAGAAGGTTGTATATCATTGTCTCAACTGGACCTTAATTGTATCTGATGGCTTCATTGTTCTTGTTAGAAGCACCAGAAGCAATTCCAGATCGGATCAAGTTGGCCACTCCACATCTTTTCGCTTTGATTCAAATCCCGAACACTCGTAAAGATGCTGTGGCCCTGCTAACCTCTCTTGCTCGAGAAAAAACATGTAGTAGACTTGTTCAAAAAAGCTGCTACCTTTACTGATCTAATTGCTTTGTAGCGCGTGCAAAACTTTTATCTAAAATCATTCCCCCTTTTGTCGAGAAAAAACCACTTCTCTCATGGGGCCATTTGGTCTTAATTGCAAGTCTTTTTGAGAATAGTAAGCATTTTTTGGAGTCACCCTCTTAAGCTTATTGTATTTTCAGAGAGATTTGGGATTGAACTATCCGACCTGCAATTTGTGCTCTGCTTCATAATGTCCGAGCAAGCTGAAGTGCAAGATTTTGTACTGAAGTCGATGACCTCCACTCTCCAGCAGTATTTAGGCAGGTCTTAAGCATGTCACTCGCTCACCATTAACACTGATATGTGTAGAGACTTGGACCGAAAAGAGGACTTTCCCGCTCTCCGTTGCATCTATTTTTTCACCAGGACAAACTCGGGTTGCCAAGATGTGATGTCGTCAATATGAGATATGTCCAGCACAATGATCTGATCTATGTATACCCCAAAATGCTTATCTGACAGAGAAAATATGTCGGGGGTGGCACTGTAAGTATTTTAGCGCACACTGAGTTTGTGCTTGCAGCAAGGAAAAGCACACCCATTGGAAGTACAATATCACTCCTGTGACAACATCCACAGTCACTGCGTTCAGCCGTCCTGTAGCCACAGCAAGCGCTGGACAAACCCAGCCGGCCAGTGTGGCGAGCCGCTTAGAGCCGTCTGCCTAGACGTGGATAGCTGGCTCGGCAGAGCTTGGCAAACGAAGCGCCACGGGCTATTTATACCTAGTGTCACCTAGCAACTAGCCACAGGCTCGCTGAATCTCGGCAGGGCCGTCTAGATGTAGTCTCTCGCAGCCAGCCTTCAACACGGTATGATCTTGTACCTCGATCGTGTTGAAGTCTGTTATTAAGTGATGGGTCCCGATTGGGGTTGGCCCTTGTTACATAATCTTCACTTAGCTGCCCTGGTGTCGTTTTCGCTGTGCGGCACCTCTTTTGTTGAGGTCGAAGCCGTCGGCGCGTCGTCGTGGTATGAAACAAGCAGTGGAACTCTCGTATTTGATGACAAACACATGCCTAAATATAGACTCATGACCAGTCTGCCTACGAGTGGCAAAAATGTGGCAAGCACTTTGCCGTAGGCAGACTGGTACAACTCGGGCCAAACGCAAGGGCTGCGCGCGGAGTTTGAATTTTTCTCCCCGCTGCCGCCCTGGGCTCAATTCATGCTCTTTATGCAAAATTCAAAGAGAAATCTATTTTTTATGCTAGCCCTCTTGGCTTCTGTCTCCTCAGAATGTCCGACAGCTGTGCGGGAGGTGCGTCCAAAACACTCAAAGTTACAGGGGAATTGATGGGAAGTGCTCAGCCACCGTGATCGCATGATCGGCACCACCCAAAGAATTCAAACTCCGGGCGCAGCTCAATGGCACATCCCGAGTTGTACCAGTCTGCCTACGGCAAAGTGCTTGCCACATTTTTGCTACTTGTAGGCAGACTGGTTACGAGTCTAGCCTAAATACTCGGTAATGTCCGGTCCAATCACCTTATCAACATCTTTCTCTGCTTTCTTGGGGTGGAACTCAACTTTAGAGCATATTGGAGACGATCTGCCTCTTCAGAATTTTTTGAATGGTGCTTGAATGAGTGCAGGAGCTCATCCTTCAATGTGATGGGACATCAATGTGCCAAAAACCCATCAAGACTCGTCCATAGCTTCGTCCCATGGTACTGAAAAAATATGGAAATATTTGGGCACACAGGAAATATCTGTGACTCTCCAATGTAGATATGTTCCAGGTTCAAGAGCTGGGGCAAGGGCCTCAAAACGTGATTATGTAATAAGGTTCTACCCCAATCGGGCACCTGACCTTAAAAACGGACTAGTCTAGATGCCTTAGTGGAGCCGGCAAGCCGCATATAGACTGCAGCTCGCTGCTCTACGGGGCTGCGGCTATTGGGCCGCTGAATGCAGGGAGTCTTTGAGTGCAAGTGCATGAGTAACTCAGGTTATAAATGGTCGCAGATGTGTTGGCCTCTTTGTGAAGTTCTCAGCAGGTTTTAGAGCGACTGTGGAACTCAATGTTGCTTCAGTTGGGTCGTGTAACTTCTGGAAATTAATGGGGCTGAGTCGAAGGTTGTTTATGCACATGACACAGAGCCAAGATTTCTTTAGTGAAGGCAGGAGGGATACATTCGTAAGAGATATACAAGTGGCAAAGCGACTACACCACCATTCGAGACCTTTATTTCTGAAATATTTGGCCCAAATACTCCTGAAATATTATGTGAGATATGCTGAAAATATTAATGGAGACATTCTGGACACATTTGGCGCAAAACATTCCCAGAACATTTGACTGAGGTTCTCAAAATATTCACGAAATGCCGGACATATATATTTACGGCCCAGTGCCCACACAGAATTAGCTAACAAGGAGGTCGGTCTTAATATGAACATGCTTCGGTATATTCTGAGAGTAAAAGAAACTTGAATGTCATGGTGGTTGCGTCGAGTCCCTTCATCAGGAAAAAAAAAAATTACTACAGTGCCTGCACCTAATATTTGAAGCGCCGGTAGGCCTGGTAGCCCTGCGGTGTTGGCCAGTAGCTAACCAAAAAAAAACCATTGGATTCCAACGGTTATTTTTCCCGTCAAATTCCGACGAAAGCCGGGATAGCCGTGTAGCCGCTGCTATTCCCAATCTGACGAAATTGTTTTTACGTGTATCTCTTTCTCTTCCTCTCTCCTCCCCAGGATCAGTAGCGTCTGATACCCGGTATGCGCGGATCAGTAGCACTCAGGATTTTGGGCCGACACGGGGACTAGTATCCATAAAGCACAAGCAAGGTTCAAAGAGAGCAAAAAGAGGTCTGTAATGCAAAGGGGATGTGTTCTGGGGAACATGGCAGATAGTCGAAAATCGATAAGTCCGTTTCAAAGTCCGATGTACGTGTCGATTACGTGCTTGTTTGGTGGTGTCAACAAACATCGTACAATTTTCTTGCTCCCTTTCCTCATGTCCCCCCGAACGTCCCCTTCATTCCTGCATCCCCAGCCATTGCCGACGCCCTGGAGAATCTTCTCTGGCAGCTCTCAACTGTCCAGATACGTCCCTTGCGCAATTCGTATGCTGGCAGCCTGCCACCTGCCAGCTGAGTTCCCGAGTCGTCAATCCAGTCCCTCCCCCTCGCAAGATGTCCTCAAAATCACCTCAAAAATTATTTCTGCACTCACTGAACCCTCCTCCCTCAAGCCTCATATTCATGCTTGGCTTTGTCTTCAAGGTGCAAGATCAGCCGGCACCGCTAGAATCAAGCCTGTCTTTTCGAGTCTTGGAAATCAAATTACGTAAAGCTATTCCCGCGCAACCCTCTCAACCTTGGCTTCCCCCCGTACCTTCAATGCTGCACCCGAGTACACTGGCACTGTGCATCGGCCCCAAAGCGGTGAGTCTCCCTGTGTTGTGCATTCATTCACATCTGACATGCATGCCGTGTATTAATGTGGCCATTGTGTCCTCCGGCACTCTCGCAGCAGTTGTGTTTGGGTATCAGGAAGCATCCTCGGTATGTTGTATTCACAATTCCCCATCTGCTATCCACGTGTTCCTCCTATATATATTCTGTATCTCGTTATTGCCTAATGTAACATTTTTGAAAGTCTTTCCATGTTCCCACTGAGATTTGATGAGCTGTGCAGGACCACTACGACGAACTATTCGGGATATAATGGACCGCTACGTAGTCTGAAAAATACAATCTTTGACTCGAATGCAACATTTATATCACCATTTTGCAATTGTTGTGCCCCAGATTTAATTAACATCCAGTGCAACCTGGTGAAAATGTTAGTTTCGACATTTCAGAAACATTCGCTCTCAAAAAAGCCTTTTGGGATTTACAGCAGAAATGCGGAGATTTCATGGCAGCCGGAAATGTTTCTGAAACGTATAATTTAGGTATCAACTTCAGTGGGCCTGAAAATATACCCGAAACTTCAAGTTTCCGCATGACCTAAGTTGAAGCCGAAATTACTCGATTTGGGTATGCTTTCGGCATGCCTGAATTCTTTTATTTCAGATGCCATTTATGTCCAGCTGAAGCTGCTTCTGAAACTATAGGTTTCAGCAGCAGTTTCAGCATTCCCTAAACTTATTGTTTCGGCAGCTCCAGAACCGCTGTCGAAACAATAAATTTCGGCTTATTGTTTCGGGCGCACCGAAGCCGAATCTAGGCCGGTCTAGATCGCTCTAGACCTAGTTTGGGTGGTGCCGAATCGGGTGCCGAAACTTATTGTTCTCGGTGGCAGTTCCGGAGCTGTCGAAACAATAAGTTTAGGGCATGCTGAAACTGCTACTGAAACCTATAGTTTCAGAAGCAGCTTCAGCTGGACCTAAATGGTGTCCGAAATAAAAAAATTCAGGCATGCCGAAAACATACCCAAATCGATTAATTTGGGCTTCAACTTAGGTTGCGCGGAAACTTGAAGTTTCGGGTATGTTTTCAGGCCCGCTGAAGTTGATACTTAAATTATACATTTCAGAAATATTTCCGGCTGCCCTGAAATCTCTGCATTTCCGCTGTGATTGACCTTGTCGTATTTTGAGAATGTTCAAGCAAGCTTCGACAAACATTGGCCACAAAACATTTTTAGTACATTTTTTACAAACAGTGGTGTAGAGAGCAGAAGTACTGGATAATAGTCAGGTGAAATAGTCTCCCTTGTAAAAAAAGAATCCTAAGACCTCAAGTCCGGGAAAGACCCCATTCAATTAAATGAGAGACGCGCAGTTTTCGTCTGAGTGGAGGTTCGCGACCGTCGCATCCATATGACATGATAGCATCATGGATCAAATGTTGATCAAAACGTGACCGCGTCGACTTCGAGGGTTTTGTACACGCGCCTCCCGCGGGGGTGTCGGAAATTCTGAGACAGAAGTCAAGAGGGCTAGCATTAAAAACACTGTTCTCTTTGAATTTTGCATACACGACTCGAATTGAGCGCAGGGCGATAGAAGGGAGAAATTTTCAATACGGGCGCAGATGTATCTACCAGTCTGCCTACGGCAAAGTGCTTGCCAAATTTTTGCCATTCCGAGGCAGACTGGTTACGAGTCTTAAGAATACTTTCCACCAATGGAAACTAGAACTGAATTTTTCAACTAGGTCAGTACATACAAAACATTACACGTAGATTCTGTCCGGCCTCCTCGGATCTCTTGAATTTCAATCCCTCTTGGGCTCCTTGAACCGCACATCGCAGCGCACATAGTTGTGGTAGATCTCGTCAGACGTCAGCAGCGTGTCCTCCTTGTCTTTGTTCGCCGGGTCCAAGAACGCGGCGAGGGGCTGGTCGAACGGGTCTCAGAAATTTGTTTGGCAAGGTTAACGGGGAGGACATACGTCGTGGAATTCGAGGAAGGCAGCGCCTGTAGGAGGAGCGTCAATATTATGTTTGCGAGAGACGAAAGAAAATAACGCACTTCCTGGGACATACGAATCCCCCTTATCCTTGATGCCCGAGCCGCCGTGGATCTTCTTCCGCGCGCCCGTGAGTGGGTTCGCCCCGGAGTAGGAGTAGAACATCACGCCGCCCTCTGTTATATTGACATCAATTCTCAGGACGATAGGTTGAATAAATACACGCACGGTTCGTATCGAACACGAGCTTGAGCCCGGACTTGCCCGAGACAAGCTCGGCGACGGGGCTCGAGCGGTCGCCTTTGGTGGCAGCGGGGCCGTTCGAAGGGCGGAGAACGTCTTTGAGGAGGTCGACCTCGGCGAACGACGCGAGCGGGATGCGCGTCGGGACCTTCTCGTACGGCAGGAACACGTAGTAGTCATCTTGAAATTCAACTCAGTGAGATACATGCAATTTCGCTCGCATGAACGCACCGTAACCCGATGCGGGATACTGCTCCCCGATTAGCTTGGCGGCGTGCTCGTGGGGCGTGCCGGCGCTCGGGGTGAAGCCGATTGCGAGACTGTCAGCGTCCCGCTTGACGATCCGGTCCGACTGTGGTTATTTAGCTTGGCATGCAACCCTGTCGCGAGCGCCTCGCCTTGATCGTGAGCGTGTGGCCCTTCACACTCAACGGCTCCGCCCCGCCCTGGTGCTCGCGCTGCGACCCATCCAGGTTGAAGCCCCAATGCTAAGTACAACGGATCAGCTGCACGCTGCTTTTAATTATACGCGCCGCCCACCTGGGTCAAATTCACCGGCGTGACGACCTTCTTATCGCCCTCGTCCAATTTGGCGCGATAGACGAACACGACGCTGCCGAGATCGTATTCTTCGTTCTCCGCGGTATCGCCGGGCTTGCGGTACTTGCGCTCCTGCGCGCCGGGCTCGATGACGGCGACGAGGGCCTCGGTTATGAGCTTGCCGGGGAAGCCCTGGTCGCCGTCCGCGGACACCAGGCGGAAGACGGCGTGCGAGGACGGGGAGGAGGTGATGGTGAGGTGGGCCAGTTCCTTGGCGCTGAACAGAGTCGGCGGGTTCTCTGGCGTCAGGAGAGTCCACGGGAGGGAGTCAAAGCCGACCGGACCGCCGTGGAGCGACACACGCGTGCCCTCTGTTAAAAATCGTTCATTGTTGTTGTAATAATCGAGACGAATGCTAACTCACCATTGAGGATCGCAGTCATTTCGCTAGTGATTCCATTCCTCTCGAACTTGTGTGTGCCAACTGGCAACCTGTTGGAGTATCTCCCAATTACGGTGTTGGTGTATTTCTGAGTCGTATGGCCCTCGGGCGATTCAGGCCCGATTACAATGTCGTGAGTCTATGGAACACATCCATGCGAGACGAAGAGGTCAGCAAATGCGCAGCCTTGCGGATTTACTAGATCGGAACGTACACGGCCATCTGCTTGAACAAAGAGACGGTGTAGAGTGAGCCCGTACGGCAAAACCTGTTGGCGAGAATCAGTTGGATGTGAGCGCTGGGGTTTTTGACCTACCTCCAGGGCCAGCGAAGGCGTAAGGGACGGTAGAGTGAGGAGGACGGGGTCGAATTCCGACATTGACTTGAGTGCTGAATGGAAGAGGCGATCAACAAGTAAATATCATGCGGCGGATCATCGGGCCAAAAACTACCATCGGATCATACGACTCTTCTGTTCCGATAATTGGCCGGACCCCAGATTACCCCAGCCCATATCTCTCCGCACGGAACCAAGAGCTTATAAGAGCTCGTAAGGACACGTTTTCGAATGAGCCTTGGGAGAAAAAATTCAACAAATTCCAAATCCGGCGCGATGGAAAATGTTGAACCAGTGTTCACCAAAAGTTTGGACGTGATATCTTGCGAAGAAGGTCCAAACGTGATGTATTTGCATTGCATAAGTATTCCAACTCGGAGTAATCTAACCACATCGGGATTTGTACGTGACCGCTTCTGTTACTATCTCTGTTCTGTTACGTTGGCGCATCTCAATCTGCCTCTATTTCCTTGGGACAACCATTGCATGTACTGCAACATTCATCATTCATCGCGCCATGACTAAATAATATCCAAGAGTTGATATACTACTGTGAACCGTTACCCCGAGATTCAGTTCAGTACTTACCCATCAACCCTATGAATGGCCGCATGCGGGTGGGTTTAAATTGTCTTAACATTCAGACTATCGTTAAGGCTCCCACGGATTTATATACAGGAGGCCGGGATCTCACAGGGGTCGGACTCCAAACATCAGTATTACAATCTCGGGCCAAAAAAACTCGAGCCCGGAGATCACATGGCGCCCTCGGATTAATCCGACTGACGCTCGTCAACATAATGGTGACAGTCTGAATGGTCAGGTGGAAATGCCTGGACACTGCGGGGAATTTTAAAAAAAAATTCAACCAAGACTAATAGCCACTGAGAACGTGTTGCTCCGCGATTGAAGTTGAACCAAGTCGCTTCGAGTCGTCGATACGGGGAATTGGATGCGAGATGCGACTTCTTTTCAAGAAATGGGTGCGGAATCCGACTTCTCGCTCCGCTTTTTTAAGAGCCCCTGAGGCCAAATACCCAAATACCAAGGCCCTCCATTCTGTTATACTGCTCTACGTACAGAGTGGTCGACGCACTATCATCATGCCAGGACCCAAGCCTCAGGCTTCGTCTTCTTTGCAGCACCGGTGCGCTTCCTCGATTCTTTTCGCAGCTCAAGACATCTATATATCTATATAAGAATCAAACGTTGTTTGAGTCTGGCCACACATTTTGATTGGCTGCTGCCCATCTTTGTCTCAGGGCAAGGCTTGCACCGAGCTCCGAATGATGTCATTTGCCCCACCGCTCCACCGAAATGGTCAATTCTCCACCCAACTGTTGGATTGCTATTTATAAACTGCTGCAATGTTGAATACCTCGGTGGACTTTGAATTCCGGTCAAAATACAGCAGACGAGGGCCTGAGCTTTGAGTATCGTCTGTTACATACTATGTGGGGATAGGTTGCAGAAATCACGGCAGAATTATGGCAGCAGAAATCAAACCAACCCTTTCGGATGCGAAAGTTAAAGATTTCTGTGTGAACGGCAATCAAACGAGGTCATCAATCAAGACCAAGTTCGTGATGCAGGCTGCATGGAGAGAAATATGAAGGCTGAGTTAAAGAATTGTGGAGGAATTGGTACCCAGAATGAAGGCTGACCTCCAGGAGAAAAGATCAAGGCAAGAATGTAATTTAAGTAACATAGGTGTGGGTAGGAAGGCAGGGATTTCAGCAGAATTTGAGCAGAATGAAAGACAGATGAAGGCAGGGGAAACCAAGAGGAGGCACAGTTTTCGAGTGAAGGTGGGATTTTGAAAGAAATTTGAGAAGCAGTAATATAGTCTTTAACCGTGAAGTGAAACACTCTGGCAGCGTCGGCTATTGCGGCCCCAATATTCCTCCAATGAATATAACTTGTGTGGTAGAGCTATGCGGTAGCTTCCTGGCTACCCGATAGTAAAGGGCCTTATGAGAATCGGCACTGTTGTGGTGGAGAACGGATGGAATCTTCCCGGGAGCCCAAATTTGCACAAATAACGTGGAAGCAAAACACCAAGCAACACAAGAATCAAGCTGATTCATACACCATGGACATGTGGAATGTCCATATTCGTAATCAGCAACCTCGAAAACCCCCAGTATATGTCGAGCTACCTTAAAGTGGTGCATGGGGTGTGTGTTTATTGTGCGGATTGAAATCAGGGAAAATGACAGCAGAAAGATTCGGAAAGAAACTTGAATGGATTAGGCGCTAAAGCAGCTCTTTTCACAAACCCTTTTGTGAATTGGCGTTTCAGAGGGAGGAGGATAATGTCACAAAAATTTAGGCTCGCTGGGAACCTTTAAGTGGTGAACGGCACAGTGTTTCACTTCCACGTGCCGTTTCGCCTCACAGTTGAGGACTGTAGGCCGGGTGAGCATAGTTTTGGCAAAAGCTGGGGAAGATGAACACAACAGAGTGTTATGACGAAGGCAATGTTGAATGCAACATTGGCAGGATGAAGGCACATAATTTTGAATACACAAGCAGCCGAACAGGGGATCAGGAGGCACGGTTTTAGAAATATCCAGCATGCTCAAAGATAATCTGAATGCTATGAGGTTCAGGGACAGGAATTTCCTTATTGTCAAGATGACGATACTGCTCCCGTTGCGTAGCACGGGCAAACTGCTAGTTTTTCTAACGCAGCTTTCAATCCCGACCGACCGGTGTTACAACTCCCAAATAGCCTCCTCAACTTCTTGCTCTCAACATGCAGTCCTCTTTAAAATCACAACTGCTTCCAAAAGAAGGTCATGGGCAGGAAACTGTAGTCTCTTATAAACAGACGCTATAACAATTTAACCTCGTACCTCGGTTTGTTATTAAAGTCGAATAAACTGCCATCCGCAGGTCTCACACCATACTTTAGGATGATACCAAGCTGCACATAATTCAATGAAATTACCTCCATGCACCGGACTGTTGGCGCACCCGAATATACTCAAGCTTCAGGTACATCTCCTCCGCGGGACTACCCGTTCCGGTTTGCAACGTCTACAGTAGCCAAATTCAAGTAAGTTCCGATTATAAATAGAAATGGGAGGTCTCACGAGAAGGGTCTGCCCATGGACCTTGGCTACTTTCTCGAGCTTTTCCATCAATTTTCCGCGCGATTCCTCTGTACAGCGGAATTTTGAGTCGGAGTGGGGCTGAGGTGTATGGACCAGTAATACGCACCGGCGCCGGAAATCCGGCGAAACCAACAGCTTTTCGACCGCCCCGCGAAACGGGCCCGTCTCCGTCAACGGGCGGAAGAGCACCACGTACCCCGCGAGCCGTTTTTGTTCCTGGCCCTCGCCCTCGGGAGCGTCGACCGAAACCATGAATATCATCCGCTTGCCGTCGACGGGATCCGCCACGCGCTCCACCCACTGCTCGACGATGGCGGCGCGCCGAAGGGGGGGCGTAAAGTTCGTGATGGTGTGGTCTATACAAGGGCCAGAAGCTTCTGCCGCATTTTACCCGCACTTTGGCTATTCCAAGTGAAAAGGAACGTAGCGTCGAATTAGTGTGTCAACAGAAGCTTGGTATCGATGGTGTGAGCCTCTGGGTGGGAGTTTCAAAGGCAGGGGTTTTTATTGGAAGCAGCTATAACTCCGTGAACAGTTTACCCATGCAGTGCGCCGTGATTTGCGACCTACATTCTTCCTCCCCTGGTCGGTTCTTGATTGTCAGTTATAGACGACCCATTTGACTCATTTGAGATTGACCGAAACCGTTGCAAAAAGCAACCTCGATCTTAAATTGAATGCCTGTCCGACCTTCATTGACGAAATTGCAAGACCTTTGATTGCGATCAGTCCAAGGTGGAGTGAGTCAGAGGTCTCACATGAATGACCGCGTCAACGCATCGCGGATACCAAGAAACACATCTTGAAAATTAACATGGTTATTAACGCGAACGGAGTGTACATTAATCTCAATTCTAGCCCGAGCTTAGCACTTAACCAACGAGAGGAGGGATCAAGTCAAGTCGATGACTTCGCCGGGCTTAAAGATCGGCTCTTCGCTCTTGATTTCCTTCTTCACCTCCCCAGGCTCTCGCTTAACTCGTTTCTTCTTGTTCTTCAAAGCTCCAAGTCGCGCCTATAGAAAAACATGAGCCTCAATTATGCGCGCCATTCCAAACCCACCTCGAGTTGCTTGATCTCCGTGTCGTCGTCTGTATCCGCATCCATGGTCAAATCCAGGATGTCTGTCGGGGTGGCGGCCCGTTCCTGTCTGGGTGCGGGCGGCGCGATGCCCTCAGCCCTAAGGAGTCCTATGACGAAACGAAAATGAGCTGCGTTGTGAAGATACAGATACCAGCTCGAATCGCACCAATGGGGCGGTATTTAAAGACGAAGGTAACGAGCTGCTCGATATGTTCTGAGTGACACCGGCGATTTTGCTGGCGAAATTCGGGCCCGAATCTTGAGCAGGGGAACGGTGAGCAACTATGCGTAGCCCGAAGCCGAAATAAATCTGACTGCACCGAGTGCCCCATGGCTTTCTTCGATCGCTCGTGCAAGGTCTGAGGCTGAAAGCGCCCCTCTCGCCCTTTCCACCGTTTACTGGTGCCCAGCGGGTTTACATGATTAAAAACAACCCTGATGGTTCCGAGGTCCGGCGAAATCGCGGCATTCAAGTATGCGTCGTCGTCTACAGATAGTCAGCACTGCCCGAAGGTCAGAAAGGGGGAGCGAACCCGTTAAAGCTTGCTGACTGAAGGTCAGCGGGCGTCGTTTATCGGCGGACGTGGAGACGCTATCTCGGCTTCCCTTGCTGACATTGTCACGTCGAATTTGCAGGAGCCTGCCTCCACACTTGATGCCGTCGACGAAGACTCGACTTGAAACCGGATAGGTTTTTCGTGCGTCCGTATTCTTGAACTTGACGCAGAATTGCTGGAATTGTGTTGCTAGATACCTGCCGCATCCTGGGTATGAGATGCAGGCATACCTTGTCGTTCTCGGACGGGATCCAGCACGTCACTTGCTTGCCGTCCGCGGACTGTTCTACAGCATACTCTGATAGCTTGACACCGTCGACGGACACGGAGGCAGAGAATTGACCAAGTTGCATGAGGCGTCGCTGCGACTCGGGATGGAGAACGGTCGCAACGAAGCGAAGCGCCGGATGCAAGCCGATACTTTGATGCCATCATAACATCATGATATGGCAGCTGATGGCGTCAACTCTCCTCAGCTCCTACACCAAGCACCCGGCTCAAAACGACGATGAAAGTCTGGACAGCGCAGAGAACGCGATACCTTAACTCCCTTGTCATCTTCACAAATATTTAATGCCACCCCTGCCGGCCCACCAGTGACCAACCACTTGATACTCAGTTGATACTCGGACTAGTGATAGTTCCTGAATTCGTAACCATTGGCAGTCTACACCGTGTCGGATGTCATGGTGGCAACATGGTGGACTCTTCGCTGTGGTGCCTCCGAGCTGCGATCGGTGCTAGCAGGTGAGGTCCTCTTCGAACTACTTGATTCCTGATCCCCCCGAGACCGAGTTGAATCTTCGCCGTCTACAGCGTAAAATTGGACCTCTCATCCCAAGCCTCAACAAACTCATTGTCACATTAATTCATTTTTAACGGAAATTGTATCTCAGCTCAACCGGAAGATGAGTACCACCCTTTCTCTCCTGCAGATATAATTCACAAAGATAACCTTCTCAAGGAGACCTGCGTGCTGGACAGCCACAATACGAAGAGAGCAGACTCACCGGATCGATTGTTTCAACTGCAAATATGGGCTTCGTGTTCTATCGGAGCGACTGTGGACTTGTTTATTCAACTCATCATAGATCCGGTGGTGGGACGTTGCATTCCAATATTCGACCCTCACGGACGAGGTGGCTCGGCTGAAAGACATTGTGTCTTTTTCTCTCCAAAAGAAATTGATGGAGAGACGTCCTCATATCCGTCGATAACCTGTATGCGGAACTGATTGAACAATTTCTCACCGCGGTCTCGGCGACTAAAGAAAAGGAGGACACATTACTGCTTTCTGGCTGCAATTCGGATAAGTGTGTTATCCCTGGGACGTACTGACCATTCCTTCGACTGATCTTTCGCATGCATAAATTAGTGGTATTAGAATCCCGTCGCATAATTGGTGAAGGTGCCCGCAAGGGCGGCATCAGCGACATCAGCGCTCGCCGAACGCGGCTTCCAAGATTCTAGATTCGCCGAAAATGGACGCAATCACGCCAACGGGGTTCCGGGGTCCCAGCGGCTGCGATGCAACGATGCAGCAATCCATATTTATTGCGAAGATGCCATCAGGTACGCGCAGATAGCTCTGTATGACTCGCAAGCGGTCAATCTGACTCACAAGCAGTCGATCTGTGTCCGAGATCTCGATCTGACTCAGGGCCATAAAAGACTCCAACATGTCGGGGGGAATCCCTTCTGTTCCCTCTATGCTTTAGTCCTCTCGCTCACAGTAACACTGCGACACCCTCCCCCCTCGACATTCATTCCTGCTGCCACGTCGCAATTTGCGGTGGATATCGCCGTGGTTCAATCTCCGACCATTTTTGCTTGAACGACCAGACGGATCCTCCACTCAAGGTCTGCATAATCCATGGGAAATGACAAATTATCTGAAGGCTTGCTTCAGGTTTACGCCCGCGCACTACTTTCAACAATCTTGTTTTGTCAACGGCAGTGATGCGCCTCACGATTCGGAGGGTGTCCATCAAGAATGCCCGGACGCCGACAAACACTGATCCGCCCCCTTCCGGTGCATCTACGGATAATTTTCAGTCTCCCTCCCATCGCCGAGCTACACAACATGCCTCCGTTTTCACACAAGCTTCTGGATCACAACAGCTTTTCCATTGCACAGTTCTTTGTCTCAATCGCCTCTTCCGACTCCGAGCTGCATCCGCTTGCGCAACAGCTTCTTGATCTCAACAGCTTTTCTATTGCACAATCCTCCGTCTCAATCGCCTCTTCCCACCCCGAGCTGCACCGCATGCCTCCGCTTGCGGCAACAGCTTCTTGATTTCAACAGCTTTTCTATTGCATAATCCTCCGTGTCAATCGCCCTAGTAGCGCGCTCCCTCGGTTATCTTCACAGCTTGGGCCTTTTTTCTACAGCATTTCGAAGATAGGACCCTCCGCCCGACCGACGTCATCCCTTCTCTACGCCAAATCTCCTGGTTCTCACCCCTCTTCTCTAGTGTCCTAGTCCTGCAACTCTTTGAATATTATTATTTCCCCCTCTTTCGGCTTTCCCAGATGATATCTCGCGCTTTTCCTGTCTATTCCATTTTGAAGGCGCATATTAGACGTGGTGGAGATTTCGTATGGAATTATTCGGCGCTGAATACGCGGATGCCGAGTGACTGATCATAATTGAACTAAAATTGAACCAGCTAAACCTGACCAACTTTCCATCAGCGATAACTCTTGAACAACTTGTCTTCTCTCGATCTCGACTCATCGTACCATGCCAAAACCCGCCAACGAGTTGTACCGCCGCTTGCGCTCCCAAAAGCACGGAATTCCTCAGTTTACCCCTGAGCCCAACGAGAATCTCCCCACCGAATACCGAAAAGTCGGTGTCAGCATCGGCGACGTCGGCGTTTGGAGCGAGGACTCGTTCGACGTCCTGTTTAATACTTGCTGGCCAGCCACATATTCGATCAACGCCGCTCAGGGTGTACCCAAGGACTTCGCACCTTTCCCGCTTGAAAGGCGGGACATATCTAGGCGATTATACCACTCCCCAGGAACGGTGATAGCAAGTGCGAAGGTGACCAGAATAAGCTTGAGTGTTGGAGCATCGTCCGTGGTGACCCCGTGAGTATTGCCGTACTATCAAATAAGAGGTTTGCTCACATTGCCCAGTTTCTTCCCGACAACCGTAGGCAGCAGTGTCACGTTTGAACTGCAGTCCAAGGAATGCGCCATGCTCGTGCTCCCAGAAGGGGCGTCTCGTGAAAAACTTTTACCAGTCGAGACGTTCCGGGCGCACGTCAAGAGATATAGCCACGACTGGTACAAATTCGCAGGAGACCGTTTACCTTCCAGCGGTTTCCTGTTCGTTGTCACAGGCTGCGATAAAACCGCATCTTGGGGCATCGCAACTGCTTCGACCGCATCTCGGGCCATCGGCGTGTCTTTGAAGTTCGCAGTGGTGGGGTTGGCGGAAGGATCTTTGCGCCCTCGGTACGAATGGCAGGATTTTGGGTCAGCGACGATCCGCAACTGTCATGACTATGGATTGCCACGCACCGAGAATCAGTGCATCTTTATTCGGGGTTTCTTCGTGCCGAAGAGGACACTGATTTTCAAGCGCATATCCGATCATTTTTTTTCGCTCGGCCGACATGGGGTTAGGGGGGAAATTGGGCCATCGGTTATCGAATGTGAACGCACCGGCGTAGCGCCCCCCAAAATATTGGGGGTCAACTCCAAGGCCACGGTCCAAGAAGGATG
>JARKIE010001059.1:0-16731 GCA_029378255.1 Mycena rosella | reverse complement strand
TGCTGGTTCACAGCTACCCGTGCAGAAAATGATTACACTCGATGACTTTACCGCAGTACATTTCCTTAGCTCCGCTATTTCCCATGCTCACGACATTATCAGCCAAAGTCCGTCTCCAAGGATAAGAACCCGAAGGTGCGCTGCGTGTCATCTCCTTTATCTAGAGTTAACATCCTATCCAGAAGGAGAAAGCGGCCGGTGACACCTTGAACGCGTCTGAGAAGAAGGAAAATTTGCAGGCGTCTGAGCAGAAGAAACCAAGCGCAAAGAACACGAAGAAGAAGGATAAGAAACACGATCCCGAATACCAACTTGAACCACACAAGTACGGCACTAGGCGATCCACCAAGGTCCGACATTTGTTTGTTTTGCCTTCATTCGAAGAACTCATATGAGATTTTACTAGAACACTGAATCATGATACAATATACCATGTCTTTTGCCGCCGTATCAACTCTCATACCCCTCCATCCGTGTTTAATTTTCAAGACTTGACCTTCACGCTTTCAGTTTACCTCAGTTTACGCCATTATGTTATGTATCTATATTCGAATTCAATACCAGAGAGTTTTGATGACGAAATATGGGATGCAGCTCTTCAGGCCGTATTAGTTTGGGTAGATAGTGTCCGGATTGTATAGTGACATGTAAGGCTCGAGAGTGGTCTACCTTGCGCGCCGTAACGGACGGTGTCCTTTCGACCCTGCTATTAGTCTTCGCTCGCCCTTATATTGATTGTGCGGGTAAAACTTAAATATTTCTGTGCAGTACATGTGATTTTTTGTGGGATTTTAATTTACAGCCCTCGTCTCAGGCATGCTGCAAGTTCGACTTGGTCAATGTTGAATTTGATCCGAGAGTATAGTCACTCGGTCCGATTCCGGCGCGGTTTGCTTTCCTCAGTTCCTACCACCAACACTGCCATCATTTCTAAAGTACGCACGATCGGCCAATTCACCCATTTTATAGGAAACTTTTGACTTGGTGCAAGCCAGGATACGTAAACAACAGGAGATGGCCGGCGTTCCCGGTACATTCCTCAATTCATACCTGGAGGTGCTCGAGGCAAGCCTCAAGAACCCAGCGGAGGATGCGCGGCAACCCCTCGCTTGATGCGTTGAGGGCCAGCCCAGAGCATGATCGTGTTGTAAATGGGCGAGATTTTTCCTTTGATTTCTCGCTCTATTCGATGCTAATGAACATGAAGGTACTGATAACTTTCCTTGTTCCCTGATACAAGTGCCTTCTTGCTCTTCCGTTTTTGATTGTTCTGTTTCATTAATTGAGATATTCTTCAGTTATGCAGGATTTTTCTTCCTCACCGAGTTGAATTATAACTCCACGTGCGGAGTTGAATTGGGCGCGCCGAAGAAATGGCGCCTGCCATGGGGGGTCTCGTGAGTAATTCAGAATATATTAAGACAGTAGTTTAAATGTATGCGATAAATTATGAAGTGAAATGCAGGTAACGAACAGCAGCGCAGAATATTTGAGGAAGGAATGTTTCATTTGGCCGAACGGCCGAGATGGCACGTGACCCTATTTGTTGATGTTTACTCCGCTTGCTCCTTGCTCTTGACGACCACAGTCGCGCTGCTTATCTCGTTTCCCTCCCTTTCGCGTCATTATTCGCGTCTCAAAGGTATTTATCTCCCTCCCCGCAACCCCCACCACCATTTTGAAACCTTCTACAAATATCAACATCGACATATCGCGACAGGGGTTCCAACACAAGGACGGCACGTAAGTTTCTTCCTCCGCATTCTAGAGCCTTGGCGCGCTCATAAAGCATTCTAGAGCCACCTCTTCGCCTGCCAAGATGGTCCAAATGGGTGGCAAGTCTCGGGAAGTCGCCGGACTCAAGAACGGCTGTTACAGATGGATCAGCAGGTGAGTTCTAGGAGCACCTGTAACTTCCCTTTCGTTCTCCTCCCCTTCCATCCCCTCGGCGTCCGGGAATTTGCATTGGCGCACCGCACGTGTACTCTGCGACACCGGCGCCCGGATGCTAGCCTTAGCACGTATATTATGTTTCTAATTCGGTCCACCAGTGCTGTATTCTCCGTCCACGACAGCGAGCTCGCGGCCCCGCAATCCTGCCCTTCCTCAGCATCCCCACATGTCCTCCTTGACCGAATCCGATTTCGCACGCGCTTCGTCACGGCGCCGTCCTCACGCAATGGTCGTGTGGTTCGCCTCGATGCTCCAGCTCACACGATCGGCAGAACCGCCCCACCCCGCAGGGGCTTTGAAACATTCGTCGACGATGGCGCATGCGCGGCTTCATGGCAGTCAGACGACTCGCGCGGCGACTGGGTTCATTCACGCTTGGTGCGTCTCGTTGGGTTGTTCGCGTCGAGTCTTACTCACTCAACCTATCATATGTCCGCGCCGAACTCGCCATCCCCTCCAATTCCGTGCGCAATTCCGCCCGGTGCATCGCGTTAGTCAACTTATATGTCTGTTCTCTCTTAACCAACATTGTATAAGTCGGCAAAGCATATACCAGGGCAGAGTGTCAGATGTGTGGTCTCCCGCTTCCGCGCCACACGTCCCTCGCGTCGAAGCTGCAAAATCCCTGCCCGCATTCGGCGCTGTGCTTGTGCCTCCTTCCTTCTAAACCCGTCCGTAGCCCCGGGCCCACGAAAATACCCCCGCGCTTTCCGCACCCGTGGCGCCGGCCCTTTCAAGCGACATTTGAATGACACCGTGCCTGCGTCGAAGTCCCGCCGCGTACATTCGCTTACCTACCCGCGATCGAATCGCCAGCGCCGAGCGGTCCGCACTGGCGTCCGAATTCAAGGTGATGCATGTTCCACGCCGGCGCCGTCTTTCCGAGACGCGATCCGAGTAGGCGACTAGCCACCTGTGCGCGTTTGTGCGGGGAGCTGGTCGCCGGGATTCGCTTGGGCTCGCAGGCGCCCACACCGCTCTTCGTCCCTCCCTGTTCTTTCGTCGGGCCTCTATCATTCTCCGTCTCCCCCCTCTCATCTACCCTTTATCCTTCGTTCTTTAACTCGTCTGGTCTTTTCTCCTCTGTCCGGCTCCCCTTCTAATCATATTTCGGCAGTGCACCTTTGCCGCTCAAGCAAGTCCTTGTCAGGTACGCTGTAAATGGTGCACGCAACGACGTATGTGTCTAATATTACTTGATTTTGTTTTGTGCTGATTGATTTCTGTCCGCGCCGTCAGAAATCACCGAGCGGGGGAGCAGGGAGTTTCTGCCGTGGTGAGTCAGCTATCTTGCCTTAGGTGCCGCATTGTGTCTCATCCCGTACGCGCTCAAAAGATCGTCATACACGTCAACCGCCCCGTTACCTCCGCTGTCTTGCAGACAAGGAAAGTTCTCGTTACCTCGTGTGTGTTTCACTTGCTAATTGTTGGCAAACAGTGAAGACGACATCTTATTAGTGCTCAAATCACATCAATACTGGTGCGCGTTCAATTCTGATGTTTCCCCGTGTCTAGGTCGGCGCGGCGCGTTCGGTGCAAGTCCGCACGTAAAAGGAAGGGACTGACTCGAGATTATCGCAGTATTAAGTAGTAGTTGTTAGCCTTTGAATATATTATTTATTGTCATTTATTGCCGAAAAGCGCGGAAGAAAGAGGGAAACAACCTATCCATAACAGTGCCTCGGTCACTCCATGGAACTGCCCGAAGACCTTGGTGAAAGTGCCCAAAGGCAGTCTTAAAAAGCGCCCGAAGCATCCCCCTCACGGCGAATTTTGGCCAAAAAGACCTTCCTTGAAGTACTTTCGGCCACTTCATATCAGGTGTCAGGACACTTCTTGTAAGTGGTTCCAAGGCACTTTTAATCAGTTCCGCTGCTTTTCACGGTGCCCAGGGGCTACGCGCAGCCGCACTTCGTGTCCGGATGCTGACGAAGAATTTCATGGGCATGAAGGTACACAGGCGCGTATTGATGGTTCTCGGTGATGATAGTTTGCAAAAGCTCCATGGTGTCCCGGCGTAAATTAGTGTTGTTCCGCATCCGATGTTCTAGCGCTGCCCGGGGCTCGTAAATGTAGAGCTGCGCGTAGATGGGTTCTTTGTTGGGAGATGGAAGCAGGGCGCCCGTTCGATGGCAAAGCTCACCCTGGATCTTGAAGATAGGTGGTCCTCTGCCGTGATTCACCGATTGGTCCTCTTTAACACCCAGAGACGTGAACGACAGTGCTGTATTGTACTGCCACATGTTTTTACGGTATTCAACTGCCTGCGTGTCATCACCGGTGAGCAGCCGCCGCAGAGCCTCCGGAGGTGGCTCAAGGTCGGCGATCTCCACCTTCCCATGGTTGCAGCACATGCCGAACTTGGGCGCTCGGACAGAGGAGTCTGAGGTTTTCTCTCCTATCCAATGCAAGGCCCCGCAATGGCGGCATTTGATGTTCATCTGCCCGAGATCGTGACGAGCTTCAGGCTCAATGTAGGGGCGTCGTGCGGGGGGCAGCACACGGGCTCGGCCTCCTGGAGCATTGTCTGAGATAGAAAAGGGGTCAGTACGATGCAGTAAGTCTAAATATGCAACGTACCTGCGCCGCAGTCACGGGGTTGAATTCGCCGTAATTGCCTTTGTCCTCCACGTCCACGTCCACGTCCTCGGCCAGCGGCTGGAGGACCTACATTCAGCTCTTCATGGTCCGGTGATGGTGGACACAGTCGTTCAGGCTGTGGTTGGGCTTCTGCGGGAGCGGGATCGAGACGCAGTGGGGCAGCATGCGCGGCTGGCGCGTCTCCACGGCTTCCTCGCAGCGTCAGATTGCCGAGTCGCGCGATAACCGGAGGATCCACTGGAGGACGTTCGGCTTGGGTTTGGGGTGGTGTGGGGAGATGCGACACAGCTGCTTGTTGCCGTTCACGTGTGCGGTCGCGCTCTTGACGTGCTAGCTGCGAAAGCGCTCGTGCATTGGGAGCACCGGGAGCATCGGACGGTGTTCTCGCAGCAGCTGGCGCCCTTAAGGGGCCTGCAGAAGCGGTTGCGGCGCCCTTGGCAGCTGCTTCGTGTTCGCGCCGTTTGCGCTGAGCAAGCACGCGCCTATTGGCGGGCGGGGCCTGGGTATCTGGCGGTGTGCATAACTGAGCAACAACCCTGTGGAGACGGTCAGTATGTTGCGAGAAAATGGAAGGACAGATTACGCACCTGTGAGCCTGGAGTCGGAGAGACTGCACAATTTTCGTCCTCCTTGCGCGTTGGAATGCGACGGCGGCGGCGACTTGGTGTCTCCTCCAGCGAAATGTGCCGCTCTCGTTCAGCATCCCGAAGGTCGGAACGTTCACGCTCCAAGGATGACGTGCCAGCTGTAAAACCTTGGTCCTGCGTGCCAAAAACGAAATTGCTGAGGTCTTGGAATGGGCCACCTCCAGCAGCCGATCCCAGCAAGCGACGTCGCCGAGGACTTGCGTACGGAGCCTGCATGACATCACGTCGCGCCTCTCGCACGCTTGGCTCCCGTCGACGCGCCAGGGAAGACGAAGTTGAGCCTGGAGTAGGTGGTGCCCTAAAACGAAATTCAGCGCACAGGCATTGACAGAAATGAAGACTTGCATGAGGGTTATAGTGAGCAGGAGAGCCAATAGAATAACCCTGAAGAGCATGGGGGAAAAACAGATGTGCGCGGGCAAATGCGCAAGAGTGATCGGCACAAAGTCAAAAAGTGCACCACCGTGATCAGAACGACGGTGTTTGTCGGTCCCAGCTCATTCGGGCATCATTGCAGGTAGAACAGTTTTCATTAGTGGGATATACAGGACACAGGGCTTACTCCAGCCAGCTAACGACGAAGTACAGAGAGAAACAGTGGGACATGTATCGGACGTGTCCATGTCGTGTTGTCGATTTGCAGTGGGTCGAAGATGTCGCAGTGGGGTCAAAGTTGTCCATGGGTGTCAGGATAAGCAGGAATACAAGACAGAGAGCCCGTCGCAGGCGAGGAGGACGCGACTCGGAGGTCGAGAGGTTGTTTGTCCGCGCATGCCCATAGCCAGCGGATAACCTGATTGGGGGGCGGAGGTCTCACGTGGCCCTTGTCTTTTGTAATATTAGATGACTCACAAGGCTGTGTTCCAGTAGTATTTAAGCAGCTGTATTCCATACTATGAATCTAACTTATCTTGCTTACAGCTACTATTTGTGTGAAGTCGGACGTTCACCGCATCCAAACCACTTACTCAATCTACCTGCGCCAACAGAGCGGACCCCGCACGAAGAACCTCGGTCAGCGCGTCGATGGCGGGCCCGATGGTCGCCGAACCGGCCCCCGGCTCCGCCCAGGAGCATCCTAGTTTCTTCTTGTGGCAGGCCTCGCAGGCCTTGGAATTGGGGCGGGGTTGGCATTCTATGCGGGCTCGGACACAGCGGTCGCACTATAAGTGGTGTCGGTATCTGTCGGCTGCCGAGAAACTGCGACATACCTTCTGGGAAGACTCGTTCCCCATCTTGGCCCTCTTCGGCGAATTAATCCCCTCAGCGACCGAGTCCTCCGGCTCCTCCGGCTCCTCCTCTCGTGCCTTGCACTTCCCTGCCCTTCTCTCGGCAGCCGCTTTCTCCTCTGCCGCCTTCTCCGCGGCCTTCTCTGCGGCCCTCCTCTCCCTCTGCTTTGCCTTCTCGGCAGACGCTGCAGCCTCCTCAGCCCTCCGTCTCTTGGCCTCCTCGGCCTCTCGCTTCGCGGCCTCTTCGGCCTCCCGCTTGGCCCTGTGCAGTCTCTGATGTGTGAGGACGTCGTCGTCGTCGGACCACCGTTCCGACTCCTCCGCGGTGGCACTGAGGAGCCGGGAGTGTTACTGCTCGATGGATTCGTTCGCAAGACGAGGCATGGAGTATAGCGGAGTAGGGGTTAGGATCAGAGGAGGTGGTGGTTGGTGGGCAAGATGGGAAACTTTTCATTTTCCAATCAACTGGCCTATATATGTGCTGTGCACGGGGCCAATGACTCATTCGGGACCGAACTCTGGCAAAATCCACATTTTCCCAGCACCTCTAGGGATCGGCGCTAAGAGGGGGATACTGTCACGTACCGTGACTACGGACCCCATCGGCATCCGAGTATTCCCGAACTTTTCCTATTGGGTCCCGTTTTCATCACAGCACAACACCCCACTATGATCTCCCACCCTCGGAACCTTCGGTCCTCTGGAAACTCCGTCACAGCATTGACTCATATGTACAGCAGTGACTCATCGCTATCAAGGAGCCTCGGTGCCCTTCAACAACATCCACAGCAACTTCAAGAACATCATCCATAACAATTTCTACGTGGGCTTTGAGGCCAGTGAATGGCAGTACGAGTCCAGCCATTTGTTTTAAAGGTCGAAGTCGGTGGAGTTTCAACCAAAGCTGCAGCTGATACAGAATCATACATTAACATTTCGAGGGATCTTCATCCTGGGTTGCACCAAAACAAAATAGAGTAGTCAAGAACTAGAGTTTAATTTAACCTCTACCCAGAGTGACTCGGAGAGAGGCTGGGCTGCATAACAAGATTTTGCCGTCGCAGGCCTGGGATCAAGCTCGGATCATCGTGCCAACAGCCAGCTTTGACCGGCTCACCGTCGACTCAGCAACTTCGAAATTTTGGCCAGAGACATGCATAAACCTTGGAAAATACACCGGCCTCTTTTATGCGACTTGCAGCACTCCGGGAAAAGATGTGCCTTTTTTAAATAGAAAATAATTCGTCATGTGGCCCGTCTCTGCCGAGGTCTTTTGGCTGGTATCGGACTGACATCGAACACCCCAGAGGATTTGAGGGCAGGAACTTTGACACCACAGACAGAAAGAACAGTGGGAGCACCATATGCGGCCTCTTCACTTGGGAAACCGTGTGCAAAAAGCCTCCTGAGTGTCAGCAGCGACAAGCCGTGGGTGGCCGAACGTGCCGCGACAAATTATTTTCGAGAAAGGGAAAGGTGGTACAACCAACCTGTAAGGTTGATTAAATTCGCGAAACTGGAATGGTTCAGGGTGCCCAGAAATGTTTCTGAAAGCTCTACTTCAGTGTAATCTTCGGCATCGGCATCAGTCTGCAAGCCAGAAAAGGTATGCTTACAGGCAACACCTATACATTTCGGTATTACTGAAATCTGAACCACTGAAGATTGAGACACATAACCAAAATACAGGTATGTACATTGCGACTCAAACTCAAGTGCAACTCTCACTACCATCATAATTATTGCCAGAAAGTCGCCGGATGATGATCGCAGATCTGCGTGGATAGGTAGTTTTGAGTCTCGACGAGAGAATACAAGTAGGCATGGATCTAGAACAGAGGTGATGTGGGCTGCACCCAGAGATTATGTTCAATAAAAAACCCAACAAAAAGAGAGAGTCAACTGGGAAACGTGACTTACCAAACAAATAAAGACAACTTCCATCAAAAATAAACCCTGAATTGATCGCAAATTCTAGGGTAAACGGGTTTCCAAGAACGAATCCTAAAAACAGGACTCATAATGGGAGAAAGCGCTATTGTGAAGAGATCAGTAGGGCTTCCAGTCTTCAAAGGGTAGCGGTGCTGACCGAATCTCTGCCCAGATGCGCCTGATCTCTTGTCGATATTGGCAAGGGGTTAGTGGTCCGTAAATGCCGGACAGGGGGTCGGTTGGTCGGTTGGGCTGCCAGGCCAATTTTTTCTTTCTGGGAGCCATTTTTTTAGGCCTGGAAATTGCTCCAGGAGATACTCACAACCTCAGGTGTACCTCCAAAATGCTCGGAACTGTCGCTGAAAGCCCCGTGAAAATCAATCAAACTCAAAATTATAAATGTGTATCCCTCCTTTCCCACTTGCTTCACACGTCTATCATGACTGCACCCACAAATGCCCACATCAACCAAAGTGAATGCTCTAGGGCAGCTGTTGCAGGTAATAATTCTGCAACCACTGGTCTCGAACTTATATAATTCTACAGCTACCTCAAATGGAATACCACTTCAACAGGTGGGACGGTTCTGACTGCACGCCGCTCAAGTTGGAAACGTAAGAAGCTGGGAAATCTTCCTGATCTCTCGGAAAATCTGGTGCAATGTTTCTGGGAACAGTCTACCGTCCCGGTTGATTCGGCTGTCTCGACAAATGTGACTCAATGCAGGATCGAAAGCCGCGAAACAAAATGGGCATGAATTATGTTTATATTCTATTCCACACTTGCTAACATTAATCAGTATCATTTGGCATGTATCCAACCGGGGAGTGTGCCCGACAGCTGGGCCTGTGAGGCTTGTATCTCAACTGGTATTGGATGGGCGAAGTGTGCCTAGGGAGCGAGGCAGTAGAGTATCTCAGCTATTTGAGTGGAGCTGTCCTTATAATATGTCTTGCTGTTCATGAGCAATTCCCAGTGTGCTACATATATTTCTTGCATCTTTCTTTTGGGCTCCATTCGTAACGGTCAGTGTGATGATGTGAGATTGATGTCGGCTGAGTGCCGAGATCAGAACACGTGCTAAATTCTCTTATGGGGATTTACGTGGTTGGTTAGTTGCCGTTACCTCGGCAAGTCAAAAAAATCAAAAACCGGTGTATGTTCCATGATTCACAAAACAGTACCCCCTTGGATAATGGAACCCATACGTAAGCGTGGCCGCCATGAGCTGGTCTCGGAGGACGAAATTGAGGTACATAAAGCCCACAGTCTTCAGATATGCTTAATATTATCTCAGGTCATCCGAAACAAACTCAACTGAAGCTCACAATTGAGATCGGAAGCAGCCCCGGATGTCTCCTCCATGCTGGCGAAACCAGGTATCAGGCTGTTATCATCCAAGTCTTCAATGTGGGCCCGACGGTTCGCGAGGTATGTGGGTCAGCTAAAATGATTTATAGCTGATAAGTACCACAGCAACTGGAGTCAACTGTAGCCCTGTCAAAAGACCTGATGTGTGAAAACTTGCTGGATTTTATTAGCATCCAACTGATGTGTCTTAGGCATCTGAATGTGCCACGAATCGAAGGAGTTTCTGCCCCAATGTCCTCAACTCACTTCATTGCTTATGAAAATGGCAAGCGTTGAAGGCTGATTAGATATTACAAGCTCATTGGAAGACTGCGGAAGGCCCACTCGCAGTGGCACTCAAGGAAGATCTTATGAGAAGCATCACTCTGGGATTCAAAATGGTTCGTACATGCGACCCTAGATATTCCACAGGCCTATGCAACCAACCAGATCACTGGCCTTTCTGTAGGTTTCATATACACTCGCTAATCCTACTTGATTTATTCAATTTTGTGTCGATATCAAAGCAGGCATGAACCATCTTAGTGTTCAAGGGATATCACTCACCTCTTTGGGGGTAGAGGTAAGCTTGAAATATTGGCCCATGATCACATTGACCTGAATACTCGCAGAACTTCGACATTTTCCTGGATATAGATGACCAGTTCTTGATTAGCATCAACCCCTGCATGTCGACTGAGCTGCGTGCGGCCGATGATTGACAGGATACTACTACCAGGTGTTGGGACATTTTCAATGCCCTCTGTCAAAAGGTACCCGTGCCTCTCCGATTTGATTTGCTCAATGCTGAATGCTTGTTCGTCCAGGTCTTGAGGTCTGCTAATCGTGCCTTGCACAGTAAGTCCCTATCGCACCAGAGTCTGGGGCATTGATACATCACCCTCGCCAAGTAGAGAGCAACCGTTGATACGCCTATGGCGCGTCTGCAAGCAGAAGCTAAAACAAAAGTATGACTCCAGGGGAATGGGGCAATAGAACCGTTCGGAGGGCTGTAGTACAGGTGTGTGTGTGCGAGGGCGTTCTGCAAAAGCTTATTAGCTCATTGCAGAATAAACACAAAGTGTGTTAAATAAATTGAAGCAGCAACAACAAAGGCTGCGATCAATTGGTACGAGGAGCGACTAGAGGCAGGTAGGACAACTAAGGACACGAGGAGTGATGGATAATACGAGGGTGAGTGTGAGAATGAGTGCGAGAGCGATCAGAGGCCAGAGCGAATTTAATGGGAACTTGAGAGGGGGAACTCTTCGTTGTTTTTGCTGGTAAAACTACACACATTTTATAGTACAAAAGGTACAAAAAAAAGGATAAATAAAATACCAAGCATGTATAAATTTGATTGTTGTAATGAGATTGAAATTAGTGAGGCAAAAGTGATAGTACGGAGAGTGCGAGCCAGAAAAATCCAAATTAAATTGGCAGAGCTGGCGGTACATGTGCTGAGATCGGAGAAATGTTGAACTTTTGGTAAAATTGAGGGACTCAGGAATATTCAGTTGCCGTGTAACAATACAGGGGGCGGTGACAGGCGTAAGTGGGATGGTGGTCGGGAATTAAATGGGCCCTAATTTGTCTCTGGGAGCACAGCTAAGGTCAGCGGCCATAGCCGATATGCCAAAATCCGTGATTAGCGCTGATTACTGTTCATCACCATGATGTATCAATCCCTCTGGCGCAGAGAGGTGCATGATACAGCACCTCAGGGATGCACAAATAAAAGACCCCCAGAGGGGCTTGAACCAAGGTCGCAGATCAAAACTATTACATAATGCTTCTGAATTGAGACCTAACCCATTCTACTAAACAGCCATTGTAAATAAGGGTCACACAGGAGTAAAGTATACCCCCTTCAAGAACAAAACACATAATAAGCATGTTTCCCCACTGGGCCCCACCTTAGGGGCCAGGTTAGAGGTTAGAGTTAGGGGTTAGGGGTTAGAGTTAGTAGTTAAGGCTTAGTCCCAAGGTATATTGTAGAAAGCTGTTGCAGGTGATTTATAAGCATTTGATGGTTAGGGTTGGTTAGGGTTGGTTAGAGTTTAAAACACCATCAAAATACATATTCAGCATTGTAGTACAATTTCAGAGACCTAGGGCAGCTTGCCTGCCCTAGGTCTGGGTATTAGCTGTTCCCACTTAGGGTAAGGGCACCTTACCCTAAGTGGGAACACAGAAGCTTCAATATGTCTGTTCAACTGATAAAGAGGTTAACAATGTAAATCCTAGTATGCAATGCTTTGGTGAGGTCCTAGGTTCAACTCTCCACAACCTATATTTTGCATCATTTATCAAACTAGCCTCTGGTTGACACTCTGTCATCTACCGACTCTGATATATCACGACACCTCTCTAAACGAGGCCATAGCAATATATCATATCCCCATATACACCTGCTCCTCGCAGCAAATCATATTACGAGTACTTATGTAATCGTTTATAATCAATCGACATGAGGTTTTTGAGACCTAGGTGAAAAGTGTCCCAATCTATTCGTGTAACAGATTTAGAGGCAGTGCTAGTCTTACTAGTGGCTGTGTTGAAGCGATTTTAAAGTACAGCCACTAAGTTTCCTTCATTTATTGGGAGCTAATAGTGGCTGTGTTTTAGTTATGTAATTGTGTTGCTAACCGTGCAGGTTCAAATCTGGTGGTACACATTTCTTTTTTCCTCACCATTTTTCAGTTGCTTAACTTCATTTTGGCATCTTCAGGTCCTCATTGCACACAAAGTCACTAGCAGATATTCTTCCCCCTTTTGCGTTTTCTAAATATTTGTCTTGCAGACTCGTCTGAATTTTTCAGAGTAAGTAATACACAGTGAGTGGTGGAGATGAACAGGCTCATAAGTTTCTCAATCCATGTTCATTAAGAGAAATCATATAATCTAGATCCAGATATTTTCATACCAGCTGTCATGTCCGGCGGGTAAAAGACTAGGGCCACTACATCGTCAGAAGTCGGAAATATAGCTCAGGGGTCTCACCAAACTCCTGCCTGATCATTGATGTGGATCTCCGGTGTTAGTGCCCATTGAATTCATGCCCCCTTCTTTGTGTGATTTCGAGTCCGTTTGGGATAGGGAAAGTCCAAGAGATTGGAGTCCATTCGGGAAGTCAAAATACCGGCATACCGACACACTGGCGGTATGACGTAGGTATGATCGGAATGTGATCGGGTCAGCGGAAATCACGGCACCACCTATGTACGTCTATCTTCGTTTGATCGTTTGACAGGGAAGTTTGATGAATCGGATAGAATGCCGAGGCTGCTGAAAATAATGCCCAAATTCGGATAGGGGCCTGAGGGCTCAAAATGCCATCAATTCTGTCATGCCAACCGCTGTCAGCCGACTGCGCCAAATATTGGCCGCAACTCTCCCTTCCCCAGCATCTCCAGTGCTGCTAGCTTAGTTGAATGCCTCAACAACATACTCACGTCTCTTAACTCATGGTCCCCTCCATTCATACCGACCGGCAGTGGTGATGGCATTGCAGGTAGATTTGAGACTTCCGATCATTTGCTCCTTTTGGAAGGATGTATCTCCTCCTCTGCTTGAAGTTAGTTGGTCACTTCCTTATGTAACTTATGAGCAAAATGGGGTAGGACACTGTGAGCCTCAATTTAAATTTCTCCCCCTGCCATCAGCGGACACCGTATTGGCCGAAGATTTGGCCATCTATGGCGCCTTCATTCCGCATTCTGTAATCAAGAGTGAGAGAACACAGTTGAAACAGTTGTGAATTTTTTTAATTTCTTGTTGCTGATCATGCCGCCAGGGGGCAACACAAAATTAAAGCAACAGACAATAGACACAGTCCTGAGTTTCCGCCTCAGGCCCCTATCTGAATTTGGGCATTATTTTCGGCAGCCTCGGCATTCTATCAGATTCATCAAACTTCCCTGTCAAGCGATCAAACAATCACCAAAAAGATCTCTTCTTCGCCTGGCCCTTCGCATGTCTGTCGCTTTTCCACCGGCGCACCTCTTGACTTTCTTTGACAGTTGACATTTCGTCATTTGATCCGATCACGTCAGCCCCACTGCCTCTGCGTTCGCCACTTGAATGCAAGGACATTGAAAAACATTGAGAGCTGCTTTCTTAGTTCTGGTTCTGTTATATCCCGTGCCGATGAAGGGGGCTATCACCGAAGGCCTCCGATCAGAAGTTCGGAGGAGTCGAAGGTCGGAGGTCGAGATCGGAGACCGGAGGTCGGAGATATCGGAAGTGAGCGCAAACACCACAGGAAGGTAAGGGTGTGCATACTACCCTGGGCCGATGGACAAGACAGAGATAGACGGGGTCCGAGGGGACACTGGAGGAAGACTCGGAAGCGAAGCGAAGAGCCAAGCAATGTTTATAATCAAACTGAAGTACATGAAGGTATTAAACCATATTTATACTAAGTCCGTTATTGTAAATCCAAATATGGTAGATCAAAACATAACAATAAGCGAGAGTCCAGATTTGGGTGAAGAAGTAAGCTGACTAAGCAAAACAATAAACGAGAAGTTAAGAAGGAACGGAAAAACGGTTAAACGGGAAACGCTCAGTGAACCTTCATTGCGTAAAAACCCGATGATCTTCCGTCTCCGACCTCCGAACATTCGGAGGTCAGAGGTCAGAGGTTCGGAGATCGGAGATGGACCGAAGTCCGTGTGCATGACTATAACAGTATCCCCCTCTTGCGTTCCTTGCCCTCAAGGAACACAAGGGAGCCCTGCCAATGTGCAAAAAATAAGGGTCGGCGTATGTGCCGAAGGCCGAGGGAATCCGACAAAGTCCGATGACGTGTGATGACGCGCGTCCGCGGTTCCGAGTGAGTCAGATCAAAAAATCACGTGTTGTTGACTTTGCCGCAGCAACAATCAACAACTCTTGCTTCCGCTCCCCCACCTCTGACCTCCGCTCTCCGCACTCCGCACTCCGACATGCCCCCCTTCGCCGGAGACTACCGCAAGGACAATGACCGAAACAACGCCGGCGACCGCAAGGGCAAGCGTCGCACAACGTCAGCGGAGGTCGAAGCGGCCAATGCCCAGCGCCGGAAGGAACGCAAGGCAGCGCGGAGGGAAGCTCAACTCCAGGAGCTGCAAGAGGTGATGGAAGACGCTGAAAAACGGAAGCTGGTGGCAGAGGCGGAGATGGCAGAGGCAGCGGCGAAGCTCGCTGCCGCTGCGGAGCTCAATCGGGAGGAGGCGGACGATGAGCTGGACGCGCTCGACGCGCAGCGGGGCGAATCCGCGAGTAGGACTGGGAGTGTCGGCTCTCCGAATGTCAAGGATGACAGCGACAAGGAAATGTCGGAGAGTGAAGGTGCGTCGCAGTTATCGGAGATGGTAACCGGGGATGGTTTAGTGTGCAAACGGTGCAAGGACAAACACATCCCATGCGTCGTCGAGCCAGGCCGAAACCACGCCTGCAACGAGTGTCGGAGGATCAAGCTCGAATGCACGATCGTCAAGGTGAAGAATCCCCGACCCAACAAGTGTCGCGCCGAGCAAGGTCGGAGCTCGGAGGCGACCGGAGTCGCAGGCCCGAGTCGGCCGAAGAAGAAACAACGTGTCCATCGCTGCCAAGCGCGATCCTACGTCGAGTCGAATGACTCGAACGTGGAGATCCTTCCGGAGTTCGTCGGAGGTCCGACGCGCACGACGCACATCGATGATCTCCGCGAATCTTTGCGGAGGATGGACTGTCAATTGGACGAGGCTCGGAGGGATGCGGAGCAGGGTCGGAGGCGGCTATACACCATGTACTGGGCGGTGGATGAATTGTTCACCGGCGCAAGGGAGCAATTCCCCTCGCACGCCGAATGGCCCCAGTGGCTCTCCAATGCCGAGCGGGCATTGGAATTCGACCGCGAGCCCGCAGAGAAGGAGAAGAAGAGGAAGGTCTCGGTCCGTGGGGACTCCGAGAGTTCGGAGGAACCCCAGCCGAAGCGGAAGAGGTTGGAGAAGAGGGCAAAGACGCCGGAGGAGTTCGGAGGAGGTCGAGCGAGATTTAGCTCGGAGGACCTCGACGACGACACTTGGGGCCTCAGAGACGCCTTCCGATTGAAGTCGAAGACGCCGACAGCGCCGGAGGTCGTGGCGACCACGCCGGAGAGTATGGCGACCCCACCGGAGGCATTGGCGCCCACACCGAACACCTGGATTGGATTTGCGCCGAGCTCGGAAAAACGGTTAAACGGGAAACGCTCAGTAAATCTTCATTGCGTAAAAACTCGATGATCTTTCATCTCCGACCTCCGAACATTCAGAGGTCGGAGGTCGGAGGTTCGGAGATCGGAGACGGACCGAAGTCCGTGTGCACGAATATAACAGCTGGTCTGGTTTTCTTGGCCGTCTTCTAATTGCTTCCCTCTTTGTCGCTGTTTGAATTGTGGATTGTCTATATGGGCTGGCCCGTATTTACAGCTATTTTCTCCGGGTATCCTAGAGGGTTTACCGGAGAACATTGTGCCTTTGGTGTGCACAGTTAGCCATATTAGGGTACTGCTCGAGGATGATACCTTACTGTCTGTTTTGAGAGAACAAATTGTAGCATTGATTGACTTTGGTATGACAGACTACATGTCTCAAGGAAAATCAAGGCCTAAGAACACAGTCGATCTGGCCAACTGCAGGACGCACATGTCATATTACTATTTTTGACCCCTTACTTGGCCACCTAAGCATTCATGCTTCAGCATCAGCCTTTAGTGTGGTTCTATGCTGACAAGACGGCATCAGATGGAAGGCAGACATCCTACAAAGAGGTTAAACCTACTCTGACCCAAATATATAAAGATTTGCCTTGGCAGTGAATTTCCTTCGGACAGTGGTTCAATAAGGTCAAACAACAGGTTAGTTGGCCACCTCCCCAAATCAAGCTTTGAAGCTGGAACTCAGTGACCGGAGTCATCGGGAATCTTACCTGGGGCATATATTCACAATTAGAACATATATTAGTCTACATGTGACCCATATGCAGGGTGTAAATGACTGCTCCTCAGATGG
>JARKIE010001058.1:0-16762 GCA_029378255.1 Mycena rosella | reverse complement strand
AAGGCGTAGCAGCTTAACAATAGGCATAAAAAAGGCAGGACAGTTAGAAGAAGTCGTTGGAATCCGGAGTGGGTAGATCAGAGTTCGTCGAGGTGTGAAGCCGGAGCAGCATGAAGAAGCAAGATGAGAGGCGCGAGGGGGCGCCGCGAGGGAAGCGTGAGGGAAATGCGAGGGTGGAGAGCGAACTGAAAGGGAGCACTCTGAGAGATAAAGCGAGCCTTAGGGGACCTGCGAACTGGCTATCGGTGGGTACTTCTGGGTATAATTGTACTTATTGCTGTCACGGCGTCGCCATCGCGCACCAAAAACTGGGCAGAAATCAAAGGCCGATTTTGGGCCGCGGTGGATTGAACGAAAGGAATGCGAGAACTATAAACATTCGTGACGGCCTCGAGGGCGGTGGCAGTGGGAGACATGGGGCATGAGGGAGCGGTGCTGTGGTGGGAAGGAGCAACAGTGATTCCGCCATAGTCTCTCTTGACAGACGCTTTATCAATTCTAGCTCGTACCTCGCTTGATAAAGTCTGTTGGTTACCGCGCCTTGTCAATGTTACTCGGTAGCCCGCGTTATTATGTAATGATGGAGATTCACAACCAAACAAGCCATTTGTTTCACGCGTCTTCACCTCATCCTCGGCCATTTTGCGTGTTTTTTGGAGATATTCAACGTAAGGAAGCACCGAAGTACCTACCTAAGCGACCTCCGGCGCCATTACGTAAAAGCCTGTTTGGGGGGTTATTTCATGTTAGTAAAAACCCCCTAAAAGGCGGTCGGAGGTAGTCTGTAGTTAAGCGCGCGATCATGTAGTGGTGGCCGCGTTATTATATAATTATTGAAGTTTGAATTACTTCCCTCAACCACTTACTTAGCCGGCGGCTCTAGCCACAAACTTTGAGAGAAAAAGTCTCTCAAAATCTCATTTTCAACTGAACTGTCTCTTCAGAATCACTATAATGGTCCGCTTCCCTTCAAATTGGTATCTCGGCCTTTTCCGCGTGCCGGACCATCAAGGTTCGGCATTGCGCATCTTCGACCTTCCGCCCAACCAACGGCTGAACAATTTACATGTTTCATATTCATGAACATAAATCTTGGGTCAGAAGAGTGAAATACGCGTCGCCGAAGCTTTGGGAACATCAAAAAAAAATCTGTGATTTGTAATAACGAGGCCAGCGATCATTCGATCGACCTTACTGACAGACTATAACAAACGAGGTACGAGTTGATAATGTTATAGTGTCTGTTTATAAGAGACTAGGTCGGAGGTGCGTAGGTCCCGGAGGTGTGGGGCTTCTATTATGTAATTTGTTCCTTTTAGGGGCCTGTGAATTCTCGGCATCTCCCAGCATCTTCCCACCGTCCTCACCGCCGGAGGCATCAGTGGTGGGCCTCCATCAGGGCCTCCACCATGGTTTACCAGGGCTCCATTGCTCAATTACTTTGTAGGATATATATGTACCCTGTTCTCTACTGTCTCAGGTCATTATATGATGATTTCATGCCTCTATGGGTGAATTACCATGCCATCAGATATGTGCAAATTCAATACTCGCCCGTTAAAAAAATACCAGATCAATCCTGGCCACAAGGAACACCGAAATCATTGTAATACAGGCCTAATTGATTATCCAGAGCATGGGATTTAGGTTTCTGGGGCGATTGAACTACTCTGCCCTGTTGAATGTGGGGTCCCAATTTGGGTCCCTACAAAGAATGAATAAAAGAGACACTCTACTATACCGTTTATGTTGTTATCAGAGTTTTGATTCCCACTTTCTAGCTTTGAACACCTTGAATGTGTCTCATCGGAGGTGCCAGAGGTGGTGGAGGCCTCCATTGTTCTGCCATTCTAGTTGCAGAGACACTCCACTCTACCGTTTATGTTCTTATCAGAGTTTTGATTTCCACTTTCTAGCTTTGAACATCTTGAATGTGACTCGTCAGAGGTGTCGGAGGTGTCGGAGGTGGTGGAGGCCTCCATCATTCTGCTACTCTGGTTGCAGATACCTTGAATCAGGGTATTGTACACTCTGTATCCTCCAATGTATCTATTGTGAAGCTGTTGGATCTGAAATAAGTCACCTACTTCATTGACTTTAAACCTGCATTGCCTCCTTCAGGCACCTTCATCACCTCCGTCACCAAATACTTGAGTCTAGCACTCCATTCCACAACTCTGGGTCCTCCAAACACACTATTACTTCATGAGCTGAAGCGGCTGTCTCAGACACAGGATGTGTAAACCTTCCTAGAAGGTGCCGGAGGTGTGCTGTACACATCTTCTGAGGCCTAAATATGACTCCCACCCTCAATTGAGCTTCAAGCTGGTCCACAGCTGTGGGTAGGAGACCACATCTTGCCATTCAAACAATGAGGAAATATGAATGGGCAAAACATAGCGGCATTTGATATAGCAGCTGTATTTAGGTTATGACCGGACAACAACGGTTAGAAGCTCTCGGAGAACTCTCATTATTGTTTACGATTTTTACGATTTTTTTTTTTCAAAGTCATGCTTTTTTTCAAGCAACCAACCCTATCGTGACCGTGGCCAGCCGAAAAACAAGCAACACAACGGACCCTACCGTGACCATGACCATTGCTCCCATACAGGTATGTACAGTACTTACCAGTATGGAACATGTTCCCTTGCGAGGCGCAACTTGTGGCGGATAGGTTTATCCATGTAAAAACACTGGTAGCCTCCTCTTGTGAAATTCCCAGGTTGATGTGATGCTTTCTTTGTTTTTACTCGACCATTGTGTCGTTGTTGGACTCCACCTCAATTTGTGACGGAGCATGCGGTACAAAAAGAAAATTCGCTAAGCCACTCTGGGAGCACCAACGAATCTGCGGCGTGCTCACCGATTAAATTTCGCAAGAAAGGAAATTGTTCGACGCCAGTAGCTGAGTCCCAGTGAAAACACCATCTCGACTGGTATTGTGCGGTATTGAGTAGTCTCGGCTGGTCTTGATTTGACCTGAAGTTGCCTAATGTTGTCTCGAGAACAAATTCGTGATATTATATATTCAACTGCCAGGTTTTACGGATAATTCTATTTGGCAACCCCATGATTATGTAGAGTGCGATAAGATTCCCGCTTATCAGCGGGCCGGTGGTTGCCGCCACATAGAACTTGAAGTCTTGTATGCCGATGGATGGAGAAAAAAAAACCAAAACTGGGTGCTGAAGATGCTGAGAAAGTGGGAATACAATATTCAATCGCCAGTAGTGCTCGCTGGGGAATGTGGCTGCAAGAGGGAGGAGGGAGTGGAAATTGGTCGACAAAAGCTGCCAATACACAGCCACTATTGGCATGACTAAGTGACCAAATGGGCATGTGACTTCAATCAGATTCACCTTCGTCAACCTCCCTGCGCTCAGCAAGTCTCGTGGAAATATGGCTAAGTTCCTAGCTGTCGGAGATATAAGGCTTGTGAAATTTAAACCAATAGCAACAAGCAGTGTGGAGGGCAGGAAGGAGAAAGTGGTGTTTCCAGTTCCTTATACCACTGTTTCCATAGGATCTTATGAACAGCGGATCTGGGAATTCCAAATGAATCAGGCATTGTTGCTAAACATGATTAAAAGGTGACTGCATTGGCAAACACAGGCAGAGGATTCCGGATGGTGTATGGTGCCGGTGTTTCATATACAGCCATATACTCAAACTCTGGAGGCTGAAATAATAATAATGCATCCAAATTTAAGCAAATCCCTGCCAAGTAGGTCTTCAGATGTCCCTAAAGCTTGCTACAGCCTTTGGGAAATTTCCTGGTGCTACCATGTTGGACCATTAGCCGCCCCTGTGTTTGAATCAAAACAACAAAGTCCGATGTCCTCTGGGAGCCAGACACATATGGCACACTCCCCAGAGGCTAAGCCTTTATAATTCATTCTGTGAACAGTTCGTACTGTTGATCTCAGTTCATTTAACAGCCCGTTCCGAATCGGGTCTCATAACATACAATACACAACAAGATCCGATTTCCTCTGCGAGTCGGACACATATGGCACACTATCCTAGGAGGCCAAGCCTTTATAATTCATCCTATAAAAAATATGTCCTCTTTGATTTCAGTTCATTTAACAGCCCAACTGGGATATAGCCCTTCCGAGTCGGGTCTCGTAACACAACCAGATCTGATTTCCTCTGCGAGCCACCGGTGATTTTGAACGGGGGGGTTGCCAGATAGATTTTTTCTATTTGGCAACCCCCGTTGCCAAATAGAATTATCCAGGTTTTACTCCAAGTCAAAGTGCGCTAGCCGGAGCCGGGATGAGTCAATGACACGTCAAGCCAGCGAAGCCTCTTGCTTTCGTACTCTCACTGGCATCAACCTTCTTTGTTGCTGCCAACTTCCTCCAAGTCCTCTTACTGGAGATGGTGCACTGTGCTACGGATCCCATGCTAAACTCGCTCTGGTGGACCACTCGGGTGTGAAGCAACTGTTGTCAGTGGCTCTGCTTGCCACACCTCGTCCGAAATCTCTCATTTGCCTGCACCAATGCATTTCTCAATTCGAATCCAAAGCTAAACACAAGACCGTGTAGGGATAGACTCGTAACCATTCCCCACATTGAGTAACAGTATGTGTAGTATTTTGGAGGTGATTTGAAGTCAATCAGACAAAAACTGAAAGAGAAAAAAAAATGTGGCCGGGGTTACTCGAACGTAGGCGAGTAATACTGCCGCTGAAACGGTGCACCTAAGTATGGCTGTGCCTAGGACTGACTGAGATGCCGCTATGAAACAGACACCAAAACCAACCAACACACACACACCAACAACACAACTAATATGAAGTGCTTAACAAGTAAGTTCGGGTCGTCCTGAAGTATACAGGTAAGATTGAACTCCTCAAGGGGTGTTGGGACAGAGATCAACTCAAAGATGTTCGAATAGAACTGTCCTAGGAGCTTCCAGTAGTTCCAAACTACCAAACTTGGGGTTCCCGGGCCACGGAATGTGGGGGAGGGAGAGATATAAAGTGTCCTAGGATTGCCAACAATGGGGCCTAGGGGTCTGGGAACTCCGACCAACCTGCTAAAAGCGGTTGATTCAGTTATCTACGACCAGCCTGCTAAACGGGGCTGATTCCAATGGCTCGTTCAATACACGACCAACCTGCTAAACGGGGTTGATTCCAATGCCTGACCTTGCCACTTAACAAGGACCTTTGAATACAAACTGCTGCAGCAGGACCACAACACAGTAGGGGCTTAGATGACCTTAAAGCACGAAGTAGCCAACAATCGAACTTCCTGTTAATGAATCTACACAAGAGGATAGGTTTTATAAATGAATCTCCGCGCTGATACAGAGAACACAAGGCCTTTGACAAGCAATGCTGTTGGCAATAGCCTAAGCAAGTGCTGGGGCACGAATGAACTACTGTAGGGCGTGTCTTACACAGTCTTTTATAGTAAATAGAGATGTAAATGACAGAGTGAAACTGAGTAATGAGAAATACAATGAGATAAGAGAAACAGACAGTCCGGGCGGTGAAACACTGACTATTGAACCACAGGTGAAATAAAGCGTGAAGGCTGAGCACAAAAGTGAACAACCAACAACACCAACAGCACACAACAACTCAAACTATCAAACACGCAAGTTCGGGGTTCCTACCAGGTATTAGGCAGTGGCAATTTGGGACTTTACAACACAAAAGCAGTTTTTAGCTAAAGGTGATTTTTGGGACAACCAGACCGTTCTAGGTGCTTAACGCGACCTCAGAGGGTAAGGAAAGTAGGATTGGGACAACAGGGGTTTGGAATTACTTCCAAGGTGATCTTAAGATCAATAGGATTTTGTCTGGCACTTATATTCTGGTAACTGGCTTGATGACTATGGCAAAGTAACGACGAAGGTTACAGCTCCACAGAAATCCGATGTTCAACTTGTTCGCACGTACTTGTAACTTGCACTTGATTAGTCCTTTCCCACTTCTCAACTTGTCTCGCGTTCAAATATCAATCGAAATCAAATTTATTCCCACAATGTAAGCTAACTAAAAGAACTAAAAGTTCTTAGAGTTCCGCCGAATAGAGTCTAGACGTTCCCACACAGAACCTAGCTGGCAGCCTTGGTCTCTGGGTAAAAAAGGGTAGAATCCACTGGCTTCCTCCTAGAGAACTACGGGTATTTATACAAACGAGAGATCTAAATAAGGAAATCACAATATCTGGTCACAAAATAATACAAACAGGTATTCAGAACTCGTCGGATAAACGCTCCAAGCTCATTTAGCTGCGAAACTGGTCCTGTAGAAAGTCAGTTTGCGAGAAAATGGTATATTTATTATTTTAATGGCGCTGAGACCTCTGTTCTCAGTCACCAGGAACGAACTGCATGGCTCGCTCCACTCTGACTGAGTCCGCAGCTGCTGGCTGCAGATCCCATGTGTTTAATGACAGCTCCATATGGTTTCTGGGCTTTAGATAAAGCGAGCGTCTAGACCCGGATGATCTCTATTTAGCCGCACGGATCTGTTGTTCCGCTGGCCCATCATCGGTCCGGTTAAACGTTGACACTTCCTGTCAAAAGCCTGATCGTCTTTATCGGGAAGTGTCGGACTTGTCGCGTGCGAGGTCGCTTTGACCGCCGCGACGTTGTGCAAACTCTAATCATGTCCCCAGTGTATTGCCCATTGTCTAGATGGCGTGCCGTAACTATATCCTTGGTAGGAACGTGCAGGCAAGTCCCAGTTCCTTACAGAATGGATGGATGACCTTTGCTAAAGGTAGTATAGCTGCTTGGGAATCTGGCCCATAGTGGTACCATCATCACAACCGAGCGCCTACAGATAGCACACGTAGTATATCCTTAGCTAGATGCTCGGACCTCACACTAGCTCTCTGGAGCGTGATCTATTGGCTTATATGGCCCTAGTGAGTAACAACAGACGCAAAATTGCAAGATTTCATGCCTGGTCACAGGGCCAGCCTATCAACGTGCTACAGGGCTACAGGCAACATACCAAGTGCAGTTTCGGGTTTAGAAAGATTGTGTCAATGTAGAATTCGCCTCGGAAGTCCTTGTGGAGAATCTCGACGACCCAGGGGCCGTACTTCTCGTCGGCGGTCCAGCCAATCTGGCGCCGGAGCTCGTCCTTGATGCGAAATGCGCTGGATATCAAGTCTTCGGCGGAACAGTCAAAGATCGCGGGGCCGGCAGCGCGACGGACTCAATTGGAAATATTGGAGCGCTGTTCGCTCATCCTGTACCGAAACTATCCCCCAGCTTAGTGAGTTCGAGGTTGCAGAAAGCTTTGTAAGACTCAACTCATCTGCTAGACCATTCTTCTCCATGTCCTCCATCTTGCTCCGTAGCGCCTGCGGCAAGGCCTCTCGCAACTCCACCAGCTGGCCCTGCACTTTGCCTGCATCCGTATCGAATTGTTTGAGGTGGTTGTACTGCTCGTTGATTACTGTGGTGAACACCTGGTTCTTGTCAGCAAGCCAGAGTGAGTTCGTAACCGTGAATTTCCGACCGAGGACGCGAAATTCCGCGAGGTCACGGTTGTCTGCTTGCATGGGGTGGTCCTTCTTCTGTTTTTTGCAACCCATCACGGCCAATTTTTATTCATTACGTCTGCAAGGCATCTGCGCACAGTCTTGGTTTTACGCTCAGCCTTGTTCATGCGGGCTTGCTGTTTCCTCAGCACCTAGGATCACTGTGAGTAGGTTGGATTCAAAATAAGCACCCCGAACTCATGCAATAAAGGGCTTCTTGGGTTGTGTTGGGTCCAATTTGGGGGCTCGACTTGCGTCCGGACTCGGAGGATCCGCTTTCCGAGTCCGAGCGTTCATCGGCACTGTTCTCGCCCGAGTCGGAGCTACTACTGGGGGTCTTTTGCAGGTGAGAGGCTCGGCGACTGTGTTCTGGGCTGCTGTGCCTCTTTCTCTTGGACATTGGGCTGAGGTGGTGTGTGGTTACGTCGTCAGTGCACAAATATTTGTTTTTGGAGTGCCCACTTGATTCAAGCTTGTCGTGTTCCTCTCTATGCCAGAAGAAGCTGACTACAAGGTGGTGCAAATGGTGCTCTCAAGATCGGCACATCAAACTGTTTGATAAGCATGCGGAGACCTGTAAACAGGAAGCAAAACAAGATGCAAGGAGGCAGCGCCAAAAAGTGCGGCTATGCCAGGTTTCCGGTCACTTTACTGAATAATTCCTCGGGAAGGGATTGACAAAGTACAGATTGACCGGTGTTCCAAAGCTCGGGGACCTCGGACCAAAACGCGGGATGAGATACCAGATGATGGTTGGTACAATTGATTTACATTGACTGCAATTGGTGTCATCTGATTCAGCTGCAACAGACGTGGAAATGGGAGATCCTGGGCCTATTCCGGATCCCGACGAGCACACCCCCAAACCTGCCCCATCGCTGCCAGGCAGCAATTACATCGAGAATTTTTCACATCCAGATAATGATGTCCGCAAGTCCACTATTGTCCCACTAGATTCTCACACACCGCTGCCTGAAGGACCAGAAAAATGTCTTCTTGAAGAGCTGCAGCGGCCCTAGGTGCCATTTCGCACTCGCGCAGATTTCTAGTACATGGCTATGGGCCTACGGCTATAATCGGTGGTTTGAGAAAGGAAATCATTGATCTCCAGTTGCACGGGATCACCGGCCCTTGGTCGGTCGGTGGCTCAATGCTCACTATCAAAAATTCGGCTGAAATGGCACAATCTCTGGCTGCCGCATGGGAATATGTCGTTCGGGTTTGGGCAAGAGGTCTCTGATCGGGAGATCTGACACACTGAGAGATGCACGTACACAATTGATTGCTGAGCCATTCTCCGTTTGGACTTACTCGTGCGCGGCGATGATTTCACCTTTACAAGCACTACTGGCCACAGGCTCCTACCCACCGCACGTTACGGGGTTGGGGAAGACAGAGTAGCGGAATTCAGCTGGATCACAGTAGTGTAATACAAAAAGACAAATCACTGTTAGCCGAGACAATAGCTTCCGAACTTTCAAAGCCCCAACCCATCCACGGCAGCTGGCATTTAACAACGGTAAACAGCATAGCCACCCACTTGGCCAAGTTTTTACGAACCTTTCTCCCGATGTCCTGATTGCTTGTGAAAATGTGGGGCAGGGTCCAGGATCCCATGGGAGTCATTAGAGCAAGTCTCCAGATTTTTGTGAGAGGTGGGTATCGGGAAGGAATATTTTCGCAAAATGTGGCTATGTTGTTTACATCCGTTAAATGCCAGCCGCCGTGGAGGGGTTGGGGCTTTGAAAGTTCGGAAGCTATTGTCTCGGCTAACAGTGATTTGTCTTTTCGTATTACACTACTGTGATCCAGCTGAATTCCGCTACTCTGTCTTCCCCAACCCCGTAACGTGCGGTGGGTAGGAGCCTGTACTGGCCATGTGTTTGCACAGTTCCCTCATTTTCTCCAAACTTGAATACTTTGCCGCATTTTGGGCACTGCTGTTGGATGGGGATGTACTACTGATGACTGCGCATATCTAACGGAAAGCGAGCAGTGCCGGAAATCCCCAGTGTTGATGTACAAGGGTGAGGGAAGCCATAGTCCAAGCTATTGGCAAGCAGAGCTTCATTACAGGGATCGGTGGGGTATTATAAACACTATTTACACCCAGAGCATTGGTATCTTGTTGTCCGCTCATGACAGTTGATTAGGGGGAGTGTGGCTGAGGGCAGGCCGTTACTGAGTGGTGTGGGTGAGTGCAGAGTAGTTTGGTTGAACAGGCGCGTAGTCCCGACGTGCACGAAGACGACGCGCCGTGGAGGTAGACCAAGCCGGGTCTAAGGCCTGGCTGAACGCAGTGACTCCTCCGACCCGCGAGAAATGGTGAAACCGTGAAATACGATGACGGGGTCAATCAAGTGTTTGGTATTCTGTATCACTCTTTAGACGGTGAGGAAGCTTGCAGCATGTGCGCGTGCCGGGCGGCCCTGGCGAACTTCCCTTGCCCGCGATGTCTAGTTCCGAAGGCGCAGCTCCATGCATTGCTGAAGGAATTTACCCCATGCACGACAGAATCCATGAAACGGGTTTATGAAGCCGCTTGCAATGCTCATACAAAGGCAGAACAAGAACAAGTTCTACAATCTCATAGGCTGCATCTGACCGAGGTAAGTTATAATAAACATTTGATTGGACACCACTAATAACCACTACTTTTGTCAGAACTTCTTCTGGTTTCTGTTGAATTCGGATCCGTATCAAAGCTACACCTACGATGTCCTGCATGCTGACGATCTCGGGAAATGTGGTAAACATTTTTGGCCCCTGGTCCTTGATGTGCTGAAAGAGCATGGGTACAAGGGTCGCTTGACAATGAAGTACACTTCATTTTTGGCCTGGATGATTCTGAAACAATTCTAGTATGGCTGCAATGCCATCCTGGCCGGGTCTCAAGCATTTTCCCAACGTAACAACAGCTGAATACGCCAATGGGTAAGTGTTTTTCGACATTTTAAAGGTCTAACTAATACATATTCAACACGGTTGAAATTCTTACAATATTTTTAGTGCTTACTTCCTTGTATCGTGCAACTCCTCCCACGGAATTCGCCGTTGGTTCATTGCGTCAGGGCGTACACGCAATACCACATGATGGTTGGACTCCATTGCACCACTGAAGAGAGGATCACCAGATTACGCGGCTACATCAAGAAGTACGAGAAATTTTGCTCAGTGAGTACTTTAAATCAATCAAGGTGCCATTGCTCAATTCAATTAGCGCGTCTCGGAACATGGGAAGAACTTCGATTTTCCGAAGCAGCACGCGACGGCGCATGTCATCGATGACTTACGTGAGAAAGGCATCACAAATCATCATACTACTCACCTTGGTGAAGGATTTCATCAAGAGGTCAAAGCCGTGTATGCTCAAACGAATGGGAAAAACGAGGATTCGCAGGTGGGCTCACTGATTTAGGGGTACGCCCGGTGTTGACTGAGGAGCACTGCAGCTTGCCCGGCTAGACGAAAATTATGAGGCCATCGCCCGCATTTGCATGAGGGTGGACGAAGGCGACAAGGCTCTTCGGCAGAAAGCCAGCGAGGATGAAGAAGACGAGGATATAACTGATCGCAGCAGCGCGTCCGACCCGGGTAGCTCCGACGATCATTGGTCTTGCGGTGCCTCACTCACATGAACGACGTCCATCATTCTGGAAGATGAAATGAGGGGGAACCGCATGTACGCAAATTTCGATGCAAAACTTCGGAAACTTTTGGCAGACGAGCTGTCGGAACACTTTGGGGACATGGTTATGGTATGCACCTTATTTAAACTGGTGCTCGGGATGTCTAACAGAAACTTTAATTAAATTCGCAGAAATCACTGTCTATACCTCAAATATCAGTCCACTGAGAATTGGACTGAAGCACGCGACATCCTGCGCTGCAGTCCAAAATTTCACGGCCAGAAATGGCACAACTTTGCACTGGTCAATATGACTGGACCCGGCACAGATTTGGCCTGTGCCCACATCCTGGATCTATTCACCTGCAAATCACTCGACGGAACCAGTCACGATGTCGCATTGGTAAGCATGTTGAAGCCCAGCTCATGGAAACCCAATACAGTTTGGGATGGGTGTTGCATGTACGAGGAACCGAAGCAAACACAGCTGATATTCATGAAGTATCTGATACGGGGGGTATATATGTGTCCCGTGTTCAACTCCAAATGGGATAACCTGCTTTACCTCCTTGATACAGTTGACTACAACATGTTTTTACAAGCACGAAATTAACTTCTTCTTAATTTTAACCAGCGCTCCGACCACCTTATCTTGACTGACACTGGTTGAACATTTCAAGTTTTTCAGTGAGAAAATTGATAAAAAACTTTACTGATTTTACAGGAATTTCTCACTGAAAAAATAGGTGAAAAACTCAACATCTGTAGAACTTTTTGACTCACAATCACTTGTTTCACCAAAAACTGAAAAAGTTCTGAAAAAGTTTCGAGTCTTTCACCTACTTTTTCGATGAAAAATTACTGTAAAATTGGTAAATTTTTTCACCAATTTTCTCACTGAAAAACTTGAAATGTTCAACCAGTGTGACATGTCCTTACAATGACCTTTTAATGCCTTATAAGGCGCACCTGCAAACCTGACAGGGCCTTACAAGATCGTCAGGCTCTGGGATGCCTTATAAGGCTTTTTCGATTTTTCTGACACACTACCAATCTTCTGGATGTGTGCATGCTTTAAAACCCTTAGCAATTTGATGGCATGTACTTAAGTTCAGAATTGTAAGAAAATCACAAGCGTGTCAATAAATATGTACCAACAAGAGTTCAAGGACCTCGAACAACTATCATCTGAGATTCACGAGCCATGACCGAATGCTGTTAGCGAGTCGGTAGTTTCCGCTCCCACCAGGTAACGGTCAATGCTCGGTCGAGAATAGTTCTGTCGTCTTCCTGAACTTGATCTTGAGGCTGTCACTATACATGTACCACCCTGTTTCACGAGTATTGCCAGTGCCGAGAAAGGGAGTATTGCAATGTCTACCTGACTCTCTGGTTCATGACTTGAACACTGGTGATAAGCCAGCCCTATGACCAGCGGTGAAATCTTTCGATTTTGCTGTTCAAGCAGGAGCTTCGATAGAATAAAGGCTACATCACTCACTATGAGCTAGGATGAGGTCGAGTTGCTAGCTAAGGATGAACACATGTGCAAGTAGCCCTATTGCTTACATGGGGATGACGGCCACCACAATGGGTCAGATTTGCCAAGTCAAGTACTAGTCTATTAGTAAAGGTGTTCTTACCATCCTTAACCAAGGGATTGGAACAACCCGCATGTATCCTATCAAGGACATACCAATGCACTCCATTCAGACTATGGGACTTACCAGGGGCACGTACGAGGGATCCAATAAGGTTGCGGAACGTTCTAGATAATAGAACCGTGCGTGGCTCCAATAATCCGAACAATTCCGAAGATCCGATGATGCCGATCACGGAGATCACCGATCTGAGCACGGAACAGAGATTCAATGTCGGAGATAGTACCGAGCCCTTGGCCCATGATGCCAGGACTCGCTTTGACCAGGGCGAAAGGGTTGACTAATTGGGCAACTTAAGGGTTGATGGACCAGGGCTCGGTGGAGCTGGCACATGAATTGATTGTCCAGGGCACATACTGTTATGGCACAATTCTCCTTCCAATCTCCCAGATTATCTACCAAAATATACCATTTAATCAGAACTAATTACCAACAGGGTTATTTCTTGAGCTAATACTGCTCATCACCCCGATATATCTGTGTTCCGTTTATCTGTTTGTACTAAACGTCGGTTTCAGAATCATTTCCTTATTTGGAGCGCCAGTTTGTATAAATACCCGTAGAAAATGGAGGAAATGGAGTAGATCCTACCCTTCCTTTCAGTGAGCACGAGCATGAGCTTGAGCACACAGGGGACATCTAGCATCTATTCGGAACACCTTCAGAAACCTTATAAAGTTTTTTTTGTTGTTTCTGTTGCAATATATAAAGTGTTGGATATTTGTGAAGTGATATAAGATCAGACCAGACCAGACCAGACCAGACAGGACAGGACAGGACAGGACAGGACTTGCTTTGTTAAAAATCACATAAACATTTGAAGGTGCTCGGCTTTGTGCAGTAGTTAAACTACCAAACTCTAGCTGATACATTGGCCGTCCAAAATACATTGTTGGAAATAAAATCTCATCTACAGATCACCCCTTGGGCTTAGTTCCAAGTCTTGCACATAAAAACCCAATTTTCCTTACCTTCTAAGGTCTGTAAAGCGCCTAGAACGGTTTTGATTGTCTCAAAGTCACCTCTAGCTATAAGCTACTGCACTTGGCTGTAAAACCCAAATTGCCACTGCCTAATACCTGGTAGGAACCCCAAACCTGCACGTTTGATAGTTGGATTTTTTGGTTGTTGTTGGTGTGTTGGTTGTTCACTTAAATGTTCATCTTGCACACTTAATTCACCGGTGATTCTATAGTCAGTGTTTCACCAGCATGAGAATGAGCGCTCTGATGGCTCGGTTGAACAGAACTCGCACTATTAATACCTATGGTGCCGCGTTGCCGAAGTGCTGTACTATTTCATTCAATTGAATGTCATGCACACAGCTGATTTCTAAAGCCTTGCAATATTTTTTCTCAATTTTAGCGGATTTTGGAGATTTATCGGGAGAAAAAAGTCACATGCATTTTCTAACTGAACGAAATAGTAGGTTCGGAACAACAACAACAACCGCAACCACCACCATCCCTGGTGGTCAGTGGTCTCTCGTCGTTCCGCCAGCAGTGAGCCTCGGGCACCCGCCGCCGCGTCAGACCATTGCCAGTACCGTCTCTGGACGAGGTTTCGGACCACCACCATGTCTAGCCACCACGGTTTACCACCTACCCCGCATCTCCATAACGTGCCATCCCCACATCCCCGCATACCCCCATTCCGCCCGCGAAGACGACCCGACACAGATCCTCTACTGCGGTTTAACCGACGCACCGTTATGTTCTACGGCATCTGCACGTAAGTCCCCTCACGCTCCTCTCGAGCCACATGCACCCGGTACCGCCTTAGCAGGGAAACAACAGTGGCCCCCGATCTATCCCTTGCCGTGACGAACCAACCCCCGACCGATGTTCATACATGGCTTATTCATCTTGACATCATCCTCACCGACGCCGCCGTTGTCATCCAAAATCTTGAAGGAGCATCCAGCCTCCGCTGCATCCGGAAGTCACTTGCTGCACCCTTAACATTCGCCGACCCATCTTCTACTCCTTCGACCTCGCTTCAAGATCGTTTGGAGCCCGTGACGCGCCCCTGCGTTCACGCATCGATTTCTGTGGATTTTTTCGGTGGACGATTGGTCATGCAGTCACCTGATTCTGGGCAGTCATTGGCGGTATAAGACGGACTTTTTTATTTATATTTCTTACCCCTACGATCCGCCGTGGTCGGCCTCGGCCGTACCTCAGTCTTGTATTAGACAGAGGCGTGATATTCACCTGTAAACACTGTAAACAAGCCGCCTTCTCAGATCACATGATGGCACGTGCTCTGCGGTGCCTTCTGAGAAGGGGCTTGTCTCAAACTCCGGAAAAATGGGGATGTGTTTGGCATCTCCTCTTGCAACAGAAAGCGCGCCAAAACATCTGGTCATCTGTGATTATTTGTTCATAATAACCCGAACAATGAATCTGCAGCCTCAGAATTTTCCCCCCGCAAGTTTTGGTCCCCCGATACTGCTTGCAACATGTACTTATCGAAATGTATCCCCCCAAAGATTGATTCACATCAGAGTAGAATTTGAACGTGGGCATAATCTGAGGAAACAGAAATCTCCGTTGGCTAATTATAGTCTGTTTGGAGCCTTCAGTCGCAATTTTATGCCAACGAACAACTTTTCTATGCTCGACGAATGTTTTCCCGTTTGGCGCATCATTTGTGACATCCCGCGAACCGCCAATAGATGCGTTTTGTTACAATGTCACACCTGATTGCATGGAAAAAGTGAGTTTAGCAGATGAATCAACGGCTTTCTCGATTATCTTTGGCTGGACGATCTTCTCCCGAGACCCTGAGACTTCATCGAGACCATAAGAATCCTGAAATTCAGCTGGAATATTTTTTGTCTGCCTCCAAATTGACCGGGACAAGGTTCATCAAAATCAGTGTTGGCAAAGGGCTGCCTGTACCGAATAATGAAACGAGCACTTCTTGTGGACAGAAATTAATCGAATGAACATATTACCAACTTGGATCAAGCAATTTGAGTGGGCGACGACAGAGATATTGAACCCAAACACATCCCCTTTTTTCGGAGTTTGCGGCAAGCCTCTCTCCGAGATTGTCCACCTACAGTACTGAACCCGTCCCACGTGATTGTCATGTTCCGGACCTTCAACGATGCCGAGATGCCAAGGTCGCCGCGGTTGCCGAGTTCGACCTCCGAGACGACGAAGCGAGCGCTGAAAGGTCGGAGAAGGAAGAGAGTCCTCTCTTCTCATTTCATCGGCCGTAAAACATCTGGCGTCCAAAAGGTCAACCATTTGAACCCCATCAAATGCCCAAGAGCTACCGCCGCGCCGCGGCCAACGTCGGGTAAATTTTACTCAATGAAAGCACATATGGTCACCCAGCTTAAAATATGAACTGTCATCGGGTGGCGTTGGACGCACATGGGTTGTTAGGGCTTAACAGATTCCATCGGTCTGCGAATGCTCACCGTGTTCCGAATCCCAGCTACTGAATCAAACATGTCCTGGTTGAGATAGGCAATCATTTTTTCCCCGACGCTAGTATATGTACTGGTGGGCTGTCGGAACTTGTCGCCGCCAGCATATGCATACATAGCGAATTGACAAGAACGCCGATGATCGTTGGTCAGGCCGTAGCACTTGACCCTCTTGCGTCGTACATGGTACTCTGGCGAATCGGGTTCAAAGCACAAGTAAACAGAAATAATATAGGCTGTGCTTGACAATTTTTTATGCGTCGGGCGTTACTCAATTCAACTTTCCTTGGTTTTAAGCATGACTTGAGGTCTGGCAGTATTCACTTTCACAGTATGCTAGACCTTCACAGTAGGCTATAATTCAGTGGGACGACATAAACGGCATTCATGTGCGAAATCCAGTCATTGTTCAATATACAGAGCTAGGTGACCCAGCTCTGTATGCCGGTTGCCGGCTATTTCCGGGGTCAAAGCTCCAACATTTCGACTCCAAGGCAAAGTGTGCGTTGTT
>JARKIE010001057.1:0-16778 GCA_029378255.1 Mycena rosella | reverse complement strand
GTCCATTGTTGGATTATCGCTCGGTAGACCGAGGAGTTCCTCGCGAAGCTTCGTCTGGACCGACCGATTCATCGAGAGTGCATACAACGCCAGGCTGTCCCAGTACTTGTATTCGGCTCAGAATGAGATAGCGGATCGATTTTAAACTGCTCACCTCGTTGTCTCGTGGCCGGCGACAAAAAATGTGGGGATCCTGAGGCTAGTCTAAGCAGGACAATACTGATTATAATAGTTCGAGGACTTACGGGCAATAACGTCCGCGTCGCTGAGCTTCTGGTGCTCCGGGATCTCGCTGGACATGTTCGCTTTGACCATAATGGACAGCAGATCTCGCCCAGCTTTTTCACCTCCACTGGCTTGACTGTGGCTTTACTTTCTGTAAGGAGTTGATTTGCGATTTCGTCCATCTTTCGGCGCGCTTGATTGATCAATTTGCCACCGGGTGTGGGCTGTTCAGGAGAACGTGAGATGAGGCCACAGAAAGCAAAGGAGGGAATACAAAGATGCCCAGAATCGGAATGGCGGCCTGCACGAATCGTAGAGCGGCCTGTCTTTGCGCCTGAGGGGAATGGAAGAGATGCGTGAGTGCTTCATCGAGCTCGTTGGGTTTTCCCTTCGCCTCCATCGCATTGAATTGATAATTGAAGCCTGCCCACAATTAGAAGGCAGAAGGATATGTTTCAATCCAGGACTTGCCCGCCTGCCGATAGCATCCAAAGTCATCTTCCTCAGCCCACGAGTACATCAATTCGAGCCGAGCCAGAGTCCTCTGCGATCTGGCGCATCCAAATATCGCGGAGCTGCGCAGACGTTAATAGGATCCCAGGGCGTATTATGAGGTACTCAACCTGCGCGGATTTTTCGTTGAAAACTTCGGTGAGTTCGCGAATTTGGGGTACACCAAACGCCGGATTCTGAGACTCGATGAAGGCGAGTGCCACTGATCATGAGAGTAGATACGCACGAGGATTTTCCTCTACGTCCGAGAACTGAGCAAGCAAAGATTGCAGGTGAGAGATATGCTTACCTGTCGTTTGTGCTCATCCATTTCCACCGCAAGAAGACCTATTTATGAGGTGCGTTATGCAGTTTTCAGAGGTGACGATAGAAATCGCATACCATTTCCGAGAAAATGAGTGACGATCTTTTTCGCAACAGCGCCTTTCTGATACAGGTAATCATTGACCAGATATGGTTCAGAGCTTTCGTGTCCGTCGTATACAGCCCTCGTTTCTGATATGCGTCAGTCGGGTGCGTCAGGATGAAGGATTGTTGCGGACATTGAGGAGGCCCTCCACTGAAAGTTTGGCCCAAACTCGTCGCGCCATTTACTTGTGATAGCGGAATCCGTCTGCCAGGGTCTATCAGATCAGTAAGAATCAAGAATCGACGAGTACAGACCTCGATTTGTCTGAAGTGCCGAGTACCAGATTCGCCCCTGCTGGGCCTGGAAGATGGCGCAGAGGAGAAGTAAGTTCTTCATAGAGGAACTTTGCCAATTGGAACACAATGTAGGACGGAATGTCCCAGCAATTGGGATCAGAAGCTGGGAAGTCATGGAGGAGGAGGGGTATCACAATCGCCACCTACTAGTCACGGGTCGGTCGCCAGGTTCTCACTGCTCAGTTCTCGGCATCTGTCCTGTTCCAGAAGTTCGCATCTGGCAGACTGGCACCTGTCATACACTGTCTGGGTGTCACTTAAAGCAAAACAGAGCTGCGGAGAAGGACTACAGCAAGGGACTCAAAAAAGCACCGAGGTAACCGTGACGGAAGAGCCAGGCAAATCAGATCTTCCGCCGTTTAGGAATCACCGCAAACTATGAAAGATCATGGGGTGTCTCCTGAAGTGCACTGCTGGGTTCCTCCCCCAATCGTTGATTGGATTCTTTGGGCTCCTCATCTCTGCAATCACCGACGCCCCTCGCGGAGGCTACCTACTTGTCTGTCCCTTTGCAGACTTGGAATCGGGACCACCGTCATTCCTATGGCCAGACTGTCCGGCATACAGGTCTCGCGATCCTTCTGGAGCTGCGCACGAGACCACATCAAGCGGCAGCGTTAAAAGTGTGGCAACAGCAATGCCACGGCAACAGGCGCCTGTTTACATTTAGAACTTCAGATATATGGCGGGAACCTCTATCGACCATCTCCTTTCCTCCCTCCCGCACCATGGACGACGAACTCTCGGACAGTGAATTTCCCTCGGAATTCACAACAAATAATGCTGGATCTGTGCCGTGAGTCCTCCTCATCGATTGATTGACAGTGTTGGCTTACGAGTTCCCAGAATTTCGTGATTTCAGGAGGAACTTTCGCCGGTAGCGGTTCAACCATCACGAACAACATTATGCGGGCCGCTCCCACTATCCCCTCTGGTGAGGCTCTGGGTCATATTGGCAGCGTGCCACGGGCCTTATGCACCTGCAACAGACTTCCGGATCGTCCCGATGGGAGATATCGACCTAGGAAGGGAGATAAAAATACGAGACGTTCGCGTTCGCCCAAATCAAGGGTGTGTCCGCCGGATGTACACCGCCAAAATGCATGGTCGAAAATCGGATATGACTGTCACCATCTACCAGAGAAGGAACAGTGTAGAGGTGGGCCTTCAAGCTTCAATTCCCGCTCACTTTTCTCCGAATCATCATCTCTATTGCGGTCGCAGGAATGGCGAGATGATATCTCAGAAATTTCGCAGTATCGGTAACGGTCTTTGCACCTGACCGCCGCAACGAAGTAATAATCCATCCAGTCACCCGAATCTTGTTCAAATTTTTGGTGCCGCGAGCTCAAATGGAATACATGCTACAATTTTATGCGACGGTAGGTTTCGTGATTTTCAAGGTGACTGGGCTGACAGGCGACTCAGAGTTGATACCTTTGGCCTATTTTATGGACTTATATCGTCATTCGCATTTTGCCGCTGTGTGTATCTGGGCGTACTATGTGCGTGCGTCCCCCCTTCACTTACTTGCTATTGAGTGTCAGTCCATTCGCTTCAGACCGCAGATGTCGCAGTAAATCAACTTGACTCCATTGGCCGGCTCGTCACTGACTCTGTTTCAGGACTTGTGGGATTATTTCGATCTCTTGTCCCAAAAACCTCTGGTGCGTCACCGATGGGTGAGCGACCCCAATCTATGTTTGAGTGCTAGGTTTTAGGTCCCCTGTTGCGCATTTCTCATTCGTCGCTCCACTCGACGGTTATGCGCACAGTTAGACGCTGGGCCTACTGGGTTTACCTTTTGTGCGATGGAAATTCCACGAATATCGGTACCTGGTGACTTAACGACTTTCAACGGACCGAATCCGGAGACCGCCATCATGTGTTCCCTAACCTTACAACAGTATCATAAAATCTGTACCTGGTATCTAAGTTCTCATCGGGACTTTACTCTCAGACCGGAGACAAAAGTGAGGCTGGGATCAATAATCTCTTGTTCTTCTAGCATTCCGTTACAGGATTCAGCAGAGATTGCATTCCTGCGTGTGGCTCGCCTCCCAATCAGTTGGGCGAAGGGAGGAACCACCATCAATGGTTGGACACGGTCTGTCTTTACATTATACATGGTTGCCCGGAATCCGTCCTGAAGCGATACGAAGGTACAACGCCCGTGAGGCCTCTGGTGTGATAATGACCTCTTGGATGTCGTATCCGGATTATTTCGTCTGGACGCGCCAGGCAAATCACATTTTCACCCGTCTCTGCATCACATCAAACTACGACAGTTATGGTGTGTCTAGTGCACCTTTTTCTTCTCAAAGGTTAAACCAAAGCAACAGTGCTAATCGACTATATCCCCCTTCGCCTTGTGCTTCGTGCACATTCGCAAGATCCTCCAGACGGCTATTTATTCGTCTGCCCAGCTGAAGATCTTCAGATCGAGCCAGGCTCATTCCGATGGCCAGACTGTCCACCGTACTGGTCCCTCGATCCCTCTGGAACTGTCCGTCTCACCGCTGAGAAAGCGTTTGCTCTCGGGTTTCCGACTACCCAAGTCACGATGCGGGTCCGGGGAAGGTCCTGGGATGCCAGCGTCTACGCCGGACTGCGCATATTCCACCAGGATAAGGGGTTCGATCTGGACAGCCAGGAAGTCGCCAAATACCTCGACTACCGACTGTATAAGCTTTCCGGTGAAGCGGATACTCCATTTGGGCATGGTAACTAAATTGGCGGGCCTCTGCGTCGATACTCACCCTCACGCAGTTTATTCCGGTGCATTTCTCGACGACTCCGAACGCGCAGACTTCGAATACCCCGAAGTACTCGCACCATTCTGGCAAGTATTGCTGCTGGGGAAGGCCGCACTCCTCTGTGCGCGGACTGAGTTTGTGGATGGATGCCCACCCACTGTATAGTTGCCTTGAATGTAGAACCCTTAATTTAATTTCTAGCGCAAGGCCTGGCAGGCCTCGCGGGGAACAGCCCCAAATTCTTGAATTTTGCTCCTCGCACTCCGACCACCACCGACGACAAACGGTGGATTTCTGTACGGTTCGTCTTTTTGAATATTTGGTATGTACGACATCACAAGAGTAATCTCTTGCCAAAATATAAGCGAGGTAGTTCAGACATTAAATGGCACCTCGCCAGAATGATGATGATCTCGGAGAATCGTGATCCCCATCGGCGGGCCATCGCTCCCGCCTGGCATTCTACGATGAGTCGCGACAGACATGCCGCCGCCGGAACAGAGGAATTAACCGCCCTCACCTGGTCCCCTTGCTGACCGGTTTCTCCTGAGCGGAGCCGGACTTCCCCGCAGACTTCGGCCTGGTCGCCGAGTCCGTTGGTCATCCATAGTTATTTCTGATGCATAGGATTTATGCAGCAGAAGGCGGCGTACGCGTCGGTCGCCGATGCGGTGATCCGGGCACGCTGAGATTATAACAATATCAGAAAGCCAAGCAAAAGCTCAAAAGTTCTAGAAACGATAGTCTACAATCTATGCCAGAGTGACGTCCAGTCAGCCTGAAATTCGCTCCGTAGCATGAATCGGGTCCGAGCGAATGGCGGGTCTGCCACTCAAATTCGCGGTAGCGCTTAGCCCGAACTGTTTAAACGCTGGCAAGAAGCTCGGCGTTAAAGTTGTCGGCTGCGTCCGCTCCGCGTATGGCGCGATGTTGAAATGTCGAATTGTTGGAATGATCCTCACCTATCGGCATCAGCACGCCATTTTTAAGTTTCCGCGGCGTCCCGAGTCCCCACCCCAGTTGCTTCTCCCTTCAGTTCCCCCACCCTCGACGAACGACATCGCCGATTCGCTGCGCCAACCGTCCACGTGGCACCTCCAGATTGAAAGTGCATCCTTGGAGCATCTGCGGCCGCCTTTCCAATTGGCGCCGTCCTTAGCGCCCACATTAGCGCCAGCGCCCGAGCGGTTTTTTGGATAGATTGAGGCACTACAATCAGAGATACAGGTACAGGTCCACGTGAACCGTCAATTCGTTGCCACCGACGTCTTTTTTAGCGCTGCGCATTTGAACCCTTTCCATCGCACTTGTCTTCGTGACTCATTGGCGCCTCCCTGCCGCTGCGCATAAACCTGCGCGTCTCGTCGGCTGAGTGAGCCCCGCGTATAGCCGCCCACACAGCCATCCATCGCACCCGCCTTAAATAGCGCGTTCAGCTCACCTAGCACCATTTTCGACCCCATGGCGTCCCCCTTTGTATATGTCCCCGAGGCTTCTTCCTCGACACCGTACGGCGCACCATACTACAACCAGTACTATCCTCCCGCGCAGGGAGGACCTTCCCCGTTCATTCCGCCCTCTCCCCTTCTCTACCCGTCATCACCGTATCTCGCGCCCTCGGACCTTCCATCGGGTAGTCCGAACGCATTCAACCTCAACAGCGTGCTGTGGCCCGAGGATGTGCCGCAATACGAATCACCGTATACTTCGTCGTGGATCCCGTTCACCCCGCGGCAACGGCCCCGCTCCTGGCAAGGCCCCGCGCCCGCACTCGGCTCCCCGTTCCTCCAACCCCAAGTCCCGGCCTTTCTACAGACGCAGTCCACCTCGTATTTCAAGCCAGGGCACACAAAAAAGGCCAGATCGTGGGGCAACGCACCCGCATGGCTACCCGAGCAGTTCGCGAGCGCGCCGCAGATCCACCCGTGGCTGAATGGCGACGCGCCCGCGCAGACATTCCACTTCGACCTCGCGCCCGCGGCGTTCGTGCCCCTGCGCGCGGTCTCGGCGGCGCAGAGCACGCGCGTGAGCGACGGGGAGCTGCGCGCGCCGGCATTCCACCCCCCGCGCACCGCGCTGCGCATCTTGCACCCGCGTCTCCCGTGGTGGCCCGTTGACCTCACGCTCCCGCCGGGCGCGGCTCCGGCGCCGATCGCGGTAGGCGATGTCCTCGCTGCGCTGCACCATGCGCTTCAAGCGCGCATTGCGCCGGCGGACTGGGCAGAGCTGAGCGCGGAGGACCAGCAGCGCGTGACGCGCGCGTTTACGCACCGGTGCCGCGCGGAGGCGGTCAGGAGCGGTGTGCCCCAGGCGCAGCTCCACGACCGCGAGGTCGCGGTGCGCAACGAGGGCGTCAAGCGCGTCGACTTCCTCCTCGGCAAAACGGTGTTCAAGGGGCTCGTACGGTCGCCCGGAGATCCCGAGGGCGTCGTTCGGTTGGTGACAGCGTAAGACGTGATGTGTTCGTTCGGTGTCTATGTAGTGGTTGGTTTCTTGACAACTGGCTTTTCTTGACGACTACTTACCGCCCAAGATAATAATACCGCCTTCCTACTTAATTGCGCTCATGGACGCTTGTTTCTTTATTCCTCTGTAATTCTGACGACCATCATGACCTTGTATGAATGAATGTATTCCCTGTGAGATGGAGCTCGAGTGAAAGCCCCTTTCTTAACCTCCGAAAGTGCAGACAACCCACCCAGAAGTGAGTACCGTAACTGCGCCGGTCATTTCGGACATCGCGCCAATCGCGACTGCCGACGGGAGCTATTCAAATAGGGAAGGCCGAGACACCCAGTAGCTACGTTCAAAAACTTTCGCTTAAATTCAAGGATTTCGTTCGAGCACTGTCAGATCTGGCCTACTCATTTTCCAATTATATTGTGCGAACTGCAGTGTCTACTTCCGAATTGAAAACCAGACTATGCAGTCGACAAGCTGCATTTCTTTCAATACATTGAGTTTTCTGCGCTAGGCACATTGAAAGGAATAAGATACGTTCCCGAGAATTTATAAATAGGAGCCAAAACCTGCCAAAAGAAAACAATCAAAAACCCGAGTTGCCGCCTTTGTTTGTACGTGCATCGAGTTGAATCAGGACGCGTCTCATCACGTGGAGTGTTTCCGCATCAATCTGTGAATCATCGTTTGCCCACCTTTGCAAAAGAAAGTAAAATGATGTTCCGACATCAATTCTGCCTCGATTGACTTGAATCAAATTTGGGTGGATATTCCAGGTTCCTAGGAATGCGGCTGAGCAAATTTCAGAGAAAATGGAGATGAAATGAGCCCACACAGGGAGGATAACCACATAACCCAGGCTAAAATAGGGAAAAGATATTGGAAAAGTATTTACAATAACTTTTGCATATCTCGGCCTTGGAATTATGAAAAAGACACTGCAGGTATTCAAAAGATATTCTTAGATTAGAATATCTTTGCAGTGTCTTTTGAATGCTTTCTCCACCCTGGACCCATAGATATGCAGAAGTTATTGTAAGTACTTTCTGCATATCTTTCCAGTATTCCAACTAGGATTATTGGGTTATCTTTCCTGTGCCAGCAAACAATTGATACTTTTTTTAGCAAAATTTGATTTCGGGTTTGCCAACTCCATAGCAGCCTCAATTTAGCCTCAAAGGTCAAGCCACTTCACCTTTGTCATCTAAGTACTCTAAGGTCATCCATACGAATTCCGAAGCCAATCCAACATGATTCAACGATGTGCAAGCACCATCAATATTCTTTTGCAAAGTATAAGGTGGGCAAACGATAGTAATTCCCTTCTTTGGGTTGCCGTTGCGGCGGCTTCGCAACAACCGTTTGTGTCCTGTACTAAGTATCCGCCCTACAAGTAGAGATTGTCCCTGAGACCTCACCGCGGGGGATAGTACGTGCCACTACGTGCAGAATCAGCAGATGTTATTAAACTTATTTTTGACTTATTTCCTCACCTAAAATCTAGGTCTTTCCAGTTGGGACGAAGTCGACGCGATTTCTGGCTTTCTGGCTCGCTTCTAGTCCTAGCAATCTTTATTCCAGGCCCTCCCTACCAAGCGCAAGTATAACTTTTTTTGCCGGGTGCTTCGATCCTTCATTCTATGGACAAGTCTATGGTTATTTCTTGCCGGGGCTCACTCTTGCCCCATACCCCGATCTCTGCCGAATTGCAACCTTTTTGCGCTGTTCTCAACATATCTTCCCGATACTTTACTTTTACCCATTTCTCGGTCTTCCTACCCACCTGTCCCAGCCTGAGTTTACCCACTAATTGCAAATTCCTCCCCGCTACTCATACGTCGACATACGGCCGTCAAGAAATCGACGTTGGAGCGCTAGCGCTATTCGGATTCGAAATGATGTACACGAAGCGCGCCAAGGTTATGGCTTGCTTAAGGCTATAATATTACATTATCACAGGCTCCAGACCGCCAGTCATCAATGTCGATCATCCGATTCATCGATCAGAGTTGGTAAGGTCAACTGTGGGAATTTTACGCAATGCCGCTTAGGGGTGAGGCCGTTTTTCCTGGCCTTCTTCTTACTTAAGGAGATCATTGATGTTTTGTCGTTTTCTGACGAAAATTTCCCTTCCATGTCTGCTCAAGTCATTGAGGCATCTACTTCTGACCACACATTAGGAGCACCAAGCATCCACTCTGTGGAACCGAATGAAAAAGTTCCAGGCCCACTTCCAGAACCAAGTACAATTCTGACCGGCAAAAAATTGGTCATTGTCTTTGTTTCCTTGTGAGTGCTGCTTCCACTCCTGCGAGTCTTGTACCAACTGCCCCTCACAGGTTGCTCTCACTTTTGCTCATTGCCTTGGACCAAACGATTCTGTCCACTGCCCTACCTCGCATAGCTTCCGTAGGATTCTCTTTGCCTTTGAATCTAACAAGGTCTCACGGCTTATTCCCCTAGGATTTCGACTCGTTCACTCTCCAAGGATGGGTCGCGGCGTCCTTCGTACTGGCACAGACCGTCTTTATCCTATTTTATGGCCAAGTCCTCCGGATATTTCCTGCAAAGTGGATCCTCATCGCCGCCATCACGATCTTCGAGATCGGATCCCTGTTATGCGGTGTATCCCAGAATGTCAACCAGCTCATCGCAGGGCGGTCTGTATCAGGTCTAGGAGCTGCCGGAATTTGTGCGTCCTTTCGAAACAAACTTCCCTTGCACGTCTGACCCGTTGTAGTTGTCGCTATGATGCAAGTCATCGCGCAGGCCACACGCCTCGAGGACCGTCCTCGGTTGTTTGGACTTTTTGGCGCCGTCTTTGGTCTCTCATCTGTCATTGGGCCCCTCATTGGCGGAGCGTTCACTGACCATGTAAAATTTTCTCTCTCCGCCTTCCCGACAATTCTGACTTTGGAGCGCAGGTTACCTGGCGCTGGTGCTTCTTCATTAACCTCCCCATCGGCGGTGTCTCTCTCACCGCGGTGCTCTTTCTCCTCAAGGCCGCGCCTCCTCTCGGTTCAGACCCAACCAAGCGCTCGTGGACCGATATATTCCACCAAGTCCTCCGGCTTGATTTCCTTGGTGCAACCCTGGTCGCGGGCGCCGTGACCTCCGTGTCGCTTGCGCTCCAGTGGGGCGGAAATACCAAGCCATGGAACGACAAGGCTGTCATCATCGTTAGTTCTCTCTACTCCCTCTGGTCCGCGCTGATTAATTATAGACCTTTGTGTTCGCCGCCGTTCTCACTGGCGCGTTCGTTGCTTGGGAAAGGTACATCGGTGACGGGGCAATGACGCCCACCACGATCTTTAGCTCCCGTTCGGTGTGAGTTTATTCCCGCTCCGTTGCCCTGGCTAAATTATTCCAGATGGGCCATTTTCCTGTTTGCGTTCTTCACGCAGTTCTCGCTCCTTCTCTTCTCCTACTACATCCCCATCTTCTACCAGGCCGTCCGGCACCATACCGCTACCGCATCCGGAATTGACCTCCTCCCCTTCATGCTTGGCGTCGTCCTCACCGTCATCAGCGTCAGTCAGGCCGTCGGCAGGTTCGGCTACTAGTGCGTCTCTTAGAGTGCCCCTATCTCTTATACCGGCTGACCCGACGTGCAGCTGGCCGTTCCTGATGTGCGCCCCGGTGTTCCTTGCCCTGGGCTCGGGCCTCTTTTACACACTCGACACGAACACCTCCTCCGCCAAAGTCATCGGCTTCCAGATTCTCGCGGGCGTCGGAGTGGGCATGGGCTTGCAGAACTCGCTGATCGCGATCCAGGTCGAGTTCCGGCACAACCCCAGGCTCCTCGCGCAGGCGACGTCCATGGTGTCCTTCGGGCAGTTCCTGGGCGGGACAATCGGCCTCGGCGTCGCCGAGCCCGTTTTCGCCTCCGAACTCACGAAATACCTCGCGCAATACGCGCCGGAGGCACCCGCGGAGGTCGTGAAACAGAGCCCGACCGCGATATACACGGCGCTCCCTACGGAGATGATTCCTGGCGTTGTGAAAAGCTATACAGAGGCGCTCAAGATCGTGTTTGTGCTCGGCGTGCCCGTTGCCGGCCTCTCGCTGTTAGCCGCGTGCTTCATCCACAATATCCCCATCTTGAAAACGGAGGCGCTTGTGACGCCCGACGCGGAGGAGGGCGCGGTCGAGGCGGAAGCGGACCAGAAGGCATAATTCGATAGAAGTTTAGAGCCGGCGGCGAGCAGAGAAGCGTAGTGTGTGAGTCATGATGTCTTTTAGATTCGAACATCAATGAAAGTGGCTGAAGGCTGGAGAGGCTGGGGGGTGGGGGGGGGAATAGTATAGCAAAGGAGAGGTGGCGAGGGAAATTCGAGGAAAAAACGGGGCGCTTCTTTCGTGACGTCTTTGATTCCATATATACGAGTGAGTAGTGTTGGAACAAGTGATTGGTATCGCGGTGAACGCGGGCACGGAGGCAGACGGGGATGAGTCAACTGGAACCTTACTCCCCAAGTCACTAGCTAGATAATCATCTGCCTGTGTCCGTTAACGTGTATCTACGAATCATGCGGCTGCGGCAGAGTCTGAGTAATCTTGGTCAACCACGTGATCGCGATTTACAAGCAGGACGTGACCATGGTTTTAATTTAATAATCTAAGCAACACCCCGGAACAATAGCGGACAGGTTGATCTTCACAAATCATACGGTCAAGGACGGGCAAGCGAATCTATAAATGCTGGTAGCTAACTGCCTCAGGTTTATCCCAATTTCTCCCACCGCATCTACCTCTCATAGGCTCTCAAATGACCAAAACACTGTATACGTTCGGCACCTCCGTCTGGTCTGCCGTCGCTGAGCTCGCCGCGTAAGTTTACCTGCCCCTTCTGCATCTTAGATTAATGTCCCTTTAGAGCCGAGCTCGGCTACAAAGACGGTGAGATCACAATCAGAATCATCAACGTCGTCGAGGGCGAGAACTTCGCTCCGGCCTTCCTCAAGCTGGTACGTCGCCCCGATAAATCTAAATATCTATCTCACCTCGAGAAGAACTCGAATGGTACAATCCCGACACTGGAATCCGACGGCAAAGTCTACACCTCCACCGCGGGGGTCGTTGCCTGCCTGGTCAAAGATGCGCCGGTCAAGGTGAAGACGGGAACAGCCATAGTCAAGACCATCCACGAAGACAAGTACGACCCGAACTTTGCCCTCTTCCTCGCGGTATGGACGCCGGTTGATGTATCCGGACTAGCACTGATCATCTAATTAGCGCAATGACGCCGAATTGAGCGCGAAAAGGACCGCCTTGACGGGAACGTTTGCCGCCTTGCCGGCAACGTTCCTCTCCAGTCGTGAGTTCTGTTCCAGCTAGTATTCACATACTCGGGGCACTAATCCCATTTTCCCAGGCCAGCCAGCGTTAGAAAAATACGTGCATTCACCAGATTCGGACGCGGCACCGTACAGAACCTTCTACGAAGGCAAGCTGGCTGAGAACACAGGTACGCGGCGCGTTACCAAAATATTATAAAGTCCTGAATGCGATTAGGTATGCTCGCCCTCTTTGCCGGCAAGGCATCCGCAGACCAGGAGGCCGACTTCTTCGCCAAGTCGCAAGCCCACTTCGAAGCGGTGAAGACGGCGGTGTTCGAGGTCTTCCCCGTCTTCCTTCCTGCCAGCGGGTTCATTGGCGGCGCGACGCCGGGCGAGGACGATTTCCACGTGGGTGCGTGGTTTGCGAGAATCGCGGCGATCTTCGGCGCCACGACAGCGGCCGATGGGTTGGCGGCGTTCGAGGCGGCGTACGGTGCGCCGGTGCCAGCAAAGGTCGCTGCATACTGGGATGCGTGGGCAGCAAGGCCCAGCTGGGCCAAAGTCTATGCCGCGCGGCTCCATTAGATGAAACTCGTGTGCTGTTCCCATTACCAACGCTAGAATCATATCGCCATTCCGAATCTTTGGGGAGCGCTCAGGAGATGGAAATCATAAGAGTTACAAGCCATCGTGAATCTGGAAAGTTCGCGAGGAGAAAAGTAACTGCCGACCTGATTCCAAGCGTTATCGAAACAGCGAAAGTGTCTGGTGTTGCAGTAAACATTTCAGGAATAACACCTCGGAGAGAAAAACTTATAAACTATCCATATGGGGTACGTACCCTAAGAAAGTACAGTGGCATCATCAAAGCCGCGAAACATCTCGCTCGCTGTAACAATAGCTTCGGCAACGTAAAAGAGTGGAGGGAATGTATTACCTCAAAATCCAGTGGAGAAATATCCTTGGAGATAGATCAACCCTTGTGGGCCCCTGTCAATTTCAACTAGACTGGTCACGAGTCTAAATTTCAACCGCAACCAGCAATCGTGCCGACACGGCTTCTCCCAGTCGGTATGTCCCGAAATCTCGAAACCAGGGGGACACAATTTCTGGCCGACAACAAACAGTTCTCTGTACACCCAATGCCCTCAGGGAACTATTATCGCAGAATTGGCTCTGACACGGGAGGCGGGAAATCTTGCCGGGATGCCGTCGTTAAACATCAGCTTCGGTGGGCAAGACCCTTCCACTGAAAACGCCTGGTTCGGCCAATTTGAGACTTCGGAAGTATTCCTTTGAGTCCCTGGAGGGCTCATATTTTCAACGGAACCTTGATTTTTTGCCTGATTTAGTTTCCAACCTTGAATCTTGATCGAGTTTGCTCGACATTGGAAGTGTTGACACATGACGTCTCCTTCTACTTCTTCCTCATCAGCCACCACACCAGAGCGACCTGAGACCTGAGTCGACCACAGCGCAATGCATTCCAGCCTCAGAATCTCGGAACTCCTTGAGAGGATCTTCTCTCACTTTGACCACCGACTCGCCACGGATAACGGAACCCTGGCTGCTCTCGCGAGGACCTGCACAACATTTCATGATATCGCGGCGGACGCTCTATGGAGGCATCAAGACACGATTCTCAACCTCATTAGCTGCATGCCTGGTGATCTCTGGGAAACTGTAGCCGAAGACGGATGGAGCGGGCGGAAATGGTGGTGAGAAGACATTTGATGGTTGCAGTTCATGCGTTTTCTGACGTTACCGGTTCAAGCGTCTGGGCCGCCCATCATCGTGTCCGACTGGGACCGCCTCCTGAAATATTCGAGCCGGGTCCGGTCACTGACATGCACGGGCTCATCCTTCCAACCCAACTTATCTGAAATTTTCGATGCCATCCATCTCCATTCTCCCGGAGAATATTTACTCCCAACCTGGAAGTCCTTGAATGGATTGACCACGGCAGAGCCACCGCCGGCCGCATCCATCTGTTTCTCGGGCCACGAATTTCGGCGATCGATCTGGTTCGCTGCGAGGCACGAGAGCAGGCACATGTTCTCTCCGTCTTGGGGCGCAGATGTCCGGCCCTCCGCGCCGCAACTCTAAGAATGGAGGTGAACCTAGATTCTCAAAACCATGTGTCGCCATTCATCCGCGCGCTCACTCAACTGCAGTCTCTGGACGTCGATTCTCTCGATGTCGCAGCATTAGTCCATCTTGGACGTCTTCGCACCCTCGAAGTCCTGAGTTTCACCCTCCCTGCGTCGATATCCTTTCCGCCGGCATCAGACGGGATGCTGTTTGGCCGCCTCCAATCGACGAAGATCAAAGTCCTGGGCGGCCCCATAAATACGCTCTCGGCATTCGTCCGCACCTGGGCTAATCCCCCGTCCGCAGTCTGAAGGCCGATATCGACGGGCCCGCCACACCGGAAGCCATGGAGGAATTTTACCATGCCCTCAGCGAGCATTGCGCGCCCAGCTCCCTCGAAGTGCTGAGACTGTATACCGGCGGACCGCCGGCGCCCAGATTCGTGCACCCCGGGGGTCTGTTCCGGCATCTGTGCTGCTTCGGCAACCTTGCGGTGCTTTGGATCTACGTACCCGCCGGATACGAGATGGACGATGCGATCATATCCGACATGGCACGCGCTGGCCCCACATCGAAAGCATCCGTCTTCGCGCGCTTGCGCATGAGCATTCCCCACCCCGCGTGGGCACACTCCGCGGCCTGTACGCCTTCGCGGAGCACTGCCCGCGCCTTCATACCCTCGAAATGGGCGTCCACGCATCGAGCGTCGTGGAATCGATGGCCGCGGGACGCCGGGTGCGCCAGCGGAACCTCGTGTCCCTCGTCGTACACCGGTCCCCGATCTCCGACGCACCGGCTGTGGCGCAATTTCTGTCCTCCATCTTCCCGAACTTGACGGGAGTCGCATTCTATTCCGTCGACGCGGGGTCCGGGGACATCCTCGACCGGGACTGTAATCGGCAGTGGAAGGAGGTCAACGCCATACTTAGCGGAGTGCGTGAGGGCGAGTAGGATGGCATCGCCGTATATTGGTGCGGCGAATCGAAGAACAACTTCAAGGGAGGCCACTTGTTTTATAGCATCAACGATACACTTACTTGCGTCGTTCTCAACTAGTTAGGATGTGTGGAATCCTGAAGCCAAGCTATCGGTTTATGTGATGTAACATTTTAAGCGCAGCGTGCACTCATGATCACACCTCTATCCATAAGTCCCTTCAGCCTGATAATTGAACCATGTTCAAATATGGTCGTATGTAGCGCACTGAAGCATGCTCTTCTGCCACTGTGCGGTTTGCCGCCGGATGGTAATCGGTTTCAAGTTGTAGAATCGGTGGATGGACGCGACACGTTCGAGGCGATTCCGAGGCGGGTGGCTTCATTGGCGAGTGTTGGATGAGGGGCACAGTGCACGCGGGGTGCAGGCCGCATCGATTTTCCGAAGGGAAAGGGAGAGGTAAATAGGCCATGATTTTTTCGACGTCGGCAACTGCTGTTGAAACTTCAACTTGAAAGATTGTTTCAGTAGCAAGGCGTCGGAGAATCAAACGCACATCACCGCATCACAAGCCGACGAGCTGCCGAACCCAGTAGGGAGATTCTTAGTCCAGCATTTTTTCTCTTTGCCACTGGCCGATTTTTTAGTTCTTCCATCCCGCAAATGAAACCAGAATCGACCCGAAATGAAAACAGAAGCCGACATAAAAACGGAACCGATGGTCGAAGCCCGATCCATCACCGCTGCCGCAACGGCGCTGGCACTTGCCATGGGCCAAGCTCAGCGTGCTCTCGTCGCTGCACGCACCGACGCCAACCCCGCCAGCATCGCCCTTGCTGCATCCAAAAAGAAGTGCGAACAGCTCAAGGGAAAATCACGGCGCTCGAAAACGCAGCCACGGTGGCTCACCGACTTGTCGGCCAGCGCGACGCACAGCTCGCCGACAAGGCGAGCATGTTGGCGACCTCGCAAAGCGACTGCAAAAGCCTGGAAACTCGGGTGAACGCCCTGAAGCGGGAGGCCGACAGGGCCGCGAACTCGCAGCTCAGCGCGAGGAGGAACTGAGTACGACGCGGCGCATCATTTCGAGGCGCAGAACGAGTGCACGGCGCTGCGCAGCCAGTTTTCCGCGCTGCAGGACTCGGTGGGGAAGGAGCGCGAGGCGTGGGCGAAGGAGCGGGAGACGCTGCGGACGTCCAAGTCCGGGGAGTTGGAGACCCTCAAAGCGGAACGGGCCCGCCTCGAGATGGACCAGGTGAAGTTTGCCGCGGCGAAGAGCGCCAACTTAACGAGTTTGAAACGTACGCTCGGGGTCATGCAGGCAGAGGTGTCGAAGCAAGAGCGGTCTGCGGCGGGGCCTGCGTCCACGAAGGCGGCCTCGCGCAAGCGCCAGCGGGTCCAGCAGGTGCGTCGTGCCCCCATCGCAGTCATGTTCCTAACTTATACACCGTGAAGGTGCAGCCAGTCCAGGACCCGCGGATGTGTGCATCTCACCGCCTTGCTATATTCCTGATTTCGGCTTGCAGTTTACCTCTGCCCTACGATTCCGACATGTAACTTAATTACTTCCTACCCTCGTACGTCTCCTCTTTTCGGTTTCGATATCCTCCCAACTCCGTACACGCAGTGCTGCGCCTGCTTTCACCGCACACAGCCAGCTCTCCCCGTTCTTTTCATTCATCCCACCGATCTCTCCCTTACCCAAGTTCGTGCAAAACACATTTATTCCTTGCCTCTAGTGCGGCTTGCACACGGTTCCGATTCTCATGCCTCTCGTATCCGAATTATACTGCTAACTGCCTTCTCAGCACAC
>JARKIE010001056.1:0-16791 GCA_029378255.1 Mycena rosella | reverse complement strand
GCGCACCAATTTTTTGACCCCGGGCATTTCTGCCTGTGGCTCACGGCCATTTCTATATGCCTGCACCAGATTTTTGGCACCCCAGGCACTTCTGCCTGCGGCCCCGCAGCTTTTCTGCCTGCACCCTCAACTCTTTTTCGACTCACAGCTACTCTCAACGCATATTCCCGGCCACGACATCATAATCTTCCGACCCGCGGTTATTTCTCGCCACCTCCTCGCATGCCCTGCAGGCAGAAATGCCTGCCCTCAAAAATTTTTGACCTGCAGCTATTTATCACCGCCACCTCCTCGCGTGTTGTGCGGGCATTTCTGCCTGCGCCCCAGGTGTATTTCTGGCCGACCATAAATCTCCGACCCGCAGCTATTTCTCGCTGCTGCCTCCTTGCGCATCGCGCAGGCATTTCTGCCTGCACCCTCCAAAATTTTAACTTGCACTTACTTCTAGCTGTGACACCGTCATTTTCTGAGCCGCTGTTATTTCTCACCGCAGCCCCTCCCACAGGCATTCCTGCAAATTTTCGTGCTGTGGCCATTCTGCTTGCGCCCCAATACTTGTTGACCTGCACATATTTCTTGCCACACCACACTTTTCACCCCGCATTCGCCACACCTATTTCTGGCTGCACACCGGAAATCTTTCGCCCCGTGCCACAGCACGTATTGTAACGGATTATTTTCCTATTTTGGTTACTCTTTAGCTACAAGTCATGTGTGTAGTAGTATCATATGATCATCTATCAACTTAACTCCAGACACTCACCTGCAAAGCTTAACAGCCTTCCCTTGTAGAGGTATACCTCCAAGAAGAGGCCTACAAGCTTAAGGTGAGTTCATTGAGTACATAACTGATTTTATCTCGGATCTAGAAATCTGAGACCGTGCAAAGTGCGACTGTATCTAGCCTTATCCGTGAGCTCTCAGCTTCTCCTGGGTATCCCGTTGAAGTAGAACTAGGATCAGGGGAACAGGTATCCGACCCTATATACTAGTTCGTTGAGAGTTCACGTAGGACCGTCCTTGAGGAGGTCTTCACCACATTATAACCCTTATCTCCCGCCAGGTTACGCATATGACGAGTCCCCAACTGTAGCCGTAAAGTAGGCTTACACATTATTTCTGGCCGCGATGGAGTTTTCCGACCTGTGGCTACTCCTCGCCACCGCTTCCTTGTGTGTCCTGCATGCACAAAATTTTCGGTCCGTTCCGTTCTGTTGTTGCCACATCGCTCGCTGCTCCCGCTCCTCTGTGGTTCCCCCCGACCTCCACCACCCTCCAGTTAACATCCACCACCGCCGCCTGGGCGCCCAGTACACGAATGGGGATGTTCGCAGCATCCCACCCCCTTGCGCCCCTTCCGCTCACGTGCCTCCCAGCCAATAAATGGGCGGGGGTGATGCCACATCGTCCCCCTCATGTTTTTCAAACCCGGATGTGTTGTCATGATCCGGAATTCTTTTCCGATATCCTGGAGTTCCACTCCGTTATTCCGGACTCAACCCCTCCACATCCCGATCGTAGGAACAACGATCGGTATTAATATTGCGCATTAACCCTATGTGTCCTGTTGCCCCAGACACCAAACCCCCTAATCCCCTATAAATCCCTTGGCACTTGTATATAAACCCTGTACTATTCTACTATTCTCTATACTATTCTGGTCTATACTCCAGCTGCTTGTTTGCTTGTCCCTTTCAACTCTGCTTTTCCCTCGTCCAGTCGCCTCAGTCGCATTTCGAGAACCCGACGAGCCGCTGTGCTGACATGTGTCCATCTGCATCCGTGCATGCGGAGGACATCATCTGTGTGTGCAGAGCTGCCTGGAGCCCCTTTTCATGCTCTCCCTGCCTGGCCTACAGGAAACGGGTGGCGGCGCCTCAAGAACATTGTCGCTTGCCCTTCCCAGTCAAAAAATAAGCAGGGACACTCTTGAAGTGCCCCGGCTCCTCCTCAGCTGTAGACATACACCGGAAGCAAAAGCCGATGCACCTGGATTCCAGGTGCGTCTGAGGCATCTGCTCCGCAGGTGTGATCAATCGGACAATGAGTCCTTTAATGGACTCAACAATGAGGTAAAAATTGACACATGTCGATCCTATACACCTTTGAGCACATGTGGTTTGTGCCTGGTGGGACGAGCAGCAAAGGGAAATAACCTAAACAAAGGCAGGCAATGCACAGACAATGCACAGACAAAGGGCTGGTGAGATTCTCCTACCCCAGGGAATTTCACCTGCCCTTTATCTGTGCTTTATCTGTGCATTGTCTGCCTTTGTCAACTTTGTTGCCCTTTGCCCTTTGTCCCACCAGGTGCGAACCACATGTGTTGAGGGCATATATGATCGACATGTGGCAACCTTTACCTTAGTCTCAAGTCTGTCAAAGGACTCATTGTCTGATTGATGGCACCTCCGAAGCACATGCCTCAAATGCACCTGAAATCCAGGTGCGTCAGCTTTTGCCCCCAGTGAGATTGTAGGCATCCCTCAACCGAGTCGACAGCCACCAGATAATCCATTCGCGGTGTTGTGTTGCGCGATGAGCGCTGGGCTGGGGAACACAACCATTGAACACCTCGACGTTGTCTGCAACGCTGGTTCATAAATCACGGAAAAATATGAACTGCAGGGGTGATACCTAAGATGCGGCACAACTAACCAACAGACCATCCAGGGAAGCAAAAAATGAACACTATATGTAGTTACAAATGCGGTACATCCCTCACTCAAAAACACGGACGTTCAGAGGGCAAGCGTGTGCACACCCAACCACTGCATGTCACACTGCAGGCAAGTGCCATGACCGTGGGTTCATGGCATTTGATCGGCAGAGGACCGACACTTGCCATGGCGTTGACCAGGCATTGCACGAACTTCTTTGTTCCTTTGTCAGCGTGGGACAGCCCATTACTCTGGTTTGAACAGCACCATAATTTCTCGTCACGTCTTATCCACCACTCAATGGCCGTTGTCTTACTACGAACAAGGTCAGGGAAGCATGGAGCACCCAAGGTAAATTTTACAAGTCTCTATCTCCCTGACCCCCTACCGTACAGTGAATTTGTTTTAAGTGCGGCTTGAGCCCTGGGGCCTGGGCAAAATTGGCTGCCCCTCAAGGAGTGGTAGAAAAATGAATAACAACCCAGGGACTTTTTAGGATTAAGCTATGGAAGAACAACATATTTTTCTGCTCGAGCGACTGCGAAAGAAACTCAGAAATAGAAGATGACAAGGTCGAAATGATCGCCGATTGATCACTGATATCAAGCCGCGCAAGTCTTACGTTGACAAAGAACAAAAGGAATCCGTGCAAATGCCTGGCCAACGCCATGGCAAGTGTCGGTCCTCTGCTGATCAAATGCCATGAACCCACGGTCATGGCACTTGCCCGCAGTGTGTCACGTACCGTGACATCAGACCTCATCAGAGCCCCGATGAGCTCAACATCAGCAATCTTTCAGTCCTGGACTCTTTCGAGTTCAACGGGTTTTTACGCGATGAAGGTCTACTGAGCGTTTCCCATTTATCTGCTGGCACCTTATCCACTTCGGTTCTCCTGCTCGCTGCTTCCATCCTTCGGGCTCCTTCGGGCTCCGGAAATACCCGGGCTCCGTCGGCCTCCGAGCATACCCGGGCTCCCTCGGACCCCGTTGGAATTCAGCCTGCCGACTATGGTGATCTCGTTGGTTCTCATTGTTTCCCCATGTTCATTCCCCGTTATGCCTATCCTGACTCATTCCATCACGGGGGCCTCGGACCTCCGAATTCTCCGACACTGCTATGACTTTTCTGGCTCCATCATTATTTACTCTGATTTGTTATGACTCCACTCCCCTCGGAATCTTCGGTCCTCCGGAATCTCCACCACAGCTTTGACTCATATCATACAGCACTCGTACAGCTTTGACTCGTTTCCTTCACGGAGCCCCGAGGGCTCCGACCATTACGTAATAAACTACTACAGTTTAAATAGCTTCATGTATCTTCGTTCTAGTCAGTTTGAATATCGACTAAGACTTTCTTCCTTCCTATCGTCCTTTCCTCAGTTCCGTCTTTTCTCCGATTACTCTCCCTTCATCGGTCTCCGTCCTTTTCCGAACTTGGACACGGGTTGAAGATCCCATCGGCTCCGTTCGGCCCCGACGGCGATCCGGCTTTTTCTTGGACCTGCACAGTCACGTTTAGGACTTTGCATTATCCACGCGAAGTCCTATTTTGTGTAGTGTTCATTCGCCGCTTACATTCCCCCTGCCTTGACAGGACTCCTCAACTCCGATCGGTCCCGACGGTGATCCGGCTGCTCCTCGGATCCCCTCGGTCACATTTAGGACTTTGCATTGTTCACGCAAAACCCTACTTTGTGTAGCATTCACAATCCGCTCACATTTCTGTGTACCGACAACACTCATCGGCACCGTTCGGTCCCGACCAGGATTGCGATTGTCTTTGTCCTTACTGACAGGACTCACCGGCACCGATCGGTCCCGACCAGGTTACGGTTCAATCTCGGTCCTTACCAATAGGACTCGTCGGCACCATCCGGTCCTGACTAGGATTGTGACTCAGTCTTCGTTCTTAACCTCTCTGTCTTCTTCCTCGGAAATCGGGCCTTGGGCGTAGAGAAAGGCGCAGCGCACGAGCTGAAGCCAAGCCCGCTCTGACCCCCCTCGGGCACCGAGCCGGAGCTCCGATCGGATGGGACTACATTTCATGAAGCTTCACTTTGTGAAAGTCCTATTCCACCCTATTCGTATTACACTTTGTGCGATAGGATTTCGGACCTCCTGCGGACCACCGATGTCCTTGCATATTCCCGCGCTCGGATATCTCGGACCTCCATCGGTTCCCGAGTCTGTCCCGGTACTTGACACAGTGTCATGATCCGGCTTTTCAAACCTTGAGCACCAGGTCAGACCGTGATCACGGGAACGTGTTATCCTGTGATCACGTTGCGATGTGTCACAAGAACACCAAATCCCAAAGGACAGGACAGCATGTGACCACGATACCCCGACAACTCACGATCACATCCCTGTCACCTATACACTCTCTGGCTTAAACATCAAATCCCGAGGGACAGAACAACACGTGATTGCGATACTCTGACAACTTTTGATCGCATCCCTGTCGCCTAACCCCTCTTCGGTTTCAACAACATCCCTTTATGCCGCACATAGGGTATATTGAAACATAGCACATAGGGTGGATACGATCGGACTCATGAGTGCAGTCCCGGTGCAGCACATGCATGCTGACTGCAGCTGCGCATGCCAGCGGGGTGCCTCATGGCTATCCCCCGATGCAGCTAGCGTGCACACTTGAAATAGCCGCAGTGCAGGCAGGCATGGCAGTCTCACACGCGACGGGTGTGAACTTGATCATGGAACACCAATTGTGTAACCATAGACTTAACCCATTGTGCTTGACGCAGGAGTGTCATGGTGTCGAGGTATCCGAGTGTAGATAAAAAGATGGGAATATGGGAATGGATACAACCCCCCCCCCCTTGTGTCTTGCTCAGCTCTGAGGTCACATGCATATATTGCCAGCCTTGCAGAGCTTTGCGAGCCTTGGGATGCAACATCTGAAAACTGTGGCACAGAAGACATGAGCACCGGGACTTGATTAACCGGATGGAATTGGAGGAGGGGCAAAGAAATTGACTAAGAGTAGGCCTGGGTTATTTTTGAGGTGCTGGATTGCAACTGAGAGCGGAGAGGGTGGTTTTCTGGTGAGTCATGGCAGGAAGAGAGAGAGTAACTGTGTGACTGTGTTACAAATAGCCGTACTGGGCTCAGAATCGTGTTTGTTTGCCACCCCAGGGAACAGTAAAAAACATTCTGCAAAGGCAGAACATCTGAAAACTCACCCCAGTGTCGAGAATTGCTGCCTGGGTTGAAAGATCAATGTTCTGGCTTGCAAGGTTGAGAATTGGTTGAAAATTCACCCCTGCATCGGGAATTGGCCAAAAACTCACCCCTACATCGAGAATTGTGGCCTGGGTTGAGAGATCAATGTTCCTGCTTGCGAGGTCGAGAATTGGCTGAAAACTCACCCCTGCGTCGGGAATTGGCCAAAAACTCACCCCTATGTCGAGAATTGTGGCCTGGGTCGAGAGATCAATGTTCCAGTTGCTAGGTTGAGAATTGGCTGAAAACTCACCCCAGCATCAAGAATTGCTGCCTGGGTCGAAAGATCAATGTTCTGGCTTGCGAGGTCGAAACTGGCTGAATACCCACCCCTGCATTGATTTGCTGCCCAAGTTACAAGTACTTATGTAATTATTTATGATCAACCGACATGAGGTTTTCAAGGTGTGGTGAAAAAAATGTCCCAATCTAAGATTGTAAATGAAAATAGGGCTGTGCTATTGTTTTTAGCAGCTGTGTTGAATGGGTAATAGTGGCTGTCCTTTAAATCAGCTTCATATCTTGTGAAAAAATAGTGGTTGTGTTCATGCTTTGTAATTAGGTGTCAATTGTCGGCTGCGTTCGAATACCACCAGGTGTCTTGCCTTTTACAAATTTTCTTTTCTTTTCTTCTTTATCCTCCACATCATGTTCAAGTTGCTGAATTCACGCTATTTAATAACTATAGCAAAGAATGGTACATGCACTCTGAAATTAAATTTCCCATCACATTCATTTGCCTTCTGATTATGAATCTAATCCAAGGCATCGCACCAGGGCAGATAATACTGTATGTATCACTGTTAGTTGAATATGTATCTGTTTTTGGATACCTTCAGAACTTGGACTTGAGGAATGGAGTACAACCTCTGACGCTGGTCCATGCCAAAGTTGGAGGCAGACTGATGGGTTGATCGATGGCTGTGGCATGTTTGATCCCGGGCCGAAGGGTGAGAACATCATTTTTTTTAACCCCGAATGGCCGTCCAACCCATTTCTCCATAACTTTTGGGGTTGTTCTGATCGTCTCACATCTGATTGAGACATGGTGGGCAGAAGCTAAGATTAAAAGCAAGTCACTGGCCATCAACAGTGACTAAGCATCGGTCCAATCTGCATCATCACGGATTTTACTGGAGAACCTTGCCATCTCAACTATTACCAGCTCCGCATTGCGTTTCTAGAGCCGGAAGCCTCGAAAGGTGTTGCTTGCCAGAATAATTTAGTACATAGTAACAGTCGCTATCAATTCTTGTACCGATAACTCGTAAAGTTCGTCCCTATCTGCTCAGCAGTCATCAAAAATTTTCATCGTCACTCTGCCCAAGAAGAATGAGTCAGTCGGAACTTCAATGTCTCCCAAAACAGTCACACAAATCTTGCCAGATGCTAAGGCAGGTCAGTAACGCCCAGATTCATGGACATGCACTTACTATATGCAAACGGCCTGTCTTGAGTTAGCAACATGCCAGCCAAGTTCAGGAGCTGACGATCGAATGCTAAACTTAATTTGCGTTCCAGATCATTGTCCAAGTCCAAGGAAGGTTGCTCAAGATACAAGAGATTGTCGGACCGAAAACATTGGTCTGTCCAGAGAAGTTACGAGACAGGAGGTGCTCACTTGATAATCTACTTGTCCTGATAGATGTGCCATTGATGCCCGTCACTATGATGCCATCTGCCACATTTTTCCAGCAGTAGTGCATCCTTGGGTTGGACAACGCGACAGTTTCTTCACTGATGAAATTGTGCAGAGAGCGAAGGAGATGGGAACAAAAAGACAGCATTATTTTGATATCTGCCTGAGTACCCCTCGAAATTTATGTCAAGCGGTGGCGAAAGTTTAGGTAGTCCCTGGTTCACTTCCAATCTAGGGATGATCAGTGAATGTGATGCCTTTTCTTAGCCAGGATATAAGGTGCTGGCTGGCCGTTCCTTCTCTGAACGGACAAACAAGCCCTAGGATAGACTCTTAAAAAAAAAGAAAAAAAGTACATAAGTGCGAGTTTGCCGGGCTGTGCCATGGCCATCACCCCCAAGTCGAGACATGGATATTGCTGCTGCAAGGTCGAGAATTGGTTGAAACTCACCCCTGCATCAAGAATTGCTGTAGTCCACAAGTCACAGTATATTCTATTGTTAACCTTGAGCTTTTCAATTGTTCAGTGAAAGATTTGAAACCAAATCTTTGTGATTTTTCTCTGCCACCGTTTCGGAAAATTCTTGAACATTTTTACATTTCTCACCCTGATTCCCTGTGCAGAATGTTGGAAAAACATTTTGATCTTTTCACCTAAATTCCTGAATGTTATTTCACATTTTCCAGTCTCTTTCCCTGCGGAAAATGTCAGATAAACTTTTTCACTTTTTCACTTGTATTTATGTTGAGAAATGTGGTATTATATATCATATCTTTTCCATCACATTTTCCACTGAAAAATGTAGGATAAAAGATGATGAAAAATGTTTGAAAACATTGTTCCTTGATTTCAAAGTTTTCACCACCTTTCACTGAAGTTTATTCATTCATTTTCTTATCCTTTTCCATGTGAAAAATCTGCTGAAAAAGGTTTTGAATTTTTCACCATCATTTTTGGCTGCAAATGCATATGAAATATTGGTATTATTCATGTGTAAGGATTCCTGTTATATACTCATATGCTAGCCATTTTTCTTCTTTCTTTTGTTACTCTCCATACACGCCTAGTGATGACTCAGATTGTATTATGTAGTTGGGCTGGCCACGTGCAAACGCGTCAGTGCACGAGAATCAATACTTTACCCACAACTACCACTCCGCCTAAGCCCAATTGCTTCCCTCGACGAGTAAGAATCCGAGAAGAAGCTCTCAGGCTTAAGGTGAGCAGTTGTAACTTATCGTCTCTCCTCTGCCTCCTACAGCAGAGGCTATACGCTGCTTGCAACTCCTTATCTGTCATTTTGTTCACCCCTCGCACGGCTTATCCGGCGGAGGCAGAACTCGAGTGCGATAGGGACCAGCTCATCCGACCCTGGTACTAGAGTTCGTAGAACAGACCGTTGAGCGAGGGTCATTACCACTCAGTTTCAGCTACTAGTGCCCACCAGGTCAAATTGTTAATATTTCCCTAGCGTGAGCGCGTAAAGCCTCACACATGCAAGAAACATCATATATATTATTTCTAATTCTTCACCTTGGTTCTGAGTCAAAAAAAAGTACTGAAAATAAATTGAAAATTTCCACCTTTTTTTTCGGTGAAAAATGTGTGAAAATTCGGTAAACTTTTGCACCAGTTTTTTCGCTGAAAAACTTGAAATCTTCAACCAGTGCCAACACTTCGAAATCCGGAACACAGAAAAACAGCCTTGAAGAAGGCCCAAAAATCTTCCTATCCTTGTTCTGGCATCACCAAAGGCATCAGGGTGTTCAGCTGGATCCTAGCATCAATAGTTTTGTGAGATTCAACGTGGTGGTTGACAAGTTGCACAAATTGTATTGGTTGATGAGCGTAAACCCAGTTTAGGAATAAACCGGTGTTGGACTCAACTCCTTCTGCTACCTATCATTTCAAATTTTTTGCTCAAAGGGATAGGAACATCTCAGGAACAGTAATTATATCCATTGCATTGTTCAATTATGCTCCGTGAGCAACAGACCGTCCTCACGAGCAGCATTTTCCATACACATCAAAACCCTATCATCTGTGATTAGGCGGATTCTGCCGATTTAAACAACACAGGGCTTTCAAATCAGGTATATTCCACTCATTTCTATCTTGTTCTAGAGGAGAAAAATATCCAGCAATGCTAGAAATCCAATATTCAAGGTGGAGGTACATTTTGCGGTTGGTAATACAATTGATGGCTATCAACTAGGGGGTGCGTGGGGGAAGCAGTACAGGCAGTGTGTATGTGGAGAAGGGGCCACACCTAGGGTGTAGTAAGTGCAGCATGTGAAGCGATACGGGCAGCGCACAGATGGTACGGTCAGCGTGGTCGGCATATGTACTGGGAATACACGGTACAGTATGGTGGCAGGGGAGGTGCAGTATGAGCAGAAGTGTGCGGAGCAGTACAGCTGGACCAGGCCGGTGTGGTACGAGCAGCGTGCGGACGGTACGGGCAGTGTGTGGGTACAGGGGGGCGTGACATTAGCGGCAGGGATGGGGACGGCGCGCTAGGGTGCGCGGAGTACGGGGTTAGCAGCATGCAGTGCTGCCACCCTGTACAGTGACTGGAGCAGCAAAAAAAAAAAGTGCAGCACAGTAGCGTGCGCTAAATGCTGCCTCCTGAAGTCTCAGGGATTGGACGGGGTGGAGGAGAGCGGAAATAGATGTGGGGATATGCACCTTGAATTGGGCACCAGTAGGGGCAGTCAGAAGCCGGGGGAGCCGGGGCCAGGTTAGCAGGGGAGATTTGAGGGAGTGCAGGGGGGTCTACAGAGCGTGGGGAGCCAAATGGAGACCAGGAGAGGATGTATGATGCCCAAGGGAGTACCTCTGCAAACATGCTGGTGGACAGTTAGCAATGGGAGTGTGTGCGCAGCATAAGCACGAGAAGGGATGTGAATACAACAAGGGTAAATATAATTCCTCTTTTGGGCGCATTGATGGCTTCACTGATCCGACATCAAGTGTCGGATCACAAGGTGCATGCCAATGAGCGGAGCTGCACACGGTGTGCACAGGCACCCGGGAGATAAAAAACAATGTATACTCTAGCGGTACCAATATATCAGATCCACGATATGTATACACCTAAGCGCAGAAAGGAGGAGGGGGCGCTTCAAGAATGACCACAGGGAAGGCGAGCGGTGATGGCAAGAGCATCGCTACTCGTGCCTGGAGCAAACAAGAGCAACAGGGACACGGTTGAAGCGTCCCCGCTCATGCGCCGGATGAGGGGGCAACAAAGAGGAGCGGACATGGGGGCGCTAAAAAGAGGAGTGGGAACACTTTTTTAAGGTCTGTCTGTTCGTTTTTCGGGTGGGAAGGGCGAGTGACAACACTCTTGACACGTCACAGCCCATTTCCTGTAGGCCAGCAGGGCAAGGACACAAAGAGGGGCAGGACGCTCTTCCCCGCTCGTTTATTGGCTGGGAGGTGCATGTGCGGAAGGAGCCCAACGGGGCGCGGGACACCACGAATGTCCCTGATTGTGTGACTGTGTGATGGACACCCAGCTGGCGGTGTTGGAGGTCAGGGGACGAACGTAGAGGAGGGCGGAGGTGGGCGATGTCGCAACGACGTCACGGAACAGCAGGCTGAGAGCAAGGCGCAGAAATGGCCGCAGCACAAAAAAATTGCACATGCAGGCAGGAATGCCTGCGGGAGGAGCCGCGACAAGAAATAGCTGAGGGTCAAAAACTTATGGTGTTGCAGGCAGAAATGGCTGCAGCACAAAGAATTTGTTTTTGCACACAGGAATGCCTGCAGGAGGAGCTGCGGCGAAAAATAACTGCAGGTCAAAAACTTATGGCATCGCAGGCAGGAATGGCCGTGGTGCGAGAATTGTGTTTGCACACAGAAATGCCTGCAGGAGGGGCCGCAGCGAGAAATAGCTGCAGGTCAAACAATTATGGTGTCACAGGCAGAAATGACAGCAGCACAAAAAACTTGACCGCACAGACAAGAATGCCTGCAGGAGGGGCCACAGCGAGAAATAACCACGACTCAGAAAATAACGGTGTTGCGGTTAGAAATATGTGCGGATCGAAAAATTTCAGTGCGCAGGCAGAAACGCCTGTGATGCAGGAGAAAGCATCGGCGAGAAGTAGCCACAGGTCAGAAATTTATTTTGTCGTGGCTTGAAATATGTGTGGGGCACAGGCAGAAATGACCGCAGCACCAAAAAAATTGACCACGCAGGTAGAAATGCCTGCACGCTGTGTGAGGAGACAGTGAGAAATAACCACGGCTCAGAAATGACAGTGTCATGGCCAGAAATATGCACAGATCAAAAAACTTCAGCATGCAGGCAGAAATGCCTGCATGACATGTGAGGAGGTGGTGGCGAGAAATAACCATGGGTCAAAAAATTACAGCGTCACAGGCAGAAATCGCTGCAGCATGAAAGATTTGACCATGCAGGCAGAAATGCCTACGCAACGTGCGAGGAGGCAGCAGCAAGCAATAACCGCAGATCGGAAAATGATGGTGTTGCAGCCAGAAATATGTGCGGGCGGTGCAGGCAGGAAAGAGCAGGCGGCGGCGAGGGATAGCTGCGGGTTGAAAAGAATTGAGGGCGCAGGCAGAAATAACTGCGGAGCCCGCGAGAGGAAGGAGCAGGCAGGCACAGGCTGAATCGAGCTGGGGAAGGAAACGCGTGAGTGTCATGATCCGGCTTTTCAAATCTTGAACACCGGGTCAGACTGCAATCACGGGAACGCATTATCCCGCGACCGCGTCACAACAGGTCGCAAATACACCAAATCCCGAAAGACAGACGACACGCGACCACGACATCCCGACAACTCGTGATCCCATCCCGATCGCCTATACATCCTCTGGCTAAACATCAAATCCCGATTGACAGGATAACCCGCGATCCCGATACTCCGACGACTCGTGATCGCATCCCTGTCGCTCGAACCCCTCTTCGGTTTCAACAACATCCCTTTATGCCTCACATAGGGTATATTGAAACATAACACATAGGGTGGATACGATCGGACTCCTGGTTATATTAGTATACTGTACCGACATGTAGGGAGGCAACGGCCCTGACCACCGTGACATTGTCGTTGCTTATTTTTTGAGCAACGGCAATGGACGTGACCGCGACTGTTGCCTCTTGGGGCAACACGAATTTTTTTTGGGACAATGGGCCGCGAGTGTGCCTCAGAATACTTGCCGAATTTAGCTTGAATGCTGGCTGAGTGGCATCTAATTTTAGTAAAATAATACAATTTTTTCGTTGATCATTGACAATTATGAGCCTGGCAGCGATGAAGAGGAGTAGGAAATGAGCTAATCTTTTTTTTTTTTTGAGAATTTTACATTTTTTTTTCCGATGTCACGCTATTTTTCAGGCAACGGACCCCTCTGTGACCGTGACCTCGGGGAAAATTAGCAACGCAACGGACCTTATCGTGACCGTGACCATTGCCTCCCTACATGTTGGTACAGTATAAGCCCAAGGTAGAAACTCCTGTACTTTAGATTCTACCTCGTCTAATGTCAGGCTTTACTTTTGCTTGACTCTTGTTCCCTCGGGATTACGAAGGACGCTGAATTCTCACCTGTGGCATCACATACGGTGCTGCCTACGACCTCGTATCATCTTCCCCAGCGGATATCACTCCGTCTTCAGCTCCTACCAGTTCCCACCCACACAATGCTCATGGCCTTACATCCCAGGACCGAACGAAGAAGCTGTTCATCTCGTACTACTACTCGGCGACCGCCACAGGTTACTAGATGGGTTGTTAAATCCCGGGCGGGATTACTATTTTGAGCGACTCAAGCCGACCCATAGGCCGTCGTTGACAGTGGGCATAAATAGTTGCAATGAGCACGTGGTGTATGGGGCGGGTAGAAATGGGCATGGAAGCGTGGGTAGACATGAGTGGGACACCGAAATTCGTAGGGTGCAGGCAGGAATGGGCGTGGGAGCGCAGGTAGAAGTGGATGCGGCGTCGAAATTTGGTAGGGCGCAGGCACGAATGGGCACGAGACCGCAAGCAGAACTGGGTGCAGGGTCGAAATTTCCTAGGGGGCAGGTAGAAATGGGTGTGGACAGGAATGAGCAGGACAGCGGGTAGAAGTGGGCATGGGGTGGGTTTTTTTAGAACGCAGGCACAAGTGGGCGAGACCACGGGTACAAATGGGCACGGTATCGAAATTTTCTGAAGGGCAGGCAGGAATGGATGCAAGACTGCGGGCAGAAATGGGTATGGCGTGAAAATTGAGGGCCACGAGTAGGAATGAACACGGGGCGGCAGGTAGAAATGAGCGCAGGGTGGAATGTTTTTAGAACACGCGCAAAAATGAGCGCCAGACCACGGGTAGAAGTGCGTGCGCCTAGACACTGAGGTGCAGTTAGAAACCCCTGCATGTTTGACAGTGCTGGGCTACTACTGTCGGATTGTGAACATGATTTGGACCAGTTGAGGGGGTATATTACCTTTGATGCAGCCAGGACCAGGCAGGTGTATCTCGGTGTGAACCCCAAGTGCACACCTTCAGACCAGGCAATTCCAGCCATGCCCCTCCATCGCAGGTAGTGCTAACCACGGAAGAGGATTACACATGGTTAAATAGAGCTGCGAGAGCAAAAGGTGCCACAGGTCGACCCCCTGATGTTGCATCCGCGAACACAAATAAAGGCCGATGCCAACCCCGTTTACACTGGGGACAATAAGCAATATACAGGCCCTGTATATCCTCAGGATATGCTCAGGATATTACAAACATCCCCCAGTATATACCTGCAATATCCGATGGCCGGATATGCTCTGGATATTAGCTAATATACTGGGGATATCTGGAGCCAGGATATGCTCATATATTAGCTAATATCCGGAGCATATCCTTACAATATCCTGAGGTCTGATGGCTACCATATATGGACTCAGGATATGCTCAGGATATTGTAAAAACAACATGTACAAACAATGTCCAAAAATGGAAATCAAGACCTGCCTTGTAAGGAGAAGGCTCAGCCGAGGGCAATTGGGAAAATCAAAGTTAGGGTTAGGGTTTCCTTAGTGAAGAGATAAGATAAGATTACCTTATAAGGAAACCCTAACCCTAACTTTGATTTTCCCAATTGCCCTCGGCTGAGCCTTCTCCTTACAAGGCAGGTCTTGATTTCCATTTTTGGACATTGTTTGTACATGTTGTTTTACAATATCCTGAGCATATCCTGAGTCCATATATGGTAGCCATCAGACCTCAGGATATTGTAAGGATATGCTCCGAATTTAGCTAATATACTGAGCATATCCTGGCTCCAGATATCCCAGTATATTAGCTAATATCCAGAGCATATCCGGCCATCGGATATTGCAGGTATATACTGGGATGTTGTAATATCCTGAGCATATCCTGAGGATATACAGGGCCTGTATATTGCTTATTGTCCCCAGTGTAAACGGGGTTGGCATCGGCCTTTATTTGTGTTTCGCGGATGCAACATCAGGGGTCGACCTGTGGCACCTTTTGCTCTCGCAGCTCTATTTAACCATGTGTAATCCTCTTCCGTGGTTAGCACTACCTGCGATGGAGGGGCATGGCTGGAATTGCCTGGTCTGAAGGTGTTGCACTTGGGGGTTCACACCGAGATACACCTGCCTGGTCCTGGCTGCATCAAAGGTAATATACCCCCTCAACTGGTCCAAATCATGTTCACAATCCGACAGTAGTAGCCCAGCACTGTCAAACATGCAGGGGTTTCTAACTGCACCTCAGTGTCTAGGCGCACGCACTTCTACCCGTGGTCTGGCGCTCATTTTTGCGCGTGTTCTAAAAACATTCCACCCTGCGCTCATTTCTACCTGCCGCCCCGTGTTCATTCCTACTCGTGGCCCTCAATTTTCACGCCATACCCATTTCTGCCCGCAGTCTTGCATCCATTCCTGCCTGCCCTTCAGAAAATTTCGATACCGTGCCCATTTGTACCCGTGGTCTCGCCCACTTTGTGCCTGCGTTCTAAAAAAACCCACCCCATGCCCACTTCTACCGCTGTCCTGCTCATTCCTGTCCACACCCATTTCTACCTGCCCCCTAGGAAATTTCGACCCTGCACCCAGTTCTGCTTGCGGTCTCGTGCCCATTCGTGCCTGCGCCCTACCAAATTTCGACGCCGCATCCACTTCTACCTGCGCTCCCACGCCCATTCCTGCCTGCACCCTACGAATTTCGGTGTCCCACTCATGTCTACCCACGCTTCCATGCCCATTTCTACCCGCCCCATACACCACGTGCTCATTGCAACTATTTATGCCCACTGTCAACGACGGCCTATGGGTCGGCTTGAGTCGCTCAAAATAGTAATCCCGCCCGGGATTTAACAACCCATCTAGTAACCTGTGCGGTCGCCGAGTAGTAGTACGAGATGAACAGCTTTCGTTCGGTCCTGGGATGTAAGGCATGAGCATTGTGTGGGTGGGAACTGGTAGGAGCTGAAGACGGAGTGATATCCGCTGGGGAAGATGATACGAGGTCGTAGGCAGCACCGTATGTGATGCCACAGGTGAGAATTCAGCGTCCTTCGTAATCCCGAGGGAACAAGAGTCAAGCAAAAGTAAAGCCTGACATTAGACGAGGTAGAATCTAAAGTACAGGAGTTTCTACCTTGGGCTTATACTGTACCAACATGTAGGGAGGCAATGGTCACGGTCACGATAAGGTCCGTTGCGTTGCTAATTTTCCCCGAGGTCACGGTCACAGAGGGGTCCGTTGCCTGAAAAATAGCGTGACATCGGAAAAAAAAATGTAAAATTCTCAAAAAAAAAAAAAGATTAGCTCATTTCCTACTCCTCTTCATCGGTGCCAGGCTCATAATTGTCAATGATCAACGAAAAATTGTATTATTTACTAAATTAGATGCCACTCAGCCAGCATTCAAGCTAAATTCGGCAAAGTATTCTGAGGCACACTCGCGGCCCATTGTCCCAAAAAAAATTCGTGTTGCCCCAAGAGGCAACAGTCGCGGTCACGTCCATTGCCGTTGCTCAAAAAATAAGCAACGACAATGTCACGGTGGTCAGGGCCGTTGCCTCCCTACATGTCGGTACAGTATACTAATATAACCAGGAGTCCGATCGTATCCACCCTATGTGTTATGTTTCAATATACCCTATGTGAGGCATAAAGGGATGTTGTTGAAACCGAAGAGGGGTTCGAGCGACAGGGATGCGATCACGAGTCGTCGGAGTATCGGGATCGCGGGTTATCCTGTCA
>JARKIE010001055.1:0-16804 GCA_029378255.1 Mycena rosella | reverse complement strand
ACTCGCGCTCCAGCTGCTGTTCCTCGCACGTCGGCACCGTCAGCGCCGAACGGACAACATGTTCAACTGATCATGGCCGCCTCGCTGCTAAACGGGGACTCATCATTTTTTCGCTGCTTTTTGGCTGGACCTGCCGCGAGTGGCAAACCGCATACTCCCTGGAATGCAATCTGGCGGCCATCCCGAGGATGACGAGCTGCAGTCTTCGAGCCAAGTAACAGCTGCCCGATATCGCTATGCGCATTTGCGCATGGAGGCGCTCGTTCCGGACAAACAGTCCATGGAGAGCGCGTTGACAGTCATATCCACCATTCTCGCACGCCACGGCGAAGCACCGACGCCGACCCACGATCGACTGGTCGCCTTGCAGGCCCTCGGCAATCTCGTCGGTCTTCTGGACCGCCGACAAATCCCGTTCCCCCAAATCGCAACGCTTCTGCGCACCATGTACAAGTGTCCACGCATGGAAGACGAGATATGGATAGTGGGCGCCGGGGGCTGTCCAGAGCGGATAAAGGCGTATGAGTACTTCCACCGCGTCCTCGCCGACCTCATCCACACGCTCCCGACGGAACACCCACGCCTTCAGCGTCCCGCCGTCCCTCCCGACGCAATCGTCAAAAGCCCCCAGTATGCGGTGTTGCCACCGCTGGGATTGGGCGGGTACAACGCCCTTCTGCACTACGCTCTGCGCCATCGGCTGTCCCCGCGCTTGGGGAGGTGGTCTTGTCGCATATGATAGAGAAACGGTGGATGCCTGTGGCACCGGACAAAGTGACGGCGGACATCTTGCTCCGCTCCGGGACCTTGTTGCGCAGGAATGATATTGTCGCGAAGGTTCTGGAATCTATGGGCACTATAACTTTCTCTCTCTCAAATACCGCCGACGGGTTGTCCCTCAGACAGACCAGGTCGTTCCCCAGCCAGACGAGGTCGTTCCTCAGTCGGACGAGGTCGTTCTCCAGCCAGACGGGGAGCCAGACGAGGGCGCCCCTCTGCCAGACGAGGTCGTTCCTCCCCACCTAGCGGTCCTTCCTCAGCGAGAATTCCCTCCCCACCTAGAGGTCGTCCCTCAGCCAGTCGTCCTTCAGCCAGTCGCTCTGCCAGACGCCATCATTCACTCCGGTCCTGTGTCGCCCGTCCGAACCCCGCTACAGACGATGATAAACGCCACAAGATTAGGCCAAGAATTAGGCCGCATCAGCATGGAGGAGATCACGGTTCCCGACCTGCCCTCGCAGGCGGACGTCTACAACCTCACATCGTACGTTGCGTACCTAACATCCACCGGCCAAACACGCGCAGTAAAGGACCTCCTGTTCGCCGTCATCCCGGAGCTCCGCGATCCGCGCCACCATGAGCGGGGCAATCCGGGGCACGTCACCGCCCTTGCGCGCGCGATAGTTCTCGGCCCCGTCTTCTTGACGGCGGTGCTCAACGCGCTGACCAAGCCCTGCCGACCAGCGCTTGCGGACCGCATTTGGACGCTAGCAAAGAAAGCGGAAGAAAGCAGCTGGTCCCGCCTTATAGTGCCGGACCGCGAGCCGTGGATCTTTGGGCCGGAAGTCTACACAGTCATGATCCGCTGCTACGCGCGCATGTTCCACCGGAAGAAAGACTGGGTTCTCAGGGCGAAGGAGAAGCGGCTTTCATGGAGCTCGGGGCGCAGAACCGTGTGGGACGCGTTTATATACAAGTGTCAGGGCCCGGCGGGGACGCCGTGGCCTCCACCGACCGAACGCGTTCAAGTCTACTTCCGGCGAGCCATGATGTACGCTGCGAGCGATGTCTTCCGCCGCTTCGTCAACCTCAGGGAGGTGTACGACCGGGTTCCCGAGCTGCAGAACTGGTTGGCGGTGGAGGACCTCCCGAAGCCCGATGCCCGCTTCTTAAATGCGGCGGTGTATGCCTTCCGCCCCCACATGGGTGCCAAACCGAAATCCTGGTACGAGGCCCGCCTGACGCACGAGACGTACATGTTGGATCAGTACGGCGTTATCGAGTCAAATCCTGGGTGGTTGTTGAGACGGCTGCACGAGGTCGCGTTGCGTATGCTTGACAACGGGTATTCCGTCCCGCTCGGGTTGAAGCATTTCTTGGTTAGGCGTCTGGGCGATGTCGATGACCCTGGGGTCGAGCGTTTGGTCCATGGCCCTCACGGATACGGCCAACTTGACGAGCCCCGCAAATTCCGGCCCTATCTCCTGCCGACTCGCAAGAGAAGAGGACTGCCAGTAGCAGCGAGACAGCGACACAGATAATATGCGGGATGTAATCATACGACCATAAAATATTTTTATTGTGTAATATCAACGTGAACGCGTTCCGTACTGCTTTTCTGGTTTCTTTCCCGGGTTTCTGCGCTGGGGCGGCGGTTCGAAGTTGAACTCGGAGAGATCGACGTAACCCTTTGGTTTGCCGGGTTCAGGTCGGGACTGGACCCTCGGCGGTGGTACCACTAGTTTTATGTCTTCCGCCTTGGGTTCGCTCTGTATGACCGGCTCGTCGCTCTCCAGCTCTGCTCCCTCCGCCTCCTCTGCTTCCACGAGCTGGATCTGTTCGGGTGTGAGTTGACGGTTGACGTCCACAATCCCCTTCAGATGTATCGCAGCTATATTCCTCCGCCATTCCACAGGCTTCCACTCCTTCGATACGTCCGCCATCATCTCGACCGTGTCCTGCAATTTCTTTTGCATGAACAACTGCGATGGCGGCGTGCCCTTCGTCTTGGTCGAAAACACGATGTCGACCTTGGCCCCAATCTCCAAATACATCCGCACGCGCGCGAGCTTGTGCTCGAGGTCGCTCTTCTCCGAGCCCCACGTCAGCTGGACCTCCTTGACGATGTTCTTCCGCAGGACCTCGCGCGCCTTGACCCGCGTCTGCTTGACCTTCACCAGCGCCTCCTTCTTGTTCGCGAGCTTCACGACCGGGAGGGGCTTGGCAGCGACGAGCTCGACCCAGTATTCCTTGAGGTCGGTGGAGGCGAGGAGATCGGCGAGCGACGTTTTGACGAGGGCGTTCTCTTCGTTCACGAGGTAGACATTCTCGTGGGGAATGTTTTCGTTTCGGATGCGCGTGGAGGTGGTGTGCCTTTTGCTTTTAAAACGGACGTGGTGCAGCGCGAGGGGATTGAGGCACGGGAAGTGCGTCGTGCGAGGGTGCAGCAGGGTCCGCGCAGCAAAACGAAAGGCAGAAAAGGTGTTCATGCCTGTTTCTGTATGGTAAATATCCAAGCGAAATTCGGTCGAGAACGACGTACCACAGTATATCACTCCGCGTGGTCGACAAATTTTGTGTACGCGTCAGAAGGGTTTGGACAACTCGAGCAAATAGACGCGAAATAATATAAATCCCGAACAAAAATGACTAGCGCTCGTTTGGCGCTCATTGAGGTAGTAGATTGAAATTGCCCATCGCGGTACTGTCTTTGTGAGGAGTGGGTATGCAAAAATTATACTGGGAGTAATTTACAATGTCAATAGTGTTGTACTTTTGTCCGACCGTGTATACAGTGCCATCCAGGCTGGCTATGCCTCTAAATCTCTCGCCGCCTGATCTCGCTTCGCGGCCGTAGATCGCAGTAGCCATGCGATATTCTCATAAACCACGAAGGTAACGCAGGTCCCAGGCAGGACGCGGACCAGGTTCGTACCGAGGCCGCGATAAAAGCCCCGTACGCCCTCTTGGGTCCACGTCCGTCTAATGGTCGCGGGTATAGTGGGGTACAAATGGGTCGTGGCGTTGTTCTAAGTGTCCTGTCATTACGGCTGTCCAGATGAGTCAAAAGTGCCGCGTACCTGGAGTCGCGAGCGGACAACCTGGTAGGGGTATGTCAGCGCCAAGGCGGCGATTTTACTCCCGCCAGACATGAGTGAATAGGAGGTGTTGGACTGCTGCATTTTTTTAAAAAAACGACGCGTAATGGAGGGGCGCGCACCAGTTTATCCACTTCTGTCGTCCATGGACGGCCCGCGAGTTCGAACTGTTTCTTTTTCACTTCGAACCCCCACCGCTTCATCCGTTCGTAGACAACGAACTGGATGGCGCCGTTGCTAACCCGAACAAGGCGAGCGATGTTCCCTTGAATAACCCTAGTACGCCCTCGGAGCGGACGATCGATGAGAAACCGTCTTGCATTACGCGTCAGTAGGCTGTTCGCAGGGAATAGGGAGTGGGCCTACGCCATACGCCGCGATACGCGGTCGGAGAGTCCGCGCGGGTCGTAAACATTCGCACTTTCACGACCCAGATAGGGTTTGTCATTATCGCTGTAACCGCGCCTGTGGGAATATTAGAGACTGTGGGGCGTGGATTTCGCCATGAAATTGCGAACTCGCTTGAGCAGAACATAGTAATATGGCGCCAGAAGACAGAGGCGCGGAGGGATCGCCATCTGACGCTCGTTTCTTGAGCATATTATAAACTGGCCGCCTTTGAGCGGGGCAGCGAAGAAGAGCGTGTTTGAGCTCACAATAAGAAGTAGAGGCCCCAGCTGGAGGCATTTCCAGCGATGTTGGGGCCGAGACCGCGGTATAAGCCTTTCCAGCCCTCTTGCGCTGATATCCCTCAGTGAGTACCAGATTTGCTTCCCAACGCCCCCGGTCGGATTAGTGGTCGCCACTTGGAATTTGACCTTGAGGAGGTCGAGAGGGTTCATGCACAACACAGCGACGGTGCCGGCACCAATTCCTGCTACCGCATGGTCCTGTTGTCTGTCGGTGGCTTTGCACACTGCGAAAGTGAAAGCAACGAACATATGCAGCGGTGTTGAAGAAATGCGGTTGTTGCTGCTGGGCCATTCCAGCTCCAGCCGGGGTAGAAGACGTGTCCGCAGGATAATCGCTCAAGGATGAACGTGACAAAAGGATATCGACGCGATCGGGAAAGGCGCCACCTTTGCTCCGTACCCTCTCTCATCGTGGCTCATCGTCGCCTTTCCCCTTCGTCATGGTTGAAGCTTGAAAGCAACGGGATGCGATGAATGCATTTCCCAAATTCGGCGAACTTCGAGGCCATTGGTTCTAGAACTAGGTCTACACTGGGTCGCAGAGTGCCGTTCTAACTGGGCGCGCCTCCTGAGCCCGGAAAACCTACTGCTAATTACTGGCTGGCCGTTGGCCGACTTGCGCGAACACCAGAATTTTCCAGGCGCATCTCTCGTGCACGATCCTCATCGGGTACCACATTTCTTCCACCAGCAAACGATACGTCTCGGAGATTCCTTGACAACTGTCATAGCATTTTCGTAGCTTTCGTCTACCCTTCAAAGGCCTGGGTCAACGATATCCTTTAAAAACGCCGAGATCCTTGGATTTCTCGTCATCTGGGATCCCAAAATCCGAGAATCTGATGCGCCGAAATCTCGTTGGGATTTCACGACGTCTCCAGCTGAAATAAATAGACATCCGCATCACGTCTCGCGCACGATGAAAAGCCTCCGGCGCTCCCAGGATCCTCTTCTGGAAGTCTGTGCTTCATCCACTTGATGGCGCGAGTAATGTCTTGCTTTCGATGGGTTCTACATACCGTATGGCGGGCAATTCCTAATATGGTTAGTCTGTTTTTCTGCAATACTTTGTGCCGGCCGGCCCAAAATCTGGGCACCTATATTAGTCGGACTCGTTTGTACTGGTGGGAGGGATCTATCTACTCGATATTTTTCTGATAGTGCCAGCCGAATATCAGAAACATAGTTTCTCCGAGCGAGACGTATCCAGTCGCGTCTTCTAAATCACCCCAGCATGCAACATGCGGCGCAGTAATTGCCAGAGTTTTGCCTCATCTCAGTCCATGAAAGTTTCAAATTAGCAGAACAAGGCGGACTGACGGATTTTTTTATGCTTTGTCAAGAATGTACGTACGAGAGGGGGGCGGTGAAGCGGCGACTGATGCTCCGTACAGTGCTGCCGCGTCGGCCAACTTGGTTCCTACGGGATGAATACAATTCATATATAATATGATTGTTACGGCGGCCTTTCAGCTATGCGGGACCGGGGTGTCGGCGGCCCCTGGGACGTGTGGGACGTGATGCATTCTTCCAGGAGCTGATTCATGGAGGAAGTATTTCTGTCTTCAAAACTCTATTCGCTTTAGACTTTGGAGCCGGCGCTGGGTGTCGTTGTGAGAAATAAGCGGATCGTAAGAGGCTTCTCCACACGACGGTACCATTAGAATTCTCTGTGACATAAAATCGTCGTAGGATGAGTATTGCTTCCTCGCGAGAATAGCCGCCCGCCGCCGTGTACGGTGGGTGTGAAGGGTGCTCGATACTGCATACGCTGTCAGTTAAATCCGCCGCGATGGAAATTGGGACGTGCCTATCATTGACACCAATGACGCCGCCGCACCCTCCGAATCGGTCATTAGCGCATCCGTAAAAAACCTCTTTGATGCCCATCTGACGCAGGGCAGACGCGCACATTATGCATGGCTCCACGGTGACATACAAGGTGGTCTCGGATAATGGATAGCGGCCGGTCCCCGGGGGAGTAAGCACAGGGTCCCCCAGGATTTCGTCAATGGCCTCAAGCTCTGCATGTCGGGTGGCCTATTATTTTCCAGGGGTAGTTTTAGTTGCCGTCAAGCTGATGAACCTGAACAGTTACATTGCGAAGTTCGTTGGTCCGATTTCGAGCTTTGGCGATTATATTTTGGCCGCGGACAAAAACACAGCCGACGGGGACCTCTCCAGCAGCCAGGGCCTCTTCAGCCTGTGCACGCGTAAGGTACGCGATTGAAGCCGAGGTCTGTAAGTACCATGTTCATTGCTTCCGCCATGAATACATTAGGTTCGCCAGCCCTGGACCGCATGGGAAGCGACGAGTAAGTAAACCCAGGTGCCTTTTTCTTGAAGAGGAATCAAGGGTTCGGCAGAATGAACGAATATAGCGCCAATTTGGCCAATTTACAACGTTGTGGTTTGCGTGAAGTGACCTCAGCTTAGTCAGCTCGCGAACTTCTTGCTTTGATTCCAACACGATTTAGCAGCCATGCGACTACCACGCTCTTTCCTTCCCTTCGATGTCACTGCTATTCTTCTAGGAAAATCTGCAGATCAACGGTTTGGGTACCTTTCGATCCGTCCATCGGGACGGGCGACGAAAACAAAGCGACAACTCTAGAGCGCTCTGGGACGACCTCCAAGATCTCAAGCTGGGCGCAGCGTCTAATGTCATGTTTCGTATTCCTTCTGAGCGGTGTTCCTCTTTCGTATATTCGGATTCCGGTGCTGGCGGGGAAACAAGGTACCGGCGGTCCGCGACATGATGGCAAGTTAAGTTGATTCAGCGGGATCTTCCTTCACACACGGTGGCCCTCTCGTCATGAATCCTTTAAGATCCATATGCCTTATTATTGGGGCGCTGGCGGCAGTTCACACCGTGGCGAGTACGCCGCAGCCAGTCGGAAGGAGCAGCCGCCCCCGTCTGGGCCCCGCGTTCGACAAGCGCCAAAGTGATATCGATGTCCCGCCGCAATGCACGAGCACCTGCGATCCCGTCATTTCAATCCTTGAAGGCCAAGTAAGTGATGCGGAGCGTAGTCTAGAGACGTTGCTTACGGCTGCGACCACTCATAGAGTTGTGCGCCGAGCCTGTGCTGCACCACTTTATTCCAGCACGACTACTTCCTATGTCTCAACTGCACCGGCACGGCGGAGAATGCTACCACCGCCGACTTTGCGATGGCTCAATCTCTAGTCGACGGTGCGCCCTCCACGCCATGACCGCACGCTATCTATACTCAGATGCATGCACATAGCTTTGACGGTAGTCTGCTCCAAGGCGGGATTTCCGCTCCCCGAGTTGACATTCCCGGGCCAAAACCCCAACCGCACCTTGTCGACGCTATCCGGAAGCCAAACCTCAGCCAAGCAGTCGCAAATCACCGTCTCCGTTCCGCCGAGCACCTTGCCTCCTACATCCACGCACTCTCAAATAACGATTACAAACCTGCCCTCTACGACTCCAACAAACCCATCCGCCACCTTTTCATTCACCACGTTGGGTCCAACGACCAGCACGGGTGCAGCAGTCCACCACACTGTCACTTTTGGCATGGGGTTACTGAGCTTGGTGGTGGGTTGGATGATGTTGTGACGGCATGACGTGCCTCTACTATTTTATCCAAGGCTTATATGTATACATTCGATCGTTCAACTACCCGATACAGTTAGTTTGCTTCCTACAAAGGCTCGACGTGCGGGATAGGCCCCGCAGGAACGATGCGTGTGGCGTTGATCTGATAGGCATGAGCACGGAACAAGTCTAGCAACCCCGAAAAAAAAAAAACATACCTGCGGGTGCGACCAGTAATAATGCGTCTTGATGTGGTCGAAGTTGGTACTGTCCTTGAAGGCGAGGTTTTTCCAGTACAATGCTTTCATCCACCTGTGTCGATGCCACGATGTCAAGACCGGTGCAAGTGCGAGAAAAACAGAAACGAACGCGTTGATTGCGGGGTAGCCATCGCGAATGGTGCGGAAGTTGCATTTGAAATGTCCTACGTAGACGGGGTCGAAGCGGATCTGTGCGCGCGTTAGCTGCACATTACGAGCCAACAGAAGACCCGAGGCGTACAATCGTAACCCAAAGACGAATGTCCGCCTCGGTGAGACGCCCGCTGACGAGGTAGTCTTTGCCTGTCAAGATCTTCTCCACCTTGTCCAGTCCCGCAAAAACGATCTTTACAGCCGTCTCGTACGCCTCCTGCTGCGTCGCGAAGCCCGCGCGGTACACGCCGTCTGTTGTGCTGTGATCAGGGTTGGGCAGCCATAGGAAAACGCGGAACACTCACTGTTGATCTCTGGGTATATCCACTCATTTACCTCGTCGATCTCGGCGCGGTGCTCCGCAGGGTAGAGGTCGAGCGCGGCCTTGTCCGCGGGGATCATATCGTTGAACGCCGTATTGAGCATGCGGATGATCTCGGAGGACTCGTTGTTCACGATCGTGTTATTCGCCTGAAGGAGGACTAAGTTAAAAGGACGCGATAATGTCGAGCATAAGTATTATTCGCCTTGTCCCATATAAGGGGCACGGTGAAGCGGCGGTCGTAGTCCGGGTTCGCGCGGAGGTAGAGGTCCCTGACGTGCTCCGCGTTGAAGAGAGGGTCGACGTCTGCTCCCGGGAACGCGTCAACATTAGCGAACGGCCACCCGCTGTTGCCCATCCGTGGCGACACAATCGTCACGGCTGAGAACAGGAGCGTCAGCGAATAATCTGTGTTGAGAGACAGACAAAGAGTCTCACGGATAATGTCCTCCAAGCCCTTGAGTTTCCGGACGATGAGGGTCCTCGTCGCCCAGGCTGATATACGCGTCGATCAATTGCATTCCAATCTTGCAGCAAGTCGGACTCACGACAGGCATACGAGACGTAGAGATGATAACGATCTGAGATGGCCCAATTAACACGAAAAATGGACGATCGAACGTCTACGCACTCTTCTCCGGAGCGAACTTGCCCCCTGGCTCGATGAAATCGCGGAAGACAGACGCGAGACGGTTGAAGCTGCCGTCAGACTCTACTTTCATTTTCGCGATGTCACTGAGGTGCGAAGTGTCTCTTGCGGCCATGATGGTTCGCGAAAAGGTGGAGCGTGAAAGCTTGCTAACGCTTCGCGGAGTATATAAGGCGGCTGCACGTGGGCTGAACACCGGCTGGATGGGTCAGCGGGTCGCATCGACACCGAGCGAGCCCTTACCGGCCTGACCGAGAACATGGCGGTTAAGCGTTGACTGAGGACGACCGTTCAGTGCGTAATGCAGGTACTTAACTTTCTTTACGTACTTGCGAGGTGACCGCGTTGTGTGATGCGAGAAATCTCACTCTTGCAATTGAATAGAGTGGTATAGAAGTTTGATACAAGGCGTACAATGTAATATGTCCATTCGTAAATGTAAGTGAGCGTCCGAAAGCAAACCCCAAGCAGCAGAATGAAGTGATGAACCCCGTGAAAATGACCATGATAATGGTAAATGAGACAGATTAGAGCACGATAACGGCGCCGACCAGAGAAAACACAACAGCCGACCCAACGCCCGTGGGCAGGCGTGCCCAGCCCTGGATCGACGCGGCGAGGGAGCTGCCTAAACTGTTGTTCGACGTAGTGAGAGAGGGCGCGCCCTTGGAGTTGGAGCCTGTGGAAAGGGTAGTAGACCTAGAAACAGAACCAGACCCACTGCCAGTGGGCTGTGCCTGAATGACGGTGAGCAACATAAAAGGCGGCCACAGAGTAAGCAATGGGCTCACGCTCGAGGTGATAATATTCGTGCCCTGAATGACGAAACCGTTGCTCACGGTCGTGCATGAAGTCGGCGAAGGGGCCGGGTGCGCGTCGGGCGTGACCGTCTGCCCCTGGAAGAAGGTGGAACTCCCGTAGACCTATCCACATATTAATATACAGACTTTGGAGATAGGAACGACGACGGACCTCTCCACTGTCCGCGTGGCAGCTATCGAATCCGTTTGCGTAGCTCCCAGGCATGTTCCACGCGCACCCGAGGGTGCCGTAGATGTGCTGGCAATATCCGGGCGCGTTGGAGCCCTTGGGGTCACAGATTCGGAAGCAGAATTGATCATGCATTGCCCATGAAGTTCTGGTCGAAGATGAGCGGAATAGTAAGAGTGAGAAAAGCAAAGCCCACGAACCGTCCATTCAAAGACCTGCTCCAAATTTCCAAAGGCGGTGGAGAAGACGAGGCCTCCGATAGGGTTTCCTACGTGGATTATGACATGAGAGCCTTAATACATAACTATTGTGGGCGTACCGTTTCCATCGGCACCTGGATGAGTTTGGTCGATAAGTCAAGCCCCGTATAGTCAAAACAGGCGTACCCTGGGGATCCAGTTCTAAAATATAGGAATGAGGAGATGTCGAAATAAATCACTCAGAAATAGCTACCTCCTCCCGGATCATCGTCAGAGGGAATGTTCAACAAACTCATATTGCCGATACCTCGCGGAAAGTGAGTATACATAAATCTAAGAAATAGGTAGCAGCGTCTCACCGGTAACTTGAACGTAGTCTGGAGTTGTGAGTCAATGCGCACCGGTGATTGCACCGTCAGGAATCAGACGCGCGCCCGTGCCATCTGTGTGGGTTATTGGCGATCCTGTCTTTACAAAGCGGGTCGGATTATTACCTTGAGACACCAGGCCATCTCGATGCGCTGGCGTGTGTCGATAAGACGTCGGAATAAGCGAGCAAGTCGTGGTCCACAATTACCTCAGTGATGCCGATACTGGACTGTGCACCGGGTTTAGGAGGGGCCCACACACACCTAAGAGGTGCATTAGCGTGGATCCGCTTCAAGCACGGTAAACCGCGTACCAGTCGTCCAGAGCGTTCACTATACGAGGAGTAGGGGAAATCATGAGCCCAGCGGAACATACACTGTACGCGTTTTGGCAGTTGGACGCCTGGTTCAGCTCGGTCCCACACTGGTTAGTACCAGCTTGCCCTGCACGCGCGTCTTTTAAAAAATGCGGTCTGGTTATTCAAGCAGTGCCATCAGAGCTTCCTCCGTGGTGGATGGGGCATTCGAGGGCAGATAAGTCGCGCTGTACGTTGGAGCCGCGGCACTGGCAGACAGCCCTATGGAAAGAGCCAGCAACAGTGCGGAAACCATGGTAGAAAGCGGGAAACAGGAGAAGACCAGGGCAAGGCCAGGGGACGCCGCACATTTGCGGGGATCGACCTCCGCATTGTAGATTTATCGCGAGACATGTCGGGACGTGCCGCAGACGGCTAACGCGTCGCGTGAGCAGGGATGAGGGTTCATTTAGGTCGTTTCAACTTGAACTAAAAGCAGTTGGAAGGCAAACAGCTTGGCTGGCTTCAAGCTGGGTTGAAGAGCCAAGAGGCAACTGTGGATGGGGTGAACTTTTACAGGCTCAAGCGCCGCTCAAGCGTCAAGATAGCTCAGGAATACTAGGGCAGCAGGGACAGCAGGGACTTACAGGGTGCAAAAAACAACAAAAGTGACACTCAAGTGTGACCGTTTTGGGGCTCTTGCCAGACGATCACCCAACCTCATCGCAGACGACCACCCAACTCATCGCAGTTCTCCCCACGTATGGATCCTTCTTACTGTCGTTGACTGCTCCAACAAATGTCGTGGTATGATATGGAAGTGTTGATACATGGCCATCACACCTCATGCGCCGTGTCGTGGTTTTAACGCGGTTCTATACATCCTGTCATCTCTCCGGGGTCCGGCCGTGTCTCCTTTCATTGCAAGCGTCCCGCGCAATCCGAAACGACCAGTTCCCGACATTTTCAAGCGAGGAGTCAAGTCGACGCCGCCTCAAAGTTACACAGCATTCAAATCGCTCCCAGGCACATCATAATCTCTTCTTCTTGGCTCGTTTCGGTCCGTTGGCGCCCAAATAACATAGAACGTTCCGGGATCATGATTCGGCGGCCTCTTAAATACATGCTGTGGTCGGACCAGCAAGCCGTCTGTCTTTTACCCCGACACCGTGCTCGTGTATGTTCCTCCGAACGACCGCTATCGTTCTTGGGTCGTTGTACCTGGTGCAGACCGTTGCTGGAGGCCCTTCCTCGGTGCGACGAATCCAGGGCCTGAACTCACGCAGCCTGCCTGCTATCCCGGCGGCGTGTCAAGCCGGCTGCGAACCGTTCACCCCATTCCTCGCAGGCGCTGTGAGTCCGGTTTTCATTCCAATTCCCTCGTATTCTTATCACGCCCAACCATCCAGACCTGTCCTGTAACGGAATGCTGCACGGCGATCTTTGAACAGGGATACTTCAAGTGCTTCAGTTGTGTTGGCTCTGCGCTCAAAGCAACCGACTTTTCCGTCGCTCAGGAATACGTCGATGGTCAGTTGATCTTCGCCTTTAATTCAAGCCTTGATCTAACCCGAAAACAGTGCTCACGACGTCCTGCCTCAGCGAGGGCTTCACATTACCGGAGCTCACCTTCCCCGGCCAAAACCCCGGTCGCACCCTGGCAACAGCGCTCCCCGCTGGTGCATCCAACATCCCGATATTCGCATCCGGCTCGCCCGTGATGCCCTCCAGCTCTGTAGTACGTCCTCACTCTACAACGCCGACGCCTACGCGCAGCGCCCATACCGGCACAACGACAGTTTCTCATTCAGGGGCCTCGCAGATCCCGGGCTCAGCAAGCAGCAAAAGCAGTGCAGCAGGCAGCTCCGTTTCGGTCTCCCAGGCCTCCGCTCCCGCCGGCTCTCAAAGCTCCACAACGGTCCCCGTCTCGCAGAGTACCGCCACATCCCCGTCCTCCGTGTCGTCTGGCGCGTCAACCTTGTCCTCCGTGTCGTTTACCGGCGCACCCGCGCCGACCAACCCTCCGAGTGCAGCATTCCGGCCCTGTGCGAGATTCGAAGCGGTGGCCTTCCTTGTCGCTCTCATTGCGCTCCACGGACTACTAGCCTGATCCCGGGCGTTTTTATTTCATCTTGGTTAATGGGGAATCGATGGACTCGCACCTTACGAATGTAATTGTTCTGTATGTCAGTTGAAATACGATAAGCTCGGCGCACTTACACCGAGATGAGCTCCCCTTTAACCACCCATGAGAAATATGCGTGTGTGCTCATTCGGGAGGACACATAGTCATATACGTCGACCGCCAATGGGCGGCAACAAAAAACACAGCTATAACACGTTTCAGCTGTGCCATACAGTGAGATTTCCATCTTTTATTCACATTAGTTCCGCGGAAGTAAACTGAGCACAAACGTAGTACATAAACTAGAGCCGAGCGGTGCTCGGCATCTTCTTCATTGCCTGGCGCACACCCAAGTCTGCCATGACATCCTCCGCCCCCGCGAGAATGGCATCGAAGGCCGACGTCCGGCTGAAGTTCTCGATGACCTTCCCCATGCCCGTCACGGTCAGTGCCCGCCCGCCGAATATCTGCGTCGCGTCTGCGAACACCTCAATTAGTCTTTGCCCCGCAATCTGAATGTCAGGTTATAATGCTCTCACCCGTGGCTGTCTGCTGCCCGGAGCGCGACACGTATCTTCTCCGTGTCAGTTACATATTCCGACAAGGAAGAGCAAGGGCAGACTCACTGCTTAAGCAGACCGATCGGCCCAGCGAGCTTGCTCGACATTTCGGCGTAGCTCATCTAGTCAAGTCAGCAACGACCTCCGAGCCAAGGGGGACTTATAAAAGACGAACGTTGTTCATTTGATACGTGGTATGCTCGAGCCAGTTCTGCCCCGCCTCGACGCGCGAGATCATCGCAGCGAGCTTGGAGCGAATGACCGCCTGCGAGGTCAGCGGCTTGCCGAACACCATCCGCTGCGACGCCCACCTGTTCGCGCGGGAGTTAGCATTCCGCGCCGAGGGAGATATCATGACTGAACGGCGTACTTCATGCACTCTTCCACGACCACCCGCTGCGCAGAGAGCGCCATGCCGGTGACCATCCAACGTTCGTGATTGAAGTTGCTAAGCTGGAGACGCGTTTTTTTAAAAAGAAAATCTAGCGCCGGGAGGGGGCGCGAGTACGCACAATGACGGACATCCCGTTTCCGACCTTCCCGAGCGTGTTCCCCACGGGCACGCGCACCTTATCGAAGCTGACTGATATATGTAGTGCGCACCGTATCGAAATGGACTTGACGTACGTGACGTAGGCAGTACCGGCAGTCGCTGAGTACGATGTCTTAATTGCCTTTGTCGACACATTATCGTCGCGCTCGATTAAAATCACAGTGAAGCCGTCTAGAGGGGCGGATTAGAGGGCTAGAAACCAACTCGAAACAGGAATTAAACAGACCTCGGTCTTGCAGCCCGTGGTGAAGTAGTCTGCGAACGTCCCGTTTGTTATCCACCTGTCCATGCACATTAGATGGAAAAAAGAGCTGGAGGGAAGGAAAACACGTACTTCTTAGTACCGGTGACGATCCAAAATTCGCCGTCTCGCACTGCTGTCGTCTACATAGTACGATAAACAGGGAATGAAGTATGATACAAGTATAGACTGACCTGGATTCCGCCGACGTCGGAACCGCGAAGGCCTCGCTGATGGCCAAGGCTAGGTATTTCTTCCCGCTCAGTACGTCTGGAACAATCCGCGCTTGGAGCTCGGGCGAGCCATAATTCAGCACCGGGGGCAGTCCAATGACCGCGCCAGCGATAAGCGCGTCCATGAACCCGCGTCCACCGAACCGGGCCAGTTCCGTATTAATGATCAAGCTAGACATTGTCCGTTAATTAAGGCTCAAATCGCATCGCGATGAGGTTTACCTCGCTGTGTACGGTCAGAATACCCACCCGAAGGATGCACGAAAAACGTACTGGAAATAATCAAACTCTTCGGGAGTAACAGTACCGTTCATCAGAGTGCGTCCCTGAAGGTGCTTTCCAGGCCCCAGGCGCATAGCGATGAGGTTCACTTCGCTGTGTGTGGACGGTCGGCTCATCGAAGAACGCTTAACATGTGAAACATACCTCATCTTGTCAACGACCTCCTGCGGTATCCGCTTTCCGTTCTCCTCACACTTGATCGCGTCGGGCTGTATAAACTCCATGCAGAACGCGCTTCGACCACGTCAGGCAAGATCCGCGCAGGTCAGTGAAAATAGGACGCACCGAACAACCGTCTGGAATTTCCTGTGGCGGTCGGTATAATACGGGGTCTGGAAGCCCGGGACGAGCCATGTCCCCTCCGCGTACGGCACCCGCGACACCTCACCGGGTGCGGGTGGCTTGATTACCGACTCCTCGCCCGCAATCGTCCCGATTTGAAGGCGAGCATATTGCGGCCGATGAAGGACCTCGAGACGATGCAGTCCAAAAACGTCTTTCTGAAGTTATAACGAGTTGGATTTCGAGGGGGAGCCTCTCACCTGTGTCGCGTCCTTTCCGGCTGGGTCCTTTGATCAGCGCGGCGTTTCTGAAGTTATTGGTGGCTCCGCCTACCTATGCTCTCCGCAAATAACACGCTCGCGCCTCCAGGATGGAGATCAGCGAACTTTGAGAGGTTGTAAACTTTCGCATCAATCGTAACCCACTACCCAAGTTACACGTAAATTGAGGCAACAACCTGAATGCGGGGAGATTTACTAAGTCGCCCTCCTTGTTATGCTGCAGGAAGGTCAAAACGGGTCGACAGCGAGAGAAAAACGAATACAAAGACCTTTGCAACCTCCTCCTCTGTGTATTGTTTCGTGGCCATGGGTGTTCGGGAGAGGGATCCGGACATAGTAGCGTGGTAATATTATTTGTCCATTACAGCCGCGTGGGCGCTGGGCACCATGTGAGACTTGGTACGAGCTTCGAAGTTCGTCGTAGCTGGATCGCCGAGGGTTTCTCAAGTTGCTTGCCAGGTTCATACCGGTATTGATCGCGTAGAAGCGCAAGAAGTGCAAACTGGACTTCAGCGGCCGCATTTTGATTGGAATACACCCGGAAATTTTGTAGAAAGATCCTACGGGCAATAGACACGTCCCTGAATATTCATACATTTCCGTTGAAGGGTCTGCGCCCAGCAGAAAATAACCAGTCGCAGTGATTCTGATCGCCGTGCCAAATTTTGATGCGAAATGTGCTTCCGAGCTTTGCACTCAGTCTTCAGAAATTAAACAGTCACCCTCTGTAATTATTTCGCGGTGTGCTCGGGAGTAGGATGGTATAGTTTTTGACAATTATAAGCTGCCGTTGGAGCCTGCAACCACTGGCATGCAGTGTCGAGTCGGACCCGGGACGTTACTTCGAACTCGTACCTACTTAGTATGGATCGCTTGCTTCCGCTGGGGGCGGTCCGCCGTTTCACATGCCTACGGTGAATACCTATGCGAA